>VZRF01006965.1:282922-298646 GCA_013396875.1 Vireo altiloquus
GGCTCGGGGCCGACCCTCCCGGCAGCCGACGTGGCTGCCTGGAGCCGTAGGCAAGGCCCCGTGTGGCCCCAGGGGGCTGCTGCCGCCCCTCGGCGTGGGGAAGCGCATCCCATCGTGCTGGCGCTCAGCTGTGGTGGGAACACCTGTGTGGTGAAGGTAAGCTCCTTCCAGGGCGTGCCACGCGATTTCGACACGTGTGCCTGCGTGCGACGTCTTGCTCATGAGTGTCGTCTCGTCAGGTCTGTCTTGCTGTGTTTGTGTTTACACTGAAGTTTTGCAGGTGACTTTGGCGGACCCATCAAAGCTCCAGCTGCCTGTCTTCTGGATGGCAAAGATATGGTGTTGCCTTATTTTCTTGGAGATGGAGGGACTGAAAATGAAAAATGAATGGGTTACAGCTGGCTTCTTTCTGTTCTGTAGGAAGTTTGGTGTTTAATATTTATTTCAGAATATTTTTTTACTCTTTATAGTGTGAATTTGGTTGTGTATGTTTCACTTGTTATGGGTTTTGATTACACATTTGCAAATCATTGTGCACAATAAACCTGACACAACTAACACAATCTCTTTTTAGGTATTACACTAGCAGTTTTGAATAGCTGACAGTTCTGCTGAGCATATGTGTTGTGAGCACCTGCACTTGGTACTACACTCTTCCAGAGTTCCTACATAATTAACAGCTTGGTTACGATTTGTTATCAGCAAAACAAAATTTACTTTGTTTTAGGCATGTAGTAACTTAGAGAGGGGTTGATTTGTGAGTTGATTTCCTGGTCAAGAATTTAGCGAAGTGTAGCCTGTTCGTCAGGGAAGATGTTTGATAGTA
Source organism: Vireo altiloquus (assembly GCA_013396875.1). Lineage (NCBI taxonomy): Eukaryota > Metazoa > Chordata > Aves > Passeriformes > Vireonidae > Vireo > Vireo altiloquus. The sequence goes on from VZRF01006965.1 coordinate 283,749, forward strand.
CATAAAATAAGAGATATTTACTCAGTAATTATTGGTTCTTGCTGTTAACAAAGGTAAGGGCAGAAATGAGTGATTTGACATAGAAATACACCCATAAATCATCGAAGAAAGAAGAGGGTATTTCATTCATTATTGTAGAGTGGCCTTTTTTTTTGATTGATGAAAGTTTGGGTGATGTTTCATAGTCTTTCACCACAAAGATGTTATTATAACAAGGAATGAAAACAAAAGCATTATTTGACTGAGGAGTTCTTCAGAAAAAGGGTGCAATGATTTTCTGTACAAAAGATTGGAGAATTTCTGTGAGGACACTGGGAATGTAATTTCATCTTATGCTTCAAACATAACCTTCTGCTAAGAGGGAACTGAAAGTAAGTTCTGGAGGAGGTAGCCTTCCCCAGAGTTTCTACAAAAGGTAGACTGTAAGGTAGGCCAGAGAAAAATCCTGGATGCCATCTCTTCTGGAGGGACAGAAGGCCAGTCTGGCTTAGAGTAGGATGGAGATCTAGCATGAATAGATTAAAAAGTGTTTTCCATTTCTATGCATATGCCCTCTTGTATGTGTCAGAGCTGTATTAATTACTGTGGTAATGAATCACAAAATGTGGAACAAGTTGTTACCAATACCTGGATATTTCCTACCTCTGTAACAATACCCTCTGTGTATTTTTTTCAGAGATGCCCTTTTAAGAACATATTTTAAAGGTAAAAATCATAACTTCCTCTAATAGAGATGAAATGTTATTTAGGACCATGTTTAAAGGAATAATTTTCGAAAATGCAGTCTATTGAATAAACTTTCCTTGTGTATTGTTCCAATTTGCTGAGGGAAAGCAAATTACAGAGCAGCTCTATATTGCGCACCTTCAGATTTTTGCAATCAGACAAAACTAGGGATCATACAGATTTTATTTCTCATTAGGCTGTATACAGTAGGCATGATGGTCTTTGTTGCAGAGACAGTCTTGTGACCTTTATATAGCTGATAAACTTGTTTGTCTTTGCTGGGTTTACAGGACTCCAGTGTCTGAAGGGGGCCTACAAGAAGGCTGGAGAGAGGCTTTTGTCAAAGGCATGTAGAGATAGTGCAAGAGGGAATGGCTTTAAATTGAAATAGAGTAGATTTAGGTTAGATATTAGGGAGAAATTCTATGCTGTGAGGGTGGTGAGGCACTAGCGTATGTTGGATATGTGGCTGCCCTGTCTCTGGAGGCGTTTAAGGGCCAGGCTGGATGCACTCTGAGCAACCTGGTCCAGTGGGAGGTGTTCCTGCCCGTTGCAGCAAGGTTGGAACCAGGTGATCTTCAAGGCCCCTTTCAGCCCAAATAATTCTGTAAAATTCTGCTGAATTATGCTTACTTATTTCAGGTTTTAATTCTAGCAAAGAAGCACTTCTGCTGTTAATGAACATAAAATACCATGTCCTGCTAAATGATGGAATCTTAAGAAATTCTAGGATGATAAATTTCAAATGTATTTTTACCAATTTGTATTTTGTTTATAGGAAGAGCAAATAGTCTTAAGATGAGTGATTCTCAGTGATATAAACTGGCACTTATTCTAATGTTAATTGACCTTTATTTTAATTACTGGTTTATGTTTGATATTGGTAGCTAACAGAACAAATACTTTTATGTGTCAAAAAATCTTATTTGTTCTGCAGTATCTACTACATGAAGTGTGTATGTGCTTTGAAACTAGACAACATTTAATTGCATGATGATTAAGTGATGATGATGATTACTGTTAGGAAAATCCTCCAGGGAAAAGAGACAAATAGTGGACTGTGATATCTGTCTCCTTTTTTTGAACTCACTGGCTAATTTCAGAGAAATTGGAAAGGAGTATAGTCCTCAAAAGTTGCTGGTCTTTGTTTATTTTTTAATTATAATTTGGTTAAAGAATAGTACCTCTATGGAGCAATATTCTCCCAACTCTTCTGATGTAATAAGGAACAAAGAACGAAAATGTTTTATTATTGAGGTGACTATATGAATGCGAGATTTGGTGTAAGTGTACAGTGTTAAGGATCTGGTGTGAAAAGAGGAAATTGCAGTTGTTGTGATGAGATGAAATAAGGCAGAAAATAATAAGAAAACATAATCAATTATTCACAAATAATCAGTTTAGACATTTGATTAATCTTTCTTTTCATGGAAAGTTGTTTATAGCAATGTTAACACTTCAAAGCATGACACTATTTCCACGTTAACAAGTAGGACTTGTGCCAAAAGCATATGAAAGTTTTCTTCCTCTTTCTCTAACTGAATATATATCTAGATAATAACAGAAAAAAAGCAAGGTCTTGGCAGAGCCCACAGTCAGCAAGGTCCAGTCATTTTAGGAAAACATCTTGATGCTGGTAAGTAGCGTGGTACAGTGTCAGTGTGACTGCATGACTGAAAAATTGAGATTGAAAAGCATTAAGAAACACAATTTTCTTGTAAGTCAGACATCTTATTACTGTATAAGATTGCTACATTTTGTTTACTGCCCAAGGGTGAATTGGGTGGGTGCAAAGGAAATAAAAACCATAAAAAGCTGGAACAAAGTGAAACAGTGAAGACTAGAGTTTTGGGAAAGAAGAAAATGCAGTATTTCACATCATTTTCTACTCACTGCACTCTTTGGTGCAAAGGAAAGTGTAAGTCATAGAATGAAAATTTCAGTTTAGCAATTCTATATTCACTGCATATGATCTTACTTTTGAAGGGGTTGTCAGTATTAAGCCTAATTGTATTCTCCTATTGTGCTTATTCTTGCAAGCATACAGGCTGAGGGAGTCATTTTAAAAACTGTTGCTGTCTCAAATATGTTTCCTATTTTAAAGCTTTCTAAGAAACATCAGGTGTCCTGCTACAGAACAGCTTCCAAAGTTAAACTTTTCTGGAAACATTTGCTAGATGGCAGCACATAATCATCGACTGCCATGGACAAGGGCAAGTTTAAAGGGAGATAGGTCATGTTTAATGTGACAAATTGTCTACTGTTGATCAGCAGTATACAGTAGTATGAAACAGAAGCTGTTAAATGGAAACTCTACAGATACCAGGTTTTTTTTCAGAACTTGTGTTTGTTAAATCATGTTGTTTTGTTTTTACAGTTATAATCTGCCATCAATATTGTATTATTGCAACAAATACATTTATCTTTCTACTCCTTTTTTTTTTTGATGATGCACTGTTTGCAGCTACCTCAAGGAGCTATAAAGCTCATGAAGCTAATGCAAATGAAGTCTGTAGAAATAGTTTTAAAAATAAGTTTTCAATGTATATCTACATTGAATGCTGTAATGGCTGAAGTTGAATATTAGTAAGGCATCATATAATATAAAGCAAATTCTTAAGAGTTGAGAGTTGTTTCTTTCTGTGGCACATGTGAATCAAATTTTCCAAACTTGATTGGACATGGAAACTTTGGTATCAGGTTAATTTTTCTCTTCAATTTGTGGTAATTAATTTCAAGTAGACGAAATAATTTTTCTCTGTATTTGCAAAACTATGGGTTTTAGATAATAAAAGCTGATGTCTGCATAAAGCTTGTCATCCAAGATAGAATTGTTCTTTTTGCTTTCCTAAAAGGTAAAGTCAAGATAAAACTATATCTTCATAATGATGTGTGTGCGCACATATTTTTCAGTCTCCCAAGCAAAGTCCAGAATTAAAATTGTTACGTGGAGAGCTTAGTAAGGAAGCTCAAGGTGATTAATTCCGTTCATAGTGTTTTGTTACACTTTGTGTTGTGATACTCTACATGGCAACCCTCAGCTCTTTTACTCTTGGATTCAGGGCTGACATCCTGACCTCTGATTTGTCTGGGCAGCAGTTTAAGGGAATAGTACATTTAGAAAGCAGTCTGGACATGTGAATTAAGAATTTAGATTGGTGTATGATAAAGTTGATTATGAGTGTAGCGTGGCTGATGATGAAAAAAATCAGAGAAAAAGCCACAGGGAGTGTCCTTAACTTGCAGAACAAGACTGACTTACAGTCTCTGGAAGTCTGAAACTGTAGTCTTGAGTTATAGCTGTAGTTCAGTTATTATACAAAACTATATCTGTAATCTTTAATCTTTTACCACAGTGCAAACAGGAGTTAATATATATTCAGAGATGCTTGTGTACTGACTGAATTGTCTTGGTGTAGCATGGGTAGGTGTTGTGTTTGTCCTTTGGTGGTCACGCATAGCTAAGATACTGAAATTACATTTATACATGCCTTCATTCATGAATTGCAGAAGGTTTTTATAAGTAAATAATTTTTAGTGACCAGAGTTTTTGTATAGCCGTAAAGAGAACGTGGTCTGAACAGAATATCAGGAAAGATTAGGGAGGGGGGAATTTGAGCGGGTCATTCATTCTTCCTGAAGCTTTATTGACTTCTGTAACCAAGAACTGCCTCATGATTTTTGTAAGGTGCACTAAATGTGAAAGATCTGAGTACTCACCCATGCTAGTCCTTACCGTATTATATATTTCTAGATTTTATACAGTAGGTCCAGCATGCTTATATAAATATTTTTGAATTGATAGAAAATAAAATTAACTTAAAGTTTTTTAGTCTTTGAATGGTCACCATTTTTGCAAGAAGTATTCTGTACAAAGTGAGTTTAAGGCTTCACCATGGTATTTATTTGCAGTTGCTTAAGATCTTCCTTATTATCAGCTTTCTTCGGCATTATGTATGACTAACCTATCACTCAGATGTGATATACCTGTCTGTGTTTTTGTTGACTTAGGATGATAAATTAGGCATATAATTCAAAATTTTCTTTATTAATGGTCTGTTTTTTTCCCCACATTTTATTCTATAGAAATTGAGATAGTTTTTAACATTGAAGTGCCTTTCATGTAAGGCTTTATGTGGAGAATTGCTTTGCAGTTCAGATAGATGTGACATGTGGGATTCTCCAGCTGCGATTTCTCAAGCATCTGGACTTGCTACTTCTGAATCTGGGACTTCTCACTCTCCTCACGCTTCACTGATTCCAGCCATGTGATCTTGCCTCCCTCTTCTGTGATGATTAGAAGTTTGTTGCTAGGGTAGCTACAGATTGAAGGTGGCAGGATTTTACAAGCAAGTGGGAGCAGCAGGAATGTGAGACCAGAGATGAATGGGTTGGGCACAGAGGCGAGGTAGAGAGATGGACTATGCCACCACTGTGAGTGAGCTGTTTGTTTGAGCTGTGCTTTTTTCATTTCACTTAGGTCTTTCTCTTTAAGTAGTGGCGTTCTGTGAAATAAATATAAGATTTGGGGAGGGTATTACACTAGCAAAATGTAAAATAGGGTGATATATAATGTGTAGTTACATTGTCTGGCTAGTGTTTGTTACAGAAGTTAGTGGTCAAAGCTGTAAAGGCAGGAGAACTAGAAAGTTACATACTAAGTTCAAAGGAGAAGCCAGAGGAGCCCTTATGTTGGTTTAATCTTGGTAGCTTTACATAAAGAGTTCATAGGAGACTAGTTACAAATCAGCTTGAAGGAAGAATCTTAAAATTCCAGTCTAGGTATACAGGTGCCTAAGATGCTCTGTGGTCAAAATTGAAGCTGTGGCGGGATGCTGGCACTGCCAAGGTCTGTTTATTCCTGACTAACTCGTGATCTTAAATACTTCCTTGAAGCTGGTCATACAGTCTCTTATATGTCACTAAGTTTATATTTATTTTTTGGGAAATGTGGCTATGAGTATATCACAGGGGAGAAAAAAATGGTTGCAAAAGAATAAGTTGCAGCCCTGTAATAAGTAGGGGAAAATGTAATATTTGAATTGAATTTCCAACAGTAATTAGGGAATTAACACTTGGACCTTCTTGAGCTTTCTCTGAATATCATGGACAAGTTGATGTGAGCACTCAGATTTTTAGTGTATTAGATCCAAAGATCCAAATGGCTTCTATTACCTAAGGTATGTTGTGATATTTTAAAGTATATTCTTAAGCCCTCCTTACACTGATGAAAAAAAATCCTGGATGGAGACTTTCAGAATAACACTGACAGTTTTGTAGACGTTATGTTGTGTAAAAGAGTTTGAAATACTGGGTAGTCCAGTGCAGTGATCCAGCATCTCACTGAAATAAAGTAGCTACCCTCAGAGATCTATTTGTATGCTATCACCTGGACTGTGTGGTAATCAAAGAGTCCGTTAGGGCAATTTAATATTTGTGTCTGCTGTCTTTATATAAAGGGGAAGTGAGACTTGAGGTGAGGCATCTGACCAGTTATCTTATATTGGACTAAGCTGTGAGATGATTTACTGCTCATAGTTCAGAATATAGTCTTGTCCTTTAAGGCATGATGCTGTCTAATGGGGGAAAATTTTTAGTTTAAAGGCTTAGTTGTTATAAAACTTTCCAGTAATTGAGAAGGCTGATGTATAGGTTCCCTCAGTCTGAGAAGAGTTGAATCCTGTGAATCTTGATGACCAGCAGAGTGCACTAATCACAAATACTAACAAATACTGTTGCTGGGCTACTGTCTGGCAAAGAAGGGCAATTTTATGGAGTGAGGGGAGCCTGGTCATGTATTTCACCATTTCCGTAGGAAACGTCCTTGGCAGTGCTCCAAGGACTGCTTATCCAACAATTAGCATAAAATACATGAGCTCCCTCAAAGGAAGAGCTGGAACTCAGAACTCTTTACTCCTGAGAAAATTCTTCTTACTGGTCTATAGATGAGTCCTCTTTTGCTATTTTCTCTGGTTTATGAGCCTTATTACATCCAGCACCTATACAGTATGCTGGCCAAACCATTTTCCTGAAGTAGAAGTGTTTACCCATGACTCCTATGCTAGGTTTTTCAGTTCTCTTAAGTGCCTCAGCATCTAGGCTGTTCCTCAGAAGGTGGATGCCAGTTCTTGTACTCTTCTGAGCTATCTGCCAGTATGGTTCACCTGTATCAGAGTCTGTCTCTTGATCACCTTAAGCCAGCTTTAGGTTCCTTTGTGACCACTTCAAAATTATTCTTGAGGTAGAGTGGTTAGCACTTGGATACTACTGAAAAAGTATGGGTGTCTAGGATGCTATGTAGTCAAATTAAAGCTGAGGGTGACTATTGGCACTACCAAGATCTGTGTATCCCTGGTGTGCACTTAAACACTTATGTGGTCTTAAACACTTCCTTGGAGCTGGTTCTGCAGTCTCTTAAATGTCACTAAAGTCTTGGAAAGGTGTATAAACAAGTTATGAGAATTGAAAAGAGATAAATTTCTACACAATTCAAAACTAAATAGCTAATCTTTTCCATCAGTTCATTTCTTGGTATACTGGCAAATCACTACATTTTTTTCTGTATATTACAAGTCTACGCAAAGTTGGAAAGCAAACATGGCTTTCTTTTTAAACTCTGGAACACTTGGCAGCAGTCATTTTAGCTCTATGGAAATGCATGTAAAAATTCTTGTGTTAGTTGTGTTACTAATAAATAATTCTAAGCACAATAGTTTCTTGAAGAAGAAAGTTATGCTACATAGAACTTGGTTTCTCCTTAAAACAGTTCAAGTGTTAAATTGCTGACATTCTTTTACAGACCATGTAAATGTCCTAAGGAAAAGGTCTTTTGAAAGCTTATGAAATTTCCAAACTTACACTCTGTAAGATAGAATTCTGAGGAATTGTGGCTTTTTTTTTTTCCCCTAGGAACTGTTCCAGCAGCTGTTTCTAAAGTTTCTAGAGTTGCCACATCATCAGTTTTACTAATATTAGCAGCAAATTCTGATCTGCATGCTCTTCACACAGATTTTGTTTCAGTAGATTACTAAAGCAATTAAGCATGGCTAACAAGGCAGTTTTTAACTTCTGGCAGTATTGTATACGGCCGTTATCAGACTACCGTACTTGAGGACAGCAATGAAAACTTTTTCTTAGCTCAAGTGGTTTATATAAAGTGTGTGTGGTAGGCCACGTAGGCTAGTAAGATGCTCTCATAAAACAAAAACATCTGTGGTTCCTTGGTGTGGTAGTGTATAATAATGAAAAAAACATGCAAATAGTCATGGGAAACTTTGTAACTTTTATTTTAAAGGGACTGTGAGGTACTTGCAGTACACAGTGTAGTTTTTTTATCAAATGTAATTTATAGCTATATATGCCTGAGTAAAACACAATTTAAAAATGGTTCTGTTACAGTAAATGTGCGTAATTGCTTACTGCTGTCCTTACAGAGGTCTTTCAGCTGCATTTATGTTGCTGGGTGTGGAACTTGCTGCCAACTGAGGAAGGGACGGAGACCGAAATAGGTGCAGAAGGGAAGAGGTGGTGTTAGACTTTTTCATAACAGAGTTCGGGGACTTGGGGGAGGAGATGTTCCTAGAAGGAGAAGAGTAGTCAATTGTGAATTCATTGCAAATTGCTCATTATTATGCAATGATAAAATTATTTTCAGTTTGTCTTATGCTGTAGAGGTCAGTAGCGAAGAGCAGTTAAGGGAAAAGTAAAGTGGCCAACTGCTAAATTTAGTGACTCTTTTCATTGTTCTTCAAGTCATTCAAAGGAAAGGGATTTTTTATTCTTGTACTGATTTCATGTGAAAAAAATTACCATTATGTTTTTGCCTTTGCAAAGAAAAGTCACAATGATAGCTGTTTATTCATACAGCATTTAATACCAAAGAAAAAGAAGTTGAGGCGACTTGCTCTCTACAACTACCTGAAGGGAGGTTGGAGTGAGGTGGGGATCGGTCTCTTTTCCCAAGTAGGACAAGAAGAAATGGTATCAAGTTGTGCCAGATTGGCTGTTAGGGAAGATTTCTTCACCTAAGGGGTTGTGAAGCACTGCAACAGGATGCTCAGGGTAGTGGCTGAGTCACCATTTCTGGAAGTATTTAAAGATGTGTAGATATGGCACTTAGGGACATGGTTTAGTGGTTGGCTTTGCAATGTTTGATTTACGGTTGGGCTTTATGATCTTAAAGATGTTTTTCAATGTAAATGATGCTGTGAATCCTCTTTGCTGTTTTATGGGGACACATATGAGAACACATAAGGTCATGTGCAGGTACATTAATGTAGGAAGAGGTGAGATGATAGAAGCAGTTTGTATGAGAGGCTGGTGTCACGTTCCACTGTGGGGAACTGCGAGGAGTTCTTTTAAAAATGGATGGTCGGGAACGAAATGAAGCCAAACGAGGCAAACCTTGTATCTGAGAACCATTTATTGGTAATGAAAACAAGAAGGAAAAGGAGTTGCTCGAGCGAAAGAGGGCTGGGAGAGACAGAAAAGAAGGAAGAAAGCTGGAGAAGGCCTGGGGGAGAGGAGAGAGAGGGGCCAGAGGGCAGCAGAGGGCATTACCGCAGGCAGTGAGGGCAGTGCTGTTGGCACCCAGGGGAGGCTGCGCTCGCTGCCTGCCTGGGGCCGGGCTGGGCCCCGCCGAGCCTGCGCGGCTCCCGGAGGGATGTGGCTCCCACGGGCGCGGCTCCCGCGGCCCACACGGACACGCGGTGAGCTCGGACGGGAGGCCGGGATGCTGGGCAGGGCCGCGGGGAGCGGGCAGAGCGGGGGCACAGCGGGCAGTGACGGCTGGGTTCTCCGGCGAGGGCAGGAGAGCCAGAGGGCCGGCGGGCAGGGGCCAGGGCCAAGGAGGGGCGAGCAGGCCAGCAAACAAACAGTAACAAACCCCAGCGAGCAGCAGATAGCAGCGAGCCCCCCCGAACAGCAACGCAGTCGGGCTTCATACCCCCCTGGCCCCTCCCGAAGCTGCCCACTAACAGGGAGCTGCTGGTCCGGTCCAACCTTCCTGTGCCGTCCATGGGTGGCGAGCTCTTTGTGACCCGGTCGGAGAAGTCCCTCCGGTGTCTCCTGGTGCCTGCCTCGTGTGGGGAACTGCCAGGCCAAGTCTCCCCAGAGACAAGGCTTCTCCCACTCCTGGCTGCCTCCTGCAAGTGGCAGGTGTCCCTCCCTTCCCCCACATGCCTCTGACAGCCCTGACAGCCAGAGCTTAGGCAAAATAAAATGGCTGAATTCAATCTGAATTCCACAACTAGTAAGAACTGTTCTGAATAGCAACTGGTTCAAAGGAATGAATGGGGAATTTCATCCACAGGATGAAATCACTGAGGAAAGCCTGCAAAGATTATGACTAGTGCAGAAGAGCATACCTTACATGTATAAGATAGGAATTCCAGACAATATAAAACAAAAAGGCAGTTAAGGGGATTGCTTGCTCATAGATGGGAAGGAAGACAGGAAGGAAGGAAGGAGAAAGCTTGTAAGTCTTTAAATATTAGAACAGACTAAAATGATAGGTGGGTAATGAGGTGTGATGAACAAGGTGAAATCAAATGAGGAACGAGGAGAGCTGATAAGGATGGGAAAGGGGAAATGAGTTTGGTAAGAAAAACCTAGAGACTGAAGAAGGTAGCAAGCTTCAGAAGAAGGAAATCTTCCAAAAGAACTAGCACTTGGTGTGGAAGAGAAGTTTTCAATGGATGGCCAAGGAACATACCATTAGGCAGACTGGCAAATGTAAGAGCACTTGTTCTGTCACAGCAAAAAAGATTTTGAAGGAACCTTCAAGCATTCCAGATTGTTAATAAGTAATACTGGGATAGCTGTATACAAATCTCTTGTAGATTTGGAGTCTTGACAATTGATAAAGTACAACTTGTGTAAATGAATGAATGGATGTCAGACATCTGGGAGGGGTATTTTAAGCTCTTTTTTCCTTCTACTTTTCATACTTGTCCTTTTCCCCAGTTTTTATAGATATCATGAAGAAACTTCTGTGAATAATGCAGATTATTAGATTTTGGGGTTTTTTTTAAACACTGACTTCCCCGTGTGTTTGTGTTTATGAAAAATTCTTATTATGAAATAGTTTTTTTTTAAATGAATCTGAGGGAATGAGGAACACTAACTGTGTAGCAAGGTAATTCTCCATTCCCACTAGCAAGAATTCTTCCCATCCCTTTGAAAAGAAGCTTATATGGTAGGGCCACTTTAATTTTTTTTTTTTTAAATTTTTTTTTTGCATAAATCTGTAGCTACTGACTGAGAGAAAGTTCCCACAAAAAAATACAAGTCATAGAGGCATAATAGCAGAAAGCACCTTAATGGATGAGCAGTTTTCCTGTCAGAAGTAGTATAGTGTTTCAGAGTTTGTCGGACCAATAATATTACAGCATGTTTGAAACCAATGGAAGTTCACCTCCCGTTCTGATGATGTTCATAGTCTTTGGCTGAATATTCATCCATTTTGGAAGTGTAAGTCAGAAAGATCTATGATGCAGTTTTGGATTTCCCTTATATGAGGTTTTTATCAGATTGTGTTTGCTGAGGCCATGGCTTTTGCTGGTCACTGGCATACCCTAGGTCTGAACAGGGGGTCAGAAACTCACCGGATGTGTTCTGATATGTGTGTCAGATGTTTGTGCTCGGGGTGCCATAAGACACATGAATAGTTAGACTTGATAGTCTATTAGTAAAAGAAGTCTCATGCTTCTTCAAAGAAATTTGGGTTTAGTAGCATTTTTTGAATAAGTAGACAAATCTTTTTTTAAGAAGAAAGGCAATAGTACCAAATACTTTGAAAGTCATAAACCACAAACAGCTTTTTTGTTCTTTCCCTATTTTTGTTCTTTTCTTAACAAAGGGGTTTTTTTTCCTTTAGAAATGTGGGTACTAAATCCTTATTATTTGTTTCTCAACAGCTTTTTTTCCAGGCACGAGAAAAAAGTGCTTATGGGTTTTTTTGGGGGAGGGTTGGCTTTTTTGTTTTGTTTTGTTTGTTTGGGGGTTTTTTGTTTGTTTTTTTCTTTTCTCCTGGAACTCCACTCACTAATTTTTATTTGATCAATGTTTTGGACTTAACATAATTTTCTTATTATGCTGTGTCATTCCATGACATACCACTCCACTTACTTCGCGTGTGATGGTTTTTGTTATGATTTTGTGATGCTACTATTACAGATGATTTCTTTGTCTTTCTAAACTTTATATGTGTCATATCAGAACATAAGAAAGCACGTTCTTGGAAATTACAGATTAGAGAGGAGTAACTTTTACTGTTCTTTTTAAATATACTTGCTCGACAGAAATTTCTTCAGGTTGTGAGAGGAGTGTAGTAAAGAGAGCTTATCCCTCCAAAACCTATTGATACTGGTGATACTTACTCATATCATGAAAATTAGCTTCAACTGTTGCAAGATGTAACTTGTGGTGTGGTTTGCTTCCATCCAGAACCCTGACTTCTGCTTCAGCAGCAGAAATTGATAGCTGTTCTTTTGTTGATAGTTGAGCATTACCCTTTTTTTGGTGGGAGTTTTCACATACCTGAGGAGCCTTCCAGCTTTTCTCCAGTACTTAGGCCTCTTCTTACATGTGTTGACAAAGGACAGTCTTTACAGAGGAGGAGTTTGAAGGAAAGCAATTTAAATTTTGAAACAAAAAGTTTCTTTTTCTTATTATAGTAAGATCAGTTACTTTCATAATGCAGGCTTTCTGTGTATTTATGATGAATCTAAAAATTGTGGTATTTAGCTACTTCTTTTATCTTTCAGATTTATGGAGAAATGGAAAATTATTTAGTAGGTATTTCTCCAACTTCATCACTCCTCTGCTGATGCTGTTTTGTTTCATTTAATGAATGTGAAACCGTTTTGCCTTAATGATTCCTTTATGCTTGCATAATAATAATTATTATTTATATAATTATATATTATATTTATATATTACCCTTGTGCTTGCATAATAATACCCTTATGCTATGCATATAATATATAATGATAGTGAAATATAAATTTTGAAATGGGTGAGTCTTACTACAAAATGAGTGTTTATGTTGAATGACATAATAATAATAGTAATAAAAATTTCCTGGTAATATTAAGATATAAATATTTGTCAAATATTGTGATGCTGTAACATTGCACGGGCTTCCCATTCTTCCCTTGGCCTCTTGGTATGTGACTAGTGTAAGCTGAGGGCAGTTGAAGTAACTAAAAATATCTTTTTTGCATGAAGTACCTTGCACAGAATAAGCCCTCCTTCTATCCCGTTCAGCAAGTTGTCAGTGCTCTAATTTCCTCTGACATTTCAATCACCAGATTAAATCATCAGTACCGAAAAATGTGGTAAAAATAAAAAGTATTGTGTGTGTAAATTGAGAACCAGTGATGCCTGGCATGTTGCAACTTTGAGTCCAGTATTCCATAGAACTTCATATGGATATCCTCAGTTATTCCTCTGTCTCTTTTTAATTTTTAAGTATGTTATCCTTAGGGGTACCCTTGAGTGTTCTCAGTAACTGTAGTTATGGCCTATGTTTCCCACCCATTTGTACAATCGGGGGATGGTGTTCTGTGACTGTTTCAGAGCCATATGTGCTGATGAATGAGTATGCATGCACTGTTCTCAGCCAAAATGGAAAAAACTTGAATTCTGCTTGTGTATTTCTTCCATGCTAGCTATGTTGTTCTTAGTTCATAACTCCTACTTGGCTACCAGTTTTCACAAAACATGTGGGAGCTCTGGCCTGTGATGATTGGTCAACCTTGCTTTTGGTTTAATCAGCCCAAAAGTTACTGAGAGGATACTGACAGACAAACAATGTGTTGATTAAACCAAGTTTTCTCAGAAACCAGACTAACACATATAATTTCAGACTACACAGTTTCAGTACTCCACTGTTTCAGAGTAGCTGAGAAAAGTTGTAACATATTAGCACTCAAGGCTTGAAGGTTTTTTCTGGCACCTTAGGAGGCCAATACCACCCTTTATATTAGCATCTCTTAATTCCAGGATAAAGCAATCACACCATCTAACACACCTCCAGATTAATACTGGAATCACTGTGGTTGAATTTCTGTATTTGTCACGGTTAGAGATTCTTACCCAATATTGACACTATTTTCTTTTCATGATGGCAGTTCAACTCTACATGTGTTGATCATACTTGCGACCTATATAATTATTGTAAAAATTACACAGATTGTTTGTGAGTCAGTATAGTCAAGCTGTGGTGTCATGCAAGTAATGTAGAGATCCATAATGTTGCCTTGTGAGCAGTGCCCCTTTCCATGATCATCATGGCTAGGCTTCGTGAACGAAGATTCGGGAAGGGCACTACCCACACTTGCTGCAAGCGTGCTGGTGGCTAAAAAGGCCAGTACGGGATAGGCAAATCCGGTCACAAAAAGCACACTGGAAAGTCTGCTTTGGCGATACTGGTGAGGAACGATTCTTTCTGCCTTGTCTTTTCTCCTCAAGACTGACTCTGCGTGCGTTCTCAAAGGAAGCAGCAGCGTCGTGAATGGTGTGTCTCCATGAATCCTGATTGGAGGCCAGAGTGGACCATTGGTGGCAGTCAGTATGGCCAAGGCTGAGGTGTTGTTTCAGGATGTCCTTGAATCTCTTGTTCGGGGCTCCTCTCTTGCGGCAGCCGGCGGCGAGTTCACCACAGAGCACAATCTTCGGGAGGCGGTTGTTGGAGTCAGGAAAAGCTTGGGAACTTTTCCTGCTCCTCTGGGTGTTTGCTTTACCCTCAGAGCTCCACAAAAAAGGCTTGGCCTGCGAACCAAGCTTGTGGGAGCATTTGCCCCCACTTCTGAATGAGCTGAGAACACCAAAGAAATGAGGAGATGGTTGTTTAGTGTACCACAGAATGTGTAGTTGTAGTTTTTAGGTTTTGCTATATATATTATATAGAGCCAACATGGAGATTTTAGGGTGTCGGTCCCTTGTCCTTCTCCTTCTTCCCTCTTCTCCTTCTTCTTCCCTTTTCTGTGACCTCAGTTCCTATCATGTAGCAATTGGTAGAGAGAATTTAGTGTAGAGGAGACATATCAATAAGGTTGATATTCACTGGTTTTGGGAACAAAATAAGATACGTAAAGTTTTCTGACTGGTTGATAATAGATATAAAANGATCCTCCATCCTGAAGATGTGCCCTGCCCAGTGCAGCTGCG
>VZRF01006966.1:237-127820 GCA_013396875.1 Vireo altiloquus
GGAAGCCCAGCCCAGCCGCAGCCACTCCCACCTCTGAGGGAGCAAATGACAGGGGGAGCTGTTTCCGGAGCTTAAATCACCTCGGCTCCGCTCCGCGCAGCCGCGCTGGGGCCCCGCGCACCTGAGCCGGGCCCGGGACCGCCCGGAACAGCCCCGGAGCCCCGGGACCTCCCTGCCCGGGACCGGGGGTTTGGGGTCAGGTCCTGCCAGTGGCCGCTGAGGGTCCTGGGCGGTGCCGCGTGTGCCCCGGCGGGCGGGGTGCGGGTCCCGGGCCCGCCGGACGGAGGCGGGATCGGGGCTGGGGTCGGGACCGGGAGGAGCCGCTCTGGGACAGGCGCTGGGGCCGAGCCCGGCGCTGCCGCCGAGCCCGGCGCTGCCGCTCCTGCCCCGGCTGCGGCCCCACCGCGGCCCCAGAACCCCCATACCCCACCGGTCCTCGCTGGGCCAGGGCAATTTTTTTTAAATTTTTTTGTCCAGCGTAGGCAGAGAATTCTCATGGAGAAACCCCAAAGCTAAAGGATGCGGTGTCAGGGGCGGGGGGAAGGGGTCTGCCTTAAATTACAAATGCATTGGGAAAAATAAATCTGTGGAACAACTCATTTCCTCTCCCGGACTGGCTTCTATGTGATCGGCTGAGATTCCAACTGCTCTCATGGGATTTGCAACCTGTGGGGCTCTAATGAACTGACAGGTGCTGAGCCTGAGATAACAATGGGAAAACTCTGGATCAGGTAGTGTCCCAAAGGCCTGGCAGTGCCCAGCGTTCCTGTCTGGAATTTGGGGATCCCGGCACAGCCCCTCCGTAGTGTCCCCGTGGAGCTGGCCCTGCCCACCATCCCTGACCAGGGTTTGGGGCTTCCAGCACAGTCCCCCAGCGCATCCCACTGCTTCCTCAAATCCCCTTTTAACCGGGATCGTCTTGGGGTGGGGGGCACCCAAACCCAGCAGAATTGGCTTTAACCAGTTCGGGGGGATCTTCCCTCTCTCCTCCTCAGTGAATTCCCGCTCGCAAAACCCTGACTCAGGCTCAGCTCCCCATCCCCTCAATATCTCCAAGGAATTGCACTTGGATTTCCCAATCCAGCAGGGCGGCAATGCTGTTGCATTGGGGATCCTCACTGGGGATCTTGCTTGCAGTAACTGCTTAAGAAATAATTGAGAGAAGTTAAAAGAATGAAGAAAAAATAAAGAAGGGCTGCCAGCTCCAACCAAGGAGTGCTCAAGTCCCTTTTCAATGATTTGCTTTAATTAACCAATGCAATGAACCAATTAAAACCACATTGATATGGTTTTAGTCTTATTAATCAAGTTCTAGAGGAAATATTGCAGAATAGAAAAGAACCTTTTGAACCCCAAAACTCTTCTGGGAGATGGACAGGGCAGGGCTGCGCTGCACCCCCAGACTCAGAACTGGGAGAAAAGACAGACGCAGACTGAGAGTCCCAGGAGATTGGTGCAGCTTCTGCCAGCCAGCACAATCCTTGCTCTGAACACACACCTGGGAATCCCAAGAACCTGGGACATCATCAATATCCTCAGGGGCCTTTTTAATAAAAGCGGATTTCCATGGAGAATTAACGAAATACAGAAAATTAAATGGAAATATAAAGGAACAGCTCCCCCAAGCCAGCAGGCTGCAGCATCCAAAAGAAAATGAACAGAAGATTATGGATTGGGACCATCAGTAATCCCAACTCCCTCATTTGGAATACCACTCTGCTTTGGTTTATAAATCACCACTTCTCTCAGCAGACAAACCCTTGGGCTTTGCTTCCAGTCACCGAGATCCCAACTGCGGCCACCGAGATTCTGCTGCGCCGTGTCTGCTGCGGGATCCAGGAAAACATGCAGGGTGCTCCTCTGGGAATGCTGCCCAGGAAGCAGACTGACCTCATCTGTGCCTGCAGCCCAGAGGGAGATCTCTTCCCAACAGCTCCGGCCGTGCTTGGCGTAAGACGGTTCACGCGCTGACGCACCGCAGCTTCCTCCGCCCGCTGCCTTGGGAAGTACCCCTCAGGTGCCACGGAGAAAGGAGCCCCTTATGGACACAGAGCCTCGGGATGCAGGGGAATTAAAGGAGTTTTCAGTCTTTAGCATCTCCATCAGCACTGACAGCAAACGTGGCTTCAGCCTCAGCCAGACACAGAGTCAGAGGTTTTACAGATCCTGGTCTCACCTCAGCCCTTCCACAGGTACAGCCTGACGGAGAGGGAAGGAATCAGCTCAGGATGGACAGCCTGCTCCCAGGAAATCATCCTAATCCATAAAGGATTAAACAGAGCCGTACAAACTGCCCGAGATGTTCATTTCCCTGTGGACTGAGGGCCCAGAGTGGCACTGAGCTGAAGCACAGGCTGGGCCTGCCATGGACAGGCTATGGAAACCCCACGAGTAAAAGCTGCTTGGCCAGTTCCACAAAACATTCCAAAACCAGCCTCCTGGGATATGACCATCTTTGGTCTCACCTGGTGCTGGAAGCACGAGCGACGATCTTCCCTTCAATGGGTTTTTTGGAATCTGCAGTAACACGTTAGCTGCCTGCTGTTTTTGGGAATGTGATCAATAACAGATATTTCTCATAAAGAAAACTGGATGAGCAAAAAGTGATGTTTTGTTTCTCCACAGCTGCCCTTAACTCACAGACTCCGAAGGCCTTTGTGATGCCTGTGACTCATGAAGCTTCTGTAAGCACAGGAGAGACCAGGTGTGACCTTGGTGTTGAAGCTCATGGTGGACCTAGAAGGGATATATGGCCTTGTATCTCCCTAAGAAATCTGTTACTTTTACACCTGAGCAGTTAGCATACCTGTCCTACTATGGAACATGTAACACATGCATAAAGATGTATAAATCCAAGCAGAACACAAGTATAAGGTGGTGTCTCATATTTTTCAGCTATTCCATTAAGGCTTATCCTGTAAGTGTTTATCTCAGCTTACACCAATCAAGGGGAAACCCAACACTCCAGTCTCTGTCCTTCATTACAGCAACCTCTCTCTGCAAAAAGAGCACAGGAATACAATTCCTATCCAAGTATTAACACTGGGTCATTTCTGCAGTTCTTATGGCTCCAAATTTGTTATTTGGAATTTGATGGTGAACTGCTGTTATTGTTTATTGGATAAAATATGTATTTATAAAAAGGAAAGGCCATAATTTGCTTAAAGCCTGTCTGATGGAGTTGATCCTATTTCTTTAAAATTCCATTTACTGCTGAGGTCAGCTTTATTTCCATGAAGACTCAGCAACCGACTCATGAAAAAATAAATTACACAAACCAGAATAAAATAGAATTGACTTCTTTTTTTTGAAGGAAAATTATCCCTTTTAGAATGAAGACTACTCAATATACAAGGGGAATCAGGTTAAAATAGATGTTTTATTTCTGACTATAATTTGGAAGTTTGTAAATGCTAGACCATTCTGCTATCCTGCATACAAAGAGAAAGGTCTCCAGTTCTCTTCCATCCCTTTGAGACTGAACCAACAAGTGTCCTCTGCACTCTGGCATGTCATGTGCCAAAAGCATTTTTCTCTCAGAAGAAAAAAAAGCAAAAGAATGCATTTGATGTCAGTTATGCCAATGAGACTTAATGATATTCATGAGGTTATTCAGTTCTAAATGGGGACAAAATTTGAGCAGAAATGAATTTTAAGACTCCTGGGAATTTTTCAGTCTGTTTTTGTTACTCCCTGCAGGTAAAATGTCTGTATTTACTTGTTTTTTCCAATTCCCTGCTTGCACCTGCTGGTTTCAATTCAGCTTCAGAGTTTCCCCTGGCAGCTGAGGGGGGATGTGGCTTCTTTTCCTTGTAGGGGCCCAAAGGAAGGTGGAACAGGGACATGCCAGGTCTGTGTTACATCAGGAGAGGGTGCTCCAAGCTGGAAAGCCGTGAGGATCTCCTCCCTTGGCATCTGTGCCACTCCCACCTGTAAAACCTCAAATCCACACTTACCACGGCCACACTGAAACCACTCTTTCTCTCCCTGCAGATTTGTTAACCAGCTTTTTGTAGCTCTGCATTACAAGTATTAAAAAAGTATTGTTCTAAGCTGATACAGAAATAGAAACCAGAGCTTAACTGGGGATGGGTGAAAGAGATTTCTTAAATCTCTCTGGAGAGTTAAACTTCCAAAAGCACTTGAATGTCTTTGGAGTGTAAGGATGAGATTTTCAAGGTACTGAGATATTTATTTGCCATCAAAAAACACTTAAGCTGATCCGATTTTCTAAAAACATTTATATCCATACATTTTTCTTTCTTATGTTTATAAATGTGCACGATCGTTGTACAATGCTGCAAAAAGTCTGTCACCCGTCCCAGCCTCAGCAGACAAGCCAACCCAAACAGCTGGAGTGCAAGCTCACGTGGATTTGAACTCAAAAGGTTGAATTTTCTTCTTGCTCCTTACATATTTTTCTTCATTTCTTTCCAAAAAGACAGGAGTCAAGAACACAGGACCTGGAGGCTTTAACAGGTGATGGCTGGAAGCAGCTGAGCTCTGCCTGCTGTCAGGTTTTATCAGTTCTCCTCACAACAACAACAACAACAACAACAACCCCTTGCACAGACACAGTATTTACCAACCATCACCTCCTTGGAAATGAAACACCCATAGCCCTGAAAAACACCAAACACAGTGGCTGAATGCACTGAGGAGACCTGGAAGGAAACAAAGCCTGGCTTGATGGGAGCAGTCCCATTCCAACAGCATGGGAAGCACCACGAGCCGAGCACAGATTGCAGTGCCAGGGAGCTCATGAATCTGTGTGCCAGCAGGAACCCGGAGCACACAGCAGCAGAGGGAAGGTACAGGAACGGGCCACACCCGGCACAGCCACCAAGAAACTGAGCAGAGGAGAAGCAGAATGCTGGGTCAGGGACATGTACAGCCCAAGAGGACAAAAGCCTCCTTGGAATCATTTGTGCTCCGAGGTACCTGCAGATCCCAGCAGCTGCTCTTTGGTTTCTTTCTCCAGGAGAAACACAAATCTTGTGCTGATGATCAGAAGATGCAAATGCCCACAGCCATGCTCTCAGCCAGTGGAAACCAGCTCAGCTTTTGGCTGCCAGCTGGAGGAAGAGATTGGTTGATGGGAGGTGCAAACCTAGACAAGAGCATCAAATATTTCCTTCCCTCTGCTACCTGGAAACAAAGTGCTGACTTGGCACTTGAAGACAATATCTCAGGATATTTTGCCTGACAGCAGATAGACAGCTAAAGTACTGCACAATTAGTGGGTTTATGACATAGACAATTGATGACAAAGTCCTTCAGTAAAGAACATGTGATCAGTCCTTGTTTACCAGTGACAAAGGAAACAGCAGGTCCTGAGTGTGGAACGCCCTGGCTGGCAGGACAAGGACCTGGTGGCACATTCCAGCTGCTTGTGCTGGGAGCACAGAGCAGAGCCGAGCCCTGAAGTCAGCTCCTGCATGGTCACAGGAGCACCTGCAGGCTCAGAGGGACTTGCTTGCACCCAGCTCACCCTAAAGGGAAGAGCCAAACAACTCTGGACTGTGCAACTCAGCTGCTCCTGTGAGCTGGGCTCACTGCTGCCAGGCCAGGTCAGTTCCAGCTCTGCTGTACCTGCAGCCAGTTTGGGAAAGGCGATGTCAGGGGGCACAGGCAGGAAGGTAGAAAGATGAAACGCTTCATCCTAAGAAACCTAAGTGATATTCCAAGGTCTCACTACAGTGTTAAATTAGCTGTAATCTCTTCTGGCCTTATTTGCTGCATTCTGACAAGCAGGATAGGTAACATAACCCTTCTGCATTCTAGTTTTCCCCCTGAGCAGAAAAATGGGTTTTATGTCAGCAAAGCAGTTGAGATTGCCCCCTTTTTGGGAGTATGTACCCAATTTCCATTATATCCTGGACTCATCTGTCCCTGCACCTGTGTGAGACATGTTGACTGTCACCTCTGCTGTAGGGGGTGATGAGCGCTCTGAGGCAAAGGACACTCCCAGCCCTCGGTGGTGACCATCTGTGTCAGAACCTTCTTCCTCCTCCTCCTCATTCTTCTGCAGATCTTGGTCACTGTCATCATTATCATTATCATCATCATCATCATCATCATCATCATCATCCTCTGCTGCTGCTGCATTGTCCTCAATCACTTCAACCCTCTCTCCAGCCTCGGGGTCCACATCAGTCTTAAACCACACAGCTTTGTAGCCGTCGTCTGCCGCATGCCTGTCTGTCTTGAGGATTGACTTCACTTCTTTCTCCTGTCCAGCCTCTTCTTCCTTTTCTTCCTCTTTTTCTTCCTGGTCGAAGATGACAGTGGAAGCTATGGAGCCCTTTGGGAGACTCTCCATTTCCTCTTCACTGGAGGAGGGCAAGGAAAGTGCTGCCTGCTCTGGCACAGGAGTCTCTGCCTGGACACTGCTGGTTTCTGATGTCTCATGCCACTTGGGGCTCACATCTGGCTGTTCATCTTCCTGGTAATATTCGTTCTGGTAACCCCCAGAGATTTCCTTGGAGAGCTACAGGAGGAGAGACACATTGTGATTGTAGTAACAGGAAAAGAAATGGGGGCAGGAGGGAAGGGGTGGCTCCAGTGACTGAGCTCCTGATCAGGAAAGTTCAGCTTGGTTTGCAGTCAGACCTGTTTGAAGCCAGGGAAAGATGCAGATCCCTGGAGCAGACATTTGTTATCGGCTCCATTTCTGGAGTTTTCTCAGGTAAGTGGGCTTGTTCTCCAGGAGGGCTGAGCACCAGCACCACACACTGATTTGTATGCACCCCACTCTGCAGTGGGATTTTCCTCCCTCAGAGTGAAGGACTTTTGTTACCCACCTGAGCTGTGTGCTCTGGACTCGTGTCCAGGCTCCTGGCAGGCCCAGCCCATGGCACAGACCAGCATCTGCTCAGATGAACCACACCCTAAACTTCTCAGTGACCAATCTGCCAGGGACCCGGGAGATCCAAAATTAAATAGCTGAGGTGCAGACGAGTGTCTGAGCCCAGGCTTTGGGATTGGGTATGAAGGGACTCTCCTCTCCTTTGACTATGGAGGATGAACAGTGGTTTATACCACAGACAGGTGTTTTTCAGAGACCACCCCTGATATGTGCCACATTCATCCCAGATTTTGGGCTCCATGGAGCTGTGATGCTCTCCTTGTCATGTCTGCTCATCACCCACCGTACAGCTCCAGCCTCAGGGGCACAAAGAACAGCAGCAAACACCACCAAAGTGATGCAACCTCTGCAAACTTCGTCTCAGGAGTGATTCACCACCTTCACACAAATGTGTAGTACTTGGACAGTCCATACATACTTTAAACCCTCCTCAGATCCCACTTTCTAACTCTTGGAAGTTCAGGTACAAGCAAGGAACTTACCTTTTTCTTCATCAGGTATTTGATAGGTTTTCCATACCATCTACTGGATTTCCATACCAGCACTCCAAGGACGACTAAGGCAATTAACAGCAGTGCTGCTAATGTGCCGCCTAAGACAGCCATGTCCTGAGCAGAGTACATCTTGTCAGAGGGGGTTACAGCTGTGAGGAAAACAAACCAGTGTTACAAAGCTCTAAAAAATTGGCAGACAGCATTTCCCAGCACAATCCTTCACGGTGGGAGAAGCTCCCACTCATTTTTAAAGGACAAGGAAGCATCCTATGCTGCAGAATGTGACAGTCACATATCTGATACCACAGAAAACCTTTTTTTTTGCCATCCTAAAAGCAGAGGACTTCTTTTTTTTATTGCACAGAGTGTCATAATTTCCAATAAATTCTATGAAATGGAAATAGCAGTGATTTACAGGACAGCAACTTTTACCCTGTGATTTAACTAAGTTAATAATTGCCTGCATCAGGCAAGCAGATGCTGCATGGAGTAAACCCATTTAGGTTTTTGACTTTCCCACTTCACCCTTTTACACCAGAACGCAAAAATGAGGTTTGTTTGTACATCTGTGCGTGAAAGTGCAAAGCTTCCTTTCATCTGGAACATCCCCTCCAATACAGATGGGCACATCAAAATAAGAAACAAAAAAAAGCAGACCAGGAAATAGGAGAAGCATTAGGAGGTCCCAGGACAAGAAAAGCTTTCCTGCCCTTTTGTGGCTGTAGCAATATTGCCCAGCCTGCGTCCAGCTCCTGCAGGGGCAGCTTCTGCTTCCTGGCACTGCTCAGGGTCAGGTGTTTGTACAGAGACCGACACCAGAGGGGAAAGGCAGTACTGTTCTCAGCTCTGCTTGGCGGTGGTGGTGGTGGTGGGATTCTTTAAGTTTTCCAGTTTCACTTTGTAGTGTGAGTGGCTCTCATTAATGATTAATGAAAGGAGGTTTTTTTCTCCTGCTGGCCTGTTTATGATAATGGAATTGGAGTATTCCCTCCGTGTTTGATTCTGCCTTCAGTTTATCATTAACACCTTGACGAGGATTTAGTGAATTTTTGCTGCTTAATCCTGTCTCCTGGGGAGCCACAGCCCACAGAGAGCCACAGAGCTGTGTAATTCTGTATATTCAACAGCACCGTTGCTTTGTGTGCCTTAAGCAGCAAGGGCAACATTTCAAAATCACCCTGAAGTGTTGGCACGTGCTAGGAGCATTTTCAGCTCTGTGTGCTGACACCTGGACTAATTTTATGGTGAGCTGGGCTGTGCCCTTAAATGGGGTTTAGGTGTTTTTTAGCTGTGAAGTGACACTACCTTTAGAGAATCCAAATTTACACCCAGGAACCCACTTGTTTTTCCCACCCCATGACGGTGGTGATGAGAGGGTGAAGTGATGGAATTTCAATCACACATCATTGTGTAGAATCCAGTGGAGTCTGGGCATTGTCTGCCTATCCTGAGATGAAAATTCATGATATTGGTTCATCTTAATCCATAAGCCTACGAAGCTTCATGAACTTCAAACCCAATTTCTTTATAACACCAATTTAAGAGTCATTTCTCAGCAGTATGGAAGTGTGAGCTGTTTTTACACTGACAAGGTTAAACAGTAGCTGGAGGGATATGTCTGAAGCCTCATGGCTGTCTTATTACTCATGGGCTGTTTCTCCTGTAACGCCATAAAGTCCTGGCGTAAAAGAGCCTGACCTGACCTGAGTAGAAAATGCCTTGGCTCATGGGCCAGCCTGGCTTTGGGGTGTGCCCAAGCTGCCCTCTGCTCTGCCTGAGACAGGCAAGAACCTTGCAGTTTTCTCTGTGTTTGGCTAAAAAGGCATAATGATGTACTGAGGTCTCCTTTACCACAATAAGGCATCCTGGGTTATTTCCCAGCATGAACCAACTCCAGATTTAGCCTTGGAACAAGAAGAAAAGACACCACAATACACAGCTCTGCTTAAAGCCTCAGGAGACTCTTTGAGGTGTGTGGTGACTATGCTGTTAGGATGTTGTTGTGCTGTTTTCTCTCTTAAAGCCACCACAGAACCTCCTGCAGGTGCGGGGCTGGCCTCAGCCCAGGCCCACAGACTTCTGCAGGAGACCCATCATGGCCAGTTTGCCACAGAAGTAGAAAAGACTCCCCAGAGCAGAAAACAGAGACCTCCCCAGCCTACCTGTGGCAAGGATGACCTCCACGACAATTATGGTGCTTGCCTCCTGCAGGCTTAACACATCTTTTCCGACAGCCTATGGGAACATGGGAGAGAGATGCCTTAGGGACTTCCAGATCTCCGGCTCACTCTCCAAGTCTGTGGGGGGACCTCTGAGGACAAAGCACCTTGTCACTATCCTCCCCACAGCCCTTCACTGTGGCTGGACAGCCTGGTCACAGGGGAACAAGAGCTCTGAAGAGTCCCTGCCCTGGGAAGGGATGCGCTGAGACACGTCCCCTCCAGGTTCTGAGGGAGCGTGGGGCAGGAGCAGCGGGCGTTGGCAGCTCTCTGTGCCCTGCCCGTGGGGCTCCAGCAGTGCTGTGGCCAGGCTAGTTCAGACACCCCCACAGGGCACGGCACTGCGCCCGGCGAGCCTTAGGCAGGCATGTGGGCCAAGGGAACATCTAGCTTCTTACAGGTCTAAAGTTAGTGACTGCTTCCTTTGACCCAAGCTAAAAGAGGGTTTGAATTCCTCCTTCATTCCACGGCCCTGCCAAAATACCCAAGAAAGTTGCCCTACCTGGATAGTCACGGTTCCCGGGGACTCCAGCACGGCGTTGGTCAGGATGAGCCCATCCCTGGTTGCCATGAAATCGGTGCTGTTTTTGAGATAGTACTCGATGTTGGGGTTGACTTCCTGAAAAGCCAAAGAGTGGGTGATCAAATCCCACTGTGCTTCACATGCACCTTCCCAACAACCCCTTGGCAGGACTCATCCCAATCCCCTGAGCTATGAGCAGGTATGGAGAGCAGTAAATAAACCTGAGCTGAGCAGCTGAGAAAGGCCAAACTCAGCTGGGTTCACCCTGTTGCTCAGAGGTCAAGAATGCATCACAAAAACAGTAAAAAAAAATCCCAAGTCTTAACCCAGCTGGTGTTGGTAACTTTAGTACTTGCCCAAGCAAAACACACCTATGCAAGTGATCTGTGTGGGACTGCCTTTGGGAGAGGGGAGTCCAGCAGCTTCTCCCCATTACATCACACCATAGCAGGTTCTGATCTCTGTGGAATTTCCAAGGGAATATAACATGGGACACTAGAGGACAACATGTATTTGCCTCTCCCCACCTCCCCTCCCTCTTGTTTCCTGACCCTGCTTTAAGCCTGAAGTGGTGAGACATAACAGAGAGCACTTTTAGTTTCTTACATCAGGGAAGTCCTTATCCCTGGCCATTATCACCAGGGGGGTGGAAGGATCCCCTGCTTGGTGGACGAAGCTTCTCTGGGACAGCCCAGCAAACACAGTCCCGTTGTAGATGCCCTTCTCGAAGTAGGGTGGATAATTACTTTTATTGATGACCTTGATCTCTACCGTGGCCACAGAGTATTTCCTTATGTTGCTGACCTGGGTGGCCTGGAGAGAAAGCGAGAGGGATGTGAGACTTCTCCTGCCCCTGATGAGACACCAAAGGACAGGCTCAACCCAACCTGAAGCCCAGCAGAATGTCCCCAGGGTTAATTCCTTTGCTGTCACCACCCACACCTGAGGGGAAACTCTGAACTGCTGCAGGAGCTTTGCATGTGGATTGGTGCAAGGCACGGGACAAATATTGGGCCCTTCAAAGGAAAGGGAGTAACCAAGTTATTACTGAGGTCACTGACTCCTGTCGAACCCAAGCTGCTTCTCCTTAGAAATCCAGCTGTGCTGGGTGGCTGGCTGTAATCTCATCACTTACCATAACTTGCAACAGAAAGGAATCTGGGGAAGTCACGATTCTGTTCATGGTTAGATTCCCTGTGTCTGCATCCACTGAGAACACTTCGTCTGTGTTCCCTAGAGAAAATGTGAAGACCATTCAGCCATCAGATTCTTTCATAAAGTGACCTGGAGCTCATGGACTCATTCTTCCATGTCTTAGTGAAAATACCCTCAAAGTATCTCCCTTGGGTAAATACCACTTACCCAAGGAAAAAAGCTACTTTTCCTTGCCTGCCTGGCTGCTCCAAATGCTAGGCGTGCTGGCCAGGGATGCAGAGGGACACATTAGAAGTTTGTGAACCCAGTTAAATGAGGTAGGGCAACTGCATCTCCAGGGCCTAGGCCCACATATTGCCAGTCTAAAGTATAATAAATGCCCAGAGCCCCTGGTGCAATTTGAGGACAGAAAATCTCCATCCAGTTCCCATCTCTGCTCTGGGAATGCTTATTTCTCTCTCCTGACTACAAATGGAGCCTAGAGACAAACCTTGTACTTATGTATGGGTAGAAATCTGATTCCTACATTTGTGTGGGAATCAAAAAAGTACCTATGTTGAATACATGTTGTAACATAAGCAGAATTTTTAGTTCTCTTCCTCGCCCTCAGACACTGTGGGCTCTCTTTTACAAGGATCTGAGTCATTGACTGTGGGGAGGGAGGGCACACTCCATCCAAATGCCAGTGGAATTTAAGGTTCTTTAATACATTTGGTATCAGGAGGATATTCACAGCTGAGGTGCCATGAGGCATAATAGGTAAAGAGAGGAACACTCCACTCGACCAATATGATATTTGCCTTGATCCTTTTGGAATCAAGACTGAAACAGGGCAGATGAGATAGTGGCAATGTGCTGGGGAATACAAACATAATTCTGGGCAATGAATGGAAATTAGGCTGGTAATGTGGGAATTTTAGGTTCAGCTCAATGACTGCACGAAAGTAGCATGACCAGATTTACAAAATCACATCTAAAAGCTTAAAGATAAAACCTGTCTCATCTCGCAAAAAAGCCAAAGTCTTTTTGAAACAGATTTCATTGAGATTGGTTTGTGGGACTGTATTTTTTTTTTTTTCCCTCTCTGTACAGTCTGCTTCTTCTACTTAATCCACAGTGTTCTGTGGATCTAGTTATGTTCCTGTGACAGAAACAGAAGGGCAAGTCTCAGGCCCTCCCTCGAGTGCTCTTGGCAGGTATCACAGGAGATATGAGCAATGGCCCTGGTGGAAGGTGACGAGGTCCACTCACCCCCAACAATGCTGTACACGATCCTGTCCCTGATGGTGTAATCAGGGTCAACGGCGTAGATGGGTCCTGGCTCCAGGAGGAGTGGGCTCGTCTGCAACAGCAAGGCGAACAATCACACACCACCAGCCAGCACCGGATCCGCACCTGGCGCTGATCCCAGTGCGGATCCAGCGGCTGTGCCTGGGCAGGAGGGGGTTTATCGCCGGGAGGGGTCTGTGACAGGGCGGAGGTGAGGCAGCCTTGAGCTGGTGTTCCAGCTCGTGCCTCTCCCGTGAGGCGCTGCAGGCGCAGAGAGAAGCAGCTCTGCTCGGGGAGGGCACACGATGAAGGCTTCCTGTTCTGCTGAACCATCTGCTAAGTTATAACTGGAGACCAGCATGAGCTCATGGGAATTATTCAGTGCTTCCCACTGGGAACAGCACCAGGAGCACTGTCTGAGCCCTCCTGCTCACCGACATCTCGGAGATGTTGACCCTGCCAGAGTAGGGGCTGCTGATGCAGACGCTGGTGTCGTTGTGGAGGTAGTGGCAGGGCAGGAACCAGGGTGCCCGGGTGTCACTCTGCTTGATGATGATGGTTATTGTTGCAGTGGCCGTGTTGGTGTGGTCGGGGCTGGTCACAGGCCTGTCCTGTCCCCAAGGCAAAGCACACTGGTGACACACAAGTTTCATGGCCAAAACAAGGGCCCATCTGCCAAAAGCAGTGGCCTGGGGCCCTTTAGCCATTGTCACTCCAGTCTGTTTAATTACCAATCTATGTGAGACTAGCTAAAGCAGTGACTTATCTTGTTCTGCTGACAGAGGTGGGCTGACTGCAGGTCTGTCGCTGGAATTATGGAGAGCGAAAGGCTGCTCCAAATGCACCCTGCTCCAGTCCCCAGCCTCCCTCCTGCTATCCCAGAGATCTCCCATCCAGACTCGCCCTTCAGGTAAGAGGGAACCAGGCAAATGATGCATTCTCTTCTTCCCGAACCACTTACCCTTGCATACAAGAGCAACGTTGTTGAATTAAATTTGTCATAGTCCAATGCTTTTTGTAAATAAATTTCTGGGTTATTAACTCCTCTTATGGCAAAATAACCGTCTGTGTCCTGGCAAGGGAAAAGGAAAAAGTCCTATAGCAGACTCAATCACAGACACATTCCAAATCCTGCTTATTGCTGTGTTTGTCATCCCAACTGGACCTTTAATCCTGGGGACCTAGATGAAGGGCAGTGTGGGAATGTCTGATCTACTTAATCTTTGGTACTGTGCACTGGTGTTGCCTGGGTCAGAAACATTTGTTCCCGTGAATTTCCTCTCCCAGACCCCCTGCTTTGCCTGCCTACCTGCTCAGCAGCTTCTGGATGAAATCTATCACCTCATTTATTTCCCACATTCAGCAAGTTGCCAACAGTCCTTGATTTTGGGTCCCTAACAGTCAAGCAATCTCACTTCCATGCACAAAAAGGTCAAAGATGGCTCAGCCTTTGAGAGCTGGCAGGACCACCCGCCTTAGCCTAACACAGCTGGACTTTGAAAGAAACCATAAAGCCAAGTTGAAGTTTGATGTGCTGCATTTTTCTCTGTAAAAGTAAAATTTTACTTCTCCACTTGCTGCTTTGATTCTCCTTTAATCTTATGCCTCTGAATTTGTAAATCCCTCTGGATTTACGCCAATGTGAATGCAAAGTCTGATTCCAGAGCTGAAAAACAGATAGTTTCTGTTCACTTAAATTCCCAGAAAACTTAAATTCCCTGGGGACATAGAGGTAACAGAGGTACTGTCTGCTCTTTCCACAATGCTTTTCAAAAATGCAAACATACATTTGGTTTTTCTCTTGAATTTTCTTTTGATTTTTGTCTAGAGCCAGCCCTTGTGCTCTAGGCTGGCATTAGTTTAACTGTGTGCACAATACATTTCCTGTGCTGCTGCTGGCAGTCAGAGCAAGGACTCCTCTCCCCATCAGACTCAGCAGTGCAATTCTGAGGTACAAAGGTCTCCTGATGTGTTTACAGTTCATGCCAACAAGACTCCCCTGAGTCATATGGCTCTGAATATCCTAGATGAAAATTTAATCTGTACAGTGCATTAAAAGCACGAGCAATAAGAGAATTCAATACCTGCAGCATTGATGGCTCTGTTCTGCTAGCCAAATCAATGTTGGGGGTTTTGTAATTAGACAAGAGAGCTAAGTGCTGTGACCTTCTCCTGAAAGCTGGGGCTCTTCTGAATCCAGCTTCTGAAGAGCTGTTGTTTGTCCCCAGAGACACTCACCTGCACTGTGGTAGTGAGTTCATAGTAGATGGTATCCAGGTCAGCATCGGTAGCACTTAATTCTTCACGGGCTACAATGGCTGTGTCCACTTTTGTATCCTGAAAAAACATGTTGTTGTGGTTCTTGTCTGTGCGAAACGGATTGAAGTCCTCTCCCTGCTGACCCTTCCTCAGTCCCACAGCACTCAGCGGGGCAGTGCCCTCTTCCCTTCCACAAATCCCTTACCTCTGGGACCTCCCTGGAGACGTTTGGCTGCGCAAACACAGGGCTGTTGTCGTTCTCATTCAGAATGGTGACCAGGATTTCCAAGGAATCGCTCTGCAGAATGGGCAAAGCAAAGAATCAAAGACAAAAATAGGCTGTTGGGGCTGATCTTGCTTTGCCGAGTGACCAGAGGGGATGGTGTAAGGATGGGGGCTGGGATTTGCAGACAGCCCTGGGGTGGGACTGTGGGCTTGCTCCCACCTCCTCCCCCCTGGCAGAGCCTTGGCGCTCTCTGACTACGGGAGCAGTGCATCTGCATCTCCTCTCCACAAGGAGAAGGACATCTGCCCACCCCAGTGAGGGGATTAGGAAGAGCAGAGGGAAGCAGGTGCTGCCTGCGGTGCCTTGTCCCAGGGCTCAGTGTTGGGAGAGCGCTCACCTGGCCAGCAGGGTCCTTGCAGATCAGGTACACCAGCAGTGCGGGGTCTTCCTGCACGAAAAACAAACCCACCCACTGTAGAAACAGCCCAGGAGTACAAATTCTGGCTAAAGCAAATGAGCCAAATTCATGCTTTGCTGATTCAGAAACGCTGCTGGGCGTTATCGTGTTTTCAGGCATATCTAACTTTTCATTTCGTTCCTTAATGCTGGGATCTTGTTTGTGATGACATCAAAGCAGCCTCATCTTCCAGGCTCTCTCCCTGCAATTCCTGTAAGATGTTGGCAGAGCTAATCTGCCATCCTCTCTCACCTCAGGTGAATTCAAACAGATTTCTTTTAAAATTGAATAAATCAGAAACATTCTATGCAGCAAGTACAGTGGCACCTGGGGGGTGCTCTTTGCTCAAGTAAACGTGTGTTTTTACACTGAAAGGGAACTTAAGGATGCTTGTGGCTGAAACAGAGCACTCCAGGGAGCTAAAATAATTTAGCAGCGACCTAAGTGAACACAATGACCTTCCATACTGCCTTTCTGCTTCACACAAGATGACAGAATCCCAGAATGATTTGGGTTCATCTCATTCCAATCCCTTGCCATGGGCAGGGACAACTTTCACTACTCCAGGTTGCTCCAAGCCTTGTCCTGCCTGGCCTTGGACACTTCCAGGGATCCAGGGGCAGCCACAGCTACTCTGGGCACTCTGTGCCAGGACCTGCAACACCTGCCCACCCTTACAGGGAAGAATTTCTTCCCAATATCCCATCTAACCCTGATCTCTGGCACTTTGAAGTCACTCTGCCTTATCCTGTCATTCCAGGCCCTTATAAATGATCTCTCCCCATCTTTTCTGTAGGCCCCCAAACTCACACAACTGAAATAACTTACTTCCTTTAGAAACAGGTTAAGAACCCCTGGAAGCCCAAGACTCCAGGCTGAAACTCATTGCATCCCAGCATTATCCATCCCATCCTTCCAGCCTGCCAGCTAAAGGCTTACCTCATAGTCCACACACTTTGTCAGCCTCAGCTCAGAGCCCTCAATGGCGAAGAATTGGCCGTCGGGGAAATTGGGATCAATCGTTAGGGTGAAGCCTGGATCCACATGGACGGCGGTCACCAAATAAGGACACGCATTTTCAGGGACGCTCGGTTTGCTGTTATCGACAGAACATCCTGGGAAAACACGCAAATAAGGTGCAAAATTGCCCGAGGATTCACACTGTGAAGGAGTTGGGCGAGAGCTGTGGTCACAAGTTGCGCAGCAAAGCCGTCCCAGAACATAGCAACCTCCTACCTGTAACAGGGCCCCCCCTCCCATGGGAGACTTTTCTCAGAGACAAGGACCTCGTGAAAGAGCTTACCTGGTTCCTGTGCCGAAGCCCATGCCAAGAGGGGCAGCAGGAAGAGCGCAGACATGAGGAGCCAGTGAGGAATAGCCATGGGGAGCTGCCAGTTGCTGAAAAAATCCCTTTTTCCAACTAAGCTGATCTTCTCTGTGCTCCGCCCTGTGCCCTCATCTGCGCTCACCACTTTATGGCATCAAGAAACACCGGCTGGCTGTGGATTGCCGTGGTTCAACCTTTGCCTCTTTGCCCCACTGGATGACTTATTGAAGGATTTGCCAGTCATGGAACACGATGACTCATAAATCCTTGCTGCTTCTTTTTTCTCTGGGTCTTTCCTATCCTAAAGTCTCAACAAGGATATATTTGAAGCAGTTCAGAACTCAGAGTAAAGCCCCTGCCCAGCTGAACATGAAGGACAAAGGCTGGTACTTGGGAAGCTGCCTGCGTACTCCAGCCCCTCCCACTGGAAAGGAGGAAAATTTGGTTTCTGATGTGCCAGAGACGGGGCCTGTATCCTGCAAGGTGAGCAAGGGGATGCCAGAAGTGATGAGGCTCAGCTGCAGCCAGGGAATGCCCATCAGCTTTGTAGGGAAAACATATCTCCTTCTACCAGGGGCTGCTCCTTGTAGAGATGCTTCCCAGAATCTCCTTCCAGGAGATTCCACACTTGGAAATCTTCAACTATTTGAATCTCAGCAGCTTCCTGAAGTTTTCAGAGGACCTCTTCTCTCACTGATCTTTTTAAACTCTTTCTGATTACAGGAAGCTCTCAGATGCTGCACCTCTCCCAGGTGGTTATTAGCAGCTTAATGACACCCAGGCTGTCAACACTCCTTCCAAAAGTGTTCCAGAAGGAATCTTTCCTAGCAGAGACTTCCTATAGACCAAAATGAACAACTGCTGAGGTTTGTTCAGATCCTCGGTAAAGGAACGGTGCTTAGGCGAGCATTTGAGTGGGAACAGCTCCTTTTGCAGGTGTCAGGTCCATCATGGATGGTGAAAACTGCTGGAGCAGCATGGCCTGGGCAGGACTGCACTCAGCACGGGATTGCAGCTGAAGATCCTTATTTTAGAGCTGCTCTCCAAAATCCATTGGTTTTACAGGAAAGCTGGAGTGGCTGTTCCATCAAAGGGGGGCAATCTGCCTGTGTGGTACAGGGACAGCACATAAACCTCATTAAGTGGTGGGAACAAATTACTCCTTGTGGAGCTTTGTTTTTAGTGGGTCTGACAAAGCTGGGCCATCAACTCCAGGGGCAGAACAGAGCGGAAACAACTTTTACAGTGAGTATCTCTGTTGTGCAGCTCTCAGAACATCTCTTTGCCATAAAACCTAGCATCTGGCTTTTTTCTTGCTACATGGAGCCCTGATTCTGACCTCTGTGCACAGCTGGACTGTAGGCACTCCCTAGTCCCAGCCAGGTGTCCCACTGTGCCTCACATAGGGGAATCCTGGCAGAATGCTCCTCCCCTGCACTTCTAATGATCTAGGACCTCGTAATGGAGCCGCCCTTATTCCAGTTTCCCAAAGAGCAGCCAAGGCACAGGCACAGATAACCATCTTTATTTAGGATCAGCAGCAGGCAGCCAGATGCCAACACTGAGTGCAAGGGACGTGCTTCACCCAGGCTCCATCTACTGACAGCAGTTCACACCCACGCACATTTAACTTTGGATAATCTCAGAGGTTTCATTGGCTTTTGACTGCTTTCCAGGATTATTTTTATTTATTTGCCTATCTCAAGAGTTTTTCCTAAGCAAGAGCTTCCCTGTTTATTTCCAAGGCCAAAGATATGCAAAGCTGTCCCCGTGGCTGTTTCTTTCCCTTCTCCTTCATTCAGAACCGTCTGTTTTATCTTCCTTCATGTCTGCAACCAGCTGCTTAGAGAAGGGGCAAACGTACTGGCTGGTGATGGCAGCAGCCTCCCTGGCATCTCTGTCCGAGCGGCTGTGGGAAGGGAAAAATGAGGGATAGTTCATTATTCCCAGGAGCATAGACTGCAGGAAATGTGACAAGGCCACCTTGTGACATTCAAGGATGATGCCAAGGAACAGGTGAATGGTAGAGGGATCATGGCTGCCTGCTGCCAGGCACCCCACAAATGCACAGTGGTGTTTCACCCTCCCACTGTGAACACAAGAGGTACTAAGGGCCGGGTTATTCCTCCTAATTATAGTGATTTAAGAGTTAGATGTCTAAGGGAAAGTTGTTGGGCACTAGGAAAAGACAATACCCAGGTGTGGGACAACTCATCCTGAGGTGTGTGTTTGAATCAGCAGCTGAATCCAGACAGGGTGGCAAAGGCTTTCTTTCAATTTTAACCATTAGATCACATTTCCTAATGGGATGAATAATTGCTTCAATCCAGCAAATGACAACTCTTAGGAAATTATCAGAAAAAGATATTATTTTGCTTCCCTGGGTTTTAATATTTTTAACAACTGCCTTTTCTATGGCCGTTCATAAAAGCTTTGGCTTCAGTACTGTGGGGCTCAGGGCCACAGAGGTGACCAATCTCTCCCACCTACCTGGTGTTCAGAAAGCTCTGGTACAACCAGAGGAAGCAAAGTTCCTCAGGGTTGTTTACTCCCTCTCTCCCCTGCATGTCTATGTTGACCGGGCCAGGAGAGCTGGTTTAGATAAAGAAAATTTATAATAAGTAAAACCTCCAAAACACCAATAGTGTAACCATAACCGCTGCAGAGCAGCTTCTGCACCTTTTGTTGCATCTGTGGGGGCTGCTGGCCCAGTGTGGCAGCGAGAGCCATAACTGGGGACTGGGACACCAGAGGTTTCCTCTCACCTGCGCTTGCGGCCCATGAGGTTCTGGATGAATTTCTGAACCTGGGCGTTGCCTCTCATCTTGCTGTACTCGCTGGTGAACAGCCCATCCGAGTGCCTCTGGGCCCTGCGTGGGGACAACACGGGGCAGCGGCCACTCCTCCCAGCCGGGCACAGCCATGCCTCCCCTCCCACCACCACGGGGCCTTGCACCCCTTCCCTTCCCTTCTCCTCCTCATCCTCATCCCCGGGCTGGCTCTGCCGCTGGAGAGCTCAGCTCCGCGGGCAGCCCCTCCGTGCAGGATCCCTCCGTGTCCCGCTGGAGACTTCCCTGTCCCCGGAGGGGGGATGTGGCTGGTCCTCACCTGTCCTTGAGGCCCACCAGGTTCTTGACCAGCTGCCGCACGTAGGCGTTGCCGTTCATCTTGCTGAGTTCGCTGTGGAAGAGTCCGTCCGCGTGGCGCTCCGACCTGCCCGTCGGAACAGGGAAGGGAGGGTCAGAAGGAACGGTTTAAAACCACGCAAGAAAAGGCATTAAACACCCCTGCCTCGAGGCAAGGGAGCCCCAAACACACGCGGGAGAGAATTAGCGCCGCCTTGGCAAAGTATCGCTAAACAAGGGAAAACCTTACAGGAGTTTAAAAACCGCCTTTGTTAAACATCACACAGGAAAAGGACCTGCCCTTGCTTTTACTGATGTGATCACCTTGCCACAAGGATGCGGGGATGTGGGCTTATTGCTGACTCATCACAAAAGAGTAGGGAGAGGGGCTGGAGAAGTAATAAAGGAACACCCAGAGGCACAAAGCTGAGGAACACTTAGATAAGGGCAGCAAAGACGAGCCCTTGCAAGTGACTCCCTTGGTGAACTTGGTGAACTTACAGGGTTGGCTCTTTCTGGCTGTGTTTTCATGGCACCAGGCTATTGGAAACAAAAACTTTTACCTCTATCAGGCTGTGTAAGTGCACAGTAGAAAAACACTCAAAAGTGTCTTTGTAAACTGTGTTTTGTTTCGAGGTCACAAATTTTCTCCTGAATTAAGTCAAATTAACATTCTCATTTTTAAGCAAGAAAAAAGCATTTCCAGTATTTGCACTCATTTAACTAAATCTGTTTAAGGAAGAAGATCCACAAGCAAGCAGATGCAAATTCAGGAGGGCAGCTAAAAGGCTGGGTTTACAGCTAGCAGGCTCCTTGAACAAAAACCGTGGAGAAAAAGGAAGCAGAAGAAATGCTTACCTCTCCCAAGGTGGCAGAGATGCCGAGAAGTGGGACAGGACGATCATGGGAATAATTACTTGCCACAGAGTTGTCATCATGGAAAACATGTTCTCTCCTGAAACAAAGCACAAAGTTTTGTGGGCAGCAGGACAGATGATGTCGGTGTGTGCCTGGTGCAGTTCATACGCCCCACAGAGACAGGGCTGTGGAAATGCCACCACTGTGATTAGGCAGGAATTCCTGCCAGCAGAGATAAACACCCGGAGACATCTGCAAGGGGCTTTCAGACAAAAGAAATTATATGTGCTAAATAAAATTCATCCGCACACAGAAGAAGGGAAGGGCTCTTATGTGTGCCCATATCCACCTATCCTGTAGTCTTTCAAGAAGGAAAAACGAAATAACACACATTTGCAGTCACAGCAGACCCTCCTATTTTGTTCTCTTACTGAAATAAAAAGAAAAGCACATTTTGTTTATCACAAGCCATTGCAAGTTTTCCCCCTTTATTCCCAGGTTGTTCCTCCCTTTATTCCCAGCTGTTCACCCTTCCTCAAGGATCACGCAGCAGCTCTACCTGTAATTTCTAATACACTTTTTTATTTTTTGCCTTCCTCTGGCAAAGAAACCTTCATCTCCATCCTGCAAACTCTCAGATGGCACTTGCTAACCTCAAATCAAAGTCCTCCCACTTGGTTTTTACTTTATTCTGAAGCTAAACAGTACAAAGAACATGACAGGACTGTCACAGAATTCTGAACACTTTCTAGCCACCCTTCTGGGACTGTTTGCTGCTCTAGAGGTGCTGCAAGACGAGAAGAGGCACAAGGAAAAAGAACAAGAGCAAGGGATTTATACGGAAATTTATTCACTGTAAACCACAGGGCAAATATTTAATGGGGGCTGCAGAGCAAACAGATGAGAGGATGAAGGAGTCATAAGCTTAATCTCACACACACTTTGAGCTTCGGTGTTGTGTTTTCCTGCCTGATCCAGCTTTGAGGGGACGGAACAGTAAAACGAGGACATTTCAAAGATCAGACTCTTACTGGAGTCCAAACAAGGCAGACTCCACAGTCCTGGGATGCAGGAGGAGCTGAAAACAGCCACCAAAAACAGAGCACCCTTGGCCAAGGGGAACCTGGATCCTGAGCCTGCACTTCCATCTGCCCAACAGCTGTCACACAATGCCTTGACCCCAGGATCTCACCTCAGCATTTGGCCTCCCCTGGGCTGGCATTTCTCTGGGAGCACCATATTTAAGAGACAATTTAAAACCTCATCCCTAGCTCCAGAGTTTCCCCTCTCTTCATAACCTTTCTAGCTGCTAACCCAGTGATCAGCTTCTCTTTCTGGACATACTTTTGTCTCCCCTGGGCAGACCATATTTGCTTGCTGAAGTTCCCAGAAGCAGTGATGGCTGTTGGGGAACTTCTCCTGCCTATCAATAACGATTGCATTGTTTTTTTAAATTAGCCAGACCACAAGGAGCAGGTAGATCTCCAGTGTCATTGTAGAAGGGCTGTTTAACCTTCTTAAGACACTTCCAAGCTTTTCATTTCCTCCCCATTGATGCTGGTTTTCAATGACTGTGAACTCTGTGGCCAGCTGGGACCTTTAGCTGAAGGAGCTACGTCCCAAGCCAGCCCGGGAGCCCTGAGGAGGGAGATTTCCCCCATATTCCAGCACTGCTGCTCAGGACAAGGATGGCCTCGTGGCAGTGGCTCAGCGAGGCATCACGGAGCTCTGAAATCCACCCCTTAAAGTGAAAGAGGGGGGAAGGCAGCACGTGCAGCCCACCCACCCCAGCTGGGACTCACCAGCCCTGGTCGCTCCCGGCGTGCAGCTGATGCTCCACTGCCTGCTCCTCTCGGGGACCCCTATAAATCTGCAGCCTTATCAGAAGCAATTATTTGGATAAAGATACGGATATGAGCAATCACGATTAACAGCAAATAATGCAGCGGGGTTGGAATGTCCTTCTAATTACCTGATCGGGTCATTCGCAGCAATTTGATGGAATATTTCTGCTGATGGATAATAATTCCTGCTTCTGCCTATAATGACATTTGCTGGGCAAACATCCCCGTGCCAATTGATTCGCTACGATTGTCATCATTAGTTCCTGGCTTTAATTACCTCTTGATAGGAGCTTAATCTTCTGTTCTTGTCTTTTCAGTCCTGGCTTGGGCTATGTTTGCAAATGCCAGGATCTGCCAGTGAGTCCCTGTATGTATCAGTGATTTGGCTGAACGATGTTGCCACTTTTTTAGGGCAAGCCTTGCCTGATCAGTAGGATCAGGGCTGACTTTTCCATGAGGGGACAACACCTTCCAAGCTGTGGTTTCACCTGGGAAAGGTCTGCTGAGTACAAATTTTGTCACAGCATCTAAAAAACCAGCATACTTATACATGCATGGAAAACATCCTGAATATATTCCCGGCCATTGCTGGAGTTTGGAACAGGTTGGTCTCAAATACTGCAGCTAAAGGTGACAAGGAAATGGAGGAATAAAATAGGATTACCCTTTCTCTCCTTCTTTATATTGTATAAAGTAGCTTGGAAGGAATAATCACCATAAATAATTTTAAAAATCTTCCAGCTGGAGAAACGGGAGCTGTATTACACTTTTTATCTACTTCTCTTTCTTTTTCCTTGGAAAAGCAGAGGGTGTCCCCATGACTAGAGGACAGGGAGGGACAAAATTTTCCCCATCATCTTTCCCTTCGAAGAATGCCCCCGGCCCTGATGAGCAGAACCTTAGCCCTCCAGCCTGTGAACGCAGAGCCCTGCAACAGGGACAGGGGAAAAGAGCAGGGACACTCAGGTCCCATTCCAGGGCTGGAGCACTGAGATATGCCATGGTCAGTGCCAGGACAGGGGAGCTCATTTCCTCCCCTGGGGCAGCACAGGTCAGCCCTGCACTGGTCCAGGCATTTCCCAACCACTTTCCTCTCCTGCCTGTACCTGCTTTCTCCAGCTGCAGCCTTCTGCCTCTGCCTCCAGTGGTGGTGGCAGCTTTGGGTTTATAAAAGAGGCTGAACAAGGTGTAAGGAGCTAAAAATTACTAATGTGATTTTCCTTCCTTTGCAAACAACCTCAGTGGGTCTGAAATGCCCCCAAGCTCTGGGTGAACTCAGTTTGTCATGAGAGTCTGGATGAGGACAGAGAAGAGGTTGGAATGACAAAGTGGCCCCCATGATGGCAGCAGAGGGTGAATAACAGGACACTAAAAGCTTCTGGGGACTGGAAGAACATGAAATAAGTAACCTGATTAACTACTTTGCAACAAAAAATGGGGTTTGCCTCCAGCAGCAGGGGCAGAGTGAAAAAGTGATGGGGTAAAAAACGGGGTTTTTTAAAAAAAAAAAAAGTTGCACTGCTGCAACTTAATGCAGGTGACAACTGTGGGCTCAAGCTCTCGTGCAGCTCTGGAGCCCCCTGATGAGGAAATTCAGGGCCATGAAGAAAACTCAAAAGCATTTGCAAGCTGAAATTTTTATCTGAATAAACCAGAGTCCAACCCAAATCCTCAGTCCTGAAACAACATCTGATTCTTCTTAAACAGCATCAACAGCAAACTCTCATCAGGAGACATTATAGAAATAGGAGTAATAAAGAATCCTGCTTAAAGATATCAGTCAAAAGGAGCTTTGTGAATCTGCACCTTGCTTCTCCCATTCTCCATTTGTGTGAACACTCCAAGCCTCAGTGGGGGAATGGAGGTTCCCCTTGCCCGCATCCAGAAGGCACAAAGCAGGATTAAATCACCCGTTTAGATGGAATCTAACCCATCATCTCTGTGCAGCACCACTGCAGAGAAAAGCTTTCAGCTTTTCTCTGGCTCTAAGAATGATACAGGAAATGGCTGGCCGCACCTACTCCCTGCTCCTGTGCCACTGCCACGCCTGAGGGTACAGTAAGTCAGGGCTGGACTGATGCCAGCCCTCAGCTCCCTGACTAGCCTGTCCGTGGCACACAACTGTTTTACAGGATTTTAGCAAAGTGCCACAAACAGGTGACACTGAGGAGTGCTGAGGCTGTGCAGCCATGCTCCTCAAAGCCAGCAGGGAGAAATGCCAGGATGGGATGGAGAAGGGATCTGTGAGCTTTGGGGCCATCCCTGAGGCTGCCCTGGCGATGCTGCCAGGTGTAAAGCCACCAGGATCTTTGTGCAGTCTCTTAACAATGACTGACGTGCCCAGCGTGGAGAGACCTGTGATGGGATGCAATAAGTAAATCCAGTTGCCGTGGTTGCCAGAGCTATTCCCAGTAGCCACGCTGATGGCTGGGGACACCCTCGTGCTGACAGAGAGCAAAGATTATGAAACACGGGGGCCAGCCTCTTCTATACCTGCATTCTGGTTACTGCTCCGTCTCAAAGGCATCGGAGCTGAGAATGGAATTGAGGAAGGTCTTTTTCCTCCTCTTTACAGTGGGAGGGGTCACCAAATCTGCAGCATCTTAGGACCACGTTAAATGCTTTAGGCCCCAGTTTGGCAATATTTAAAGACAGCATGTGAGCCTGGCGTTTTTCGATGTTGGAGGCAAAGACAAGAAACTGCATTTTGGAAAAGAGAGGATTTCCTCACAGAGCTACCCATCCTGGCCCACAGCACAGGGAGGATGCAGGCAGACTCTCCAAAATCAGCACTCAGAGCTCTGGGTGGGTGGGTCGCTGCTTTTTAATCAGGGCAGTCCTTACAAAGTTTGCCCAATCCTTGCCAGCCTGTCCAGAATCCGGACCCCAGGATCTGCTGGAGCTGCTCTTCTTCATGGAGGCACCTTGGCTGGCCAAAACGCATCCCAAAATCTTCCAGCCTCTGCACCGTGGCTTTGGGATGGCAAAGTGCACAAGGGTCAAGCCAAGCCGAGAAGGCTGTGGGAGGACTCTGTCATGTCCAATAGTGGTGTCCCAAGTCCTGGTGGAGCCGTCCAGGTGCAGCTGACCTTTGGGGAGCCCAGCAGAGGCTGTGCCCCACGCAATGGCAGCATCAGCCCACGGCAGGGGAGTTTATTGAGGTCAGATGGTACTAGGAACCGCATGGCTAAATCCTTCCTATGTAAAATACCCTTTAATCAGCTTACAGGGCGTTCAGGAACTTCTACCTCCCCCATTCTTTTTTCCCCCCTCCTGTGTCTGTGTGAGGCCACGTGGGCAGTGGGGATTGTCTCTGGTGTGTTTGCAGGTGAGCCTGGCCCACGCCACTGCGGTGGCTGTGACGCTGCTCCAGCTGAGAGCAGATTGGAGGCAATTCCTTGCATCATTGCCAGGTCCCTAAGAGAAAGGACCCTAATTGGAATAAGGGGATTGGAGGATTTAGCCTTCTAAACACTCCTTTCTTGCACAGGATGCTTTCAGGAGTGGTTTTAATCTTTACCACCTGATTTCGTGATTTTGGCTGCAAGAGTGAAGAGTGGGATGGAAGGAAGAGGCAAGCGGGGCAGCCCAGGTGGGCTTGGAAGAACAAGGGGAATCACAGTTCCATACGGTCATGGAACCTCAGAAAAACGCTTATCCCAATCTCAAAGGGGCAAATTAGGCTAAGAAGGCATGTAGATTTAGGATTATGTGCGTCTCTCTTTCTACCTACCCACTCCCAAGGTGGCTTGGGTTACCTGTGTCTCTCCCCTGCTTTGTTTGAGTGGAACATGTGGCACCTTTCCAGATTTGCACCAGTTTAAAATGAAAACCAGATGTGAGGGACAAAAGCAAAAAATGCCACATACCCAGAGTTGTGCCTGCTGCTCTGAAGTCAGACGCTGGTGACATCCACGGCTGGCAGCATTATCCAGGGGCAAGGACAGCAAAACATTTGTCAGGAGCTCTGGGTTGTGCTGGAGCAGACCTCAGTCATTTTGGCCAGAGTTGTAGCTGCTTCCTGCCAAACCCTTGGGTGAAATCTGCAGTAAACCCCACCTCCTTTGAAGGAAAATATTAAATATTAGGTGTTCGGCTCATATTGAAAAAAAAAAAAAAAAAGTCCTCCAATGCTTAAAACATTTTGCTAAGAATTAGGAAGAACAAGGGGAAAAGTATCCTGTTGGTGCAGGAGTGGTGCCTTGGGTGCTGGCAGGGTGCCTTGGCTCTCCTGAGTAGAGGATGAGAGGTGCTTTGCAAGCGAGAACATCCCTTATCCCCCTGCTCTGAAGCAGGGATAGGTGCTAAGCCACAGGGTGCCCTGGGGTGCCTCCCTAGGGATGCTCTCCCTGGGGATGCTGGATGAGCCAGGCCCATCCTGCAGCAAGCAGGGAACAGCCTTGGATCTGGAAGGGCTGCCATGGGGCACTTCCCTCCTGCAAGCAAATCATAGAACCGTGGAATAACTGAGGTTGGAAAAGACCTCCAAGACCATTGAGTCCAACCTGTGCCCAACCCTTACCTTGTCCCCAGCCCAGAGCTCTGAGTGCCAGGTCCAGTCATTCCTTGGACACCTCCAGGGATGGGCACTCCAACACCTCCCTGGGCAGCCCCTGCCAATGCCTGACAGCCCTTTCCATGGGGAAATTCTTCCTGCCTGCTTGGGAATGGCTACTGTAGGGGGAAGGAAGGGTTGGTTTTACTGTGGCTGGCACTGTGATCCAGAAAAGGAAAAGCCAGGCTCAGAGCACAGTCTTTTTACAGGAAGAAGAGAACTCTGTTTTCCCAACCTGAGTGCATCATGGCTGTCCCCCTGTCACCAAGGAAGCCCAAAGCAGTTTTTAAAGACAAGCTGTCACCCCTATCAATCACTTGCTGGAATTTTACACCCTATGGAACTACTTCCAAAGCTCCACTGGTCTTCCCTGGGCTGTTTTTTCCGCCCAAGTGGGAAAAAAAATTGCTTGTCCCCTGGTAATGTTCCCGGGGTGGGACAACACGTCCCAGTGCAGGCAGGAAACTAAAAAACTCTCCAACAACATTTTTGGTGTTAGAGAATCAAAGCATTACTTTATTCTGGCCAGGACGTGCGACAGAAATCATTTCATCCACACACTGCCCGGGTTGTGCAGAGAAAATCGTGCCTTGATTCTCTAACGCAGGGATGCGACCCCACAGGACTGGGTGGCCTCCTCCCCAGGTCTGTGCTGGCCATCCCTGCTGGCCCACCACCGCTCCCTGCCCAGCTGGAAGCTCCCCGTGCCTGGAGCGCTCACGCTTCCCCTATGCCCGACCTTATCACGGCTCTAATTGGCATCAGCGCTGTAACCTCAGCCTCCAGCTGTTTGCTGTGTCTGGGGAAGAGGAGAAAGCACTCCGGGGAATTGATTTGACACAGAAGAACGATGCGCTCTGTGTCCTGTCGGGCAGCCCCAGCTGTCCCAGGTGTGCTGTGCCAGCGCCAAGCGCAGCAGCTCCGGACGCAGCTGCTCGGGCTGCATTTTGGCTCATCCCTCTCTGACTTTGTCAGGGACCTGAAGGGACACCCCTTCCAATGAACAGGAACGGGCTTGGAGGAGATGAGCGTGGAGAGAGGTGCGCTTACAGGCGCTTGCTGCTCCCAGTCATGCTTTTCCTTGCCTTTCCTGCTTGTGTTGTCTTCC
The DNA here is from genome assembly GCA_013396875.1 of Vireo altiloquus. NCBI lineage: Eukaryota > Metazoa > Chordata > Aves > Passeriformes > Vireonidae > Vireo > Vireo altiloquus. The sequence goes on from VZRF01006966.1 coordinate 28,525, forward strand.
ACTTCTCCCCCTGCCCGGGAGGTTTTTCCCAACAAATGACTCTAATAAGCTCACTGATGTTTTGAACCCAGTGGGAGCTCTTAAGTTATATTATTTTGATCTGTCCTGTGCCACAAGCCCTTGTATCTCACCAGGTCACCCTTGTGTGAGGGCAATTATGTGGTTAAGCTGAAACCAGGCATCCACAAAAACATCTAGTTTTGACTCCAAGCAAACAGATATGGAAAATCCCGCCGTTTTCCCCACAGCTTCACCCCCACAGCTAACCACTAGCGTTAGTTTTTGCATCTTACATGGATTTATCACAACTTACCAAAACAGTAAATGTCAAAAGATCCATTCAGTGTGTAAATAATCCCTGCAGCTTCTTAGAGGTGGACTGGGAGAGTCTGGAAAGCCCAGAGAGCCGTGCCGTCCTCTCCCCTCTCTTGCAAAAGTTCACCTGACAGGGAGGATGCCGCCTCTGCCTCTTTTCTGAGAAATGCATTACAGGAGATTGGAAAGCAGGATGGCTTTGTTGCCGATGAGTCTTTCACAGAGAAGTGCCCGGCTGAATATGGCAAATAAAAGGAACACGATTGGCCTTGAAAGCTCTTTGTTTTCCTCCCTTTGTCCTGAACCTGAAGGCAGCTGGGAGAGCTGATGCTATCAGGGCACTATTCATCAGACGAATTTGGCACATCTGTCCTGAAACTTTGGCAGCCACATTGTTCCCCTTTTCTATTTAAATTTGTAGTGCCTCAGAGGTGAAAAATTATGATGATAAAAGTTCCATCTCCTTGTGGAGACTCTGACAGATGTCTCACTGTCAAACTTCCTGATCCTTTCAACTGGCTGGGAATCAAATCCTCCATTAATTTACCTTGGGGGAGTCTGTGGAGGACTCCTCCTGGCTCCTTGGCAGGGGACCAGCTCCACCACAGCCACAAACCACACTGCTTATCTTCCTGAATTTCTTTCCCAAACACTCCAAAAACACTGCGAAAAGGCAGATCTCCCACTGGTTTGTTGGTTTGGGTGTGTTCCTGGTGCTGCCCTTTTCCTGACACGAGAAGCAGCTGTGGTGCTTCCATAGCTCCTGCCCCAGAGGGATGGGGAACGAGGACACTGCAGGCTGTGCATCCAAAACAGGGTGGGTCCAAAACAGCAACCGCATCAGACCCTCTCCAAAAGGGCCCTAAGCATTCCCGGTCCATCACTCTGGCATAACTCCTCCTGCTTTCCGTGAAGGTGACCCATGACTGTCCTTTGTTAGCTGTTTTTTCCTGCAGTGACATGACACGACTTCTTTGGGTATGCTGGTGTATGACAGACTTCCCTTTTCCTCTGCTAGGAGGGCAGCTCCTCTTATTCAAGAAGGGAATTGTGTTAAATGTCTGTAGCCTGTTTGCCATGGAAGCACTATCCTATAATTAGTGGTTTGCATGGCTACTCACTGTTGGAAGTCAAAAGCATTATTTCACATTAGTTTAATCCACTCCAGGATTAAACTAGTTTAGGATTAAGGCTCTGTTATTCTGGAATATGGGCTTCCACAGAGTCATTCGGCACTAACCCGCAGGAGAAATGGAGACAATAAATGTAAATTAACTGTTAAGGGGGATTAGAGGAATGTCGCCTGTGGGAAGGAGACAGCAGTCACATTTCCATCCTGCTCTCTTGGCCGCTCAGGTGGTTTAAACATAAAAAAATTAATTGTATTCTGTCCACACAGTTTCGTTAATGCACTTCAGGGCCTTCTTTGACTATTTTGAATGGATTTCTCAGAATAAAAAGTGCCCTAGTGAAAGTGGTTCTGCTGTCCCAGCTCCTTGCTGAGTGAGGGCTGTGTCGGGAGCCAGGCTTCAGGGATCAAACCCAGATAGGAAAAGCTGTGACCAGACGATGGAAACCATCTTCCTTGCCTGAACTTCCCAGCAGATGAGGTATCAGCAAGCTCCAAACCTGGCAGATGTGCAACCACGCTTGTGTCCCCCTGAGTCCAACATAAACCATTCCCAAAAGGAATGTAAAGATTCAGCTTTGTGAGTACCCACTCAAGTGCTGGTGACAGACAGATCTAGAGCAAGACCTGCTCCCACTTGGGCCAGGTGAAATTGTCTCCCCTGTCTTCGCACACCAGTAGAGGGAGAGAACTGGAAAAATAAATCCATGGGTATTGGGATCAAAATGAGCATGGGCAACTTTCACTGGGATGGGAGAGAAGGGTGGAACAACTCTGTAGCTACTAAAGATATGGCATCCTTGCCGGCTTTAGAAAAGACCTGGAAGCCCCACCTCTGGAGACAGAATTTAGCACACGAGACTGCCATCCAAGTGCTTAAACCAAGGGAATTTTCTTCTACTCACGTATGAAATTACAGAGCCACAGAAGCTGGGCGAAACAGACTGTGTGGATCAGCTGCTGTTGGCCCAGTCCAAGGGAAGGACAGTGCCTGGATCTGTATCCCGTGGCTGACACCAGGGCTGTCTGTGGCCTTTCTGTGCTGCACATGCTGAGGGGCAACCAAGACCCTTTCCAAAAAAGAGTCAGGGAACTGGGGGCAGCAAGGGCAGGATTTGGTCCCTCAAGTCTCAATAGTTCGGATGAAACTCTGATAGCTGCAGCCTATAAGCAGATTTTAGAAGCAATTTGTCTCAGAAAAAGCTTCCAATAATGTAATTTCTCCCCTCCATTCAGTATAAATGTCCCTTTAGTGCTATGCCTTCTCTTCCCGCTGCCTTCCACAAACATTAGGCTGACCTAAATGCTTACCTGGCATTAACATCTGGGCTGAGGTTTGGTGGCACAGCTGCAGAGATGCCCACAGAGTCTGGATCAGCTCCCACATCTCCCAAGTCATCTGGGCTAGAAATGGGAGGTCACACCTCCCTGTCCTTCCTGATGCTCCAGGTGCACAGGTATCCCTCAAACAGCATTTTCCTCTCATTTTCCGCAGTAAGACACCCCAGCTCCTGTGTTCGGCTCATGACCCGCCTCCACATCTTTGCTCCCACACTTGCTGCCTATCTGGTTTCTTCCTGAATCCTGCATTTCTGCAGTTGGTTATTCCTGCCCAAGCATGGGTAAGGTGCAAAATTCCTTTCGAAGTGCATCCTGCATTTGCCAGCTAATCAAGAACACTTTGAATCCCTACTCTGTGCTCCAAGACGCTTGCAGCATCCTGTCTTGGCAGTATCTTCGAATTTCATTATGGACTGCCTGAATCCCCAATCAGTTCAATTACAAACTCGTAAACAATACCAGATTCTACACACACCTTGGAATACAATTTCCCGGCTATTCACCCTATCTGTACCAATTCAAATTATTTCCTGTAACATTGCTAGAGAGAACAGCCCCACGTGAGAACACAGCAAGACCTCTGCAGCGCTCGGGACACCGGCACACCGGGAGCCGGCACACCGGGAGCCGGGACACCGGGAGCCCGTCCCCCCCACCCCCCGCCACCCCTTAAGCCGCTTGGTGACCCAGTTGTCCCCGCGGGGCCGGGGCCGGGGCCGGGCGGGGCGGCGGCGGAGGCTCCTCCCGCGGCTCGGCGGGCAGCTCCCGGCGGCCGGCCCGGCTCCGTGCGCGGGGGGCTGCGGGGGCAGCGCCGCGGGGCCATGGGCAACGCCACCGCCGGACCCCCGCCCGCCGGACCCGGCCACAGCATCGCCGCCCTGGTGCTCGGCATCCTCCTCATCCTCCTCATCGTCGGCGGCAACGGGCTCGTCTGCCTGAGCGTCTGCACGGAGCGGGCGCTCAAGACCACCACCAACTACTTCATCGTCAGCCTCGCCGTGGCCGACCTGCTGCTCGCCCTCCTCGTCCTGCCCCTCTACGTCTACTCCGAGGTGAGAAATCCGCCAGGACGCCGGGGCACGGCGGGCTGGGGGCTTGTGTGCCCGCCGAGCCTGCCGGCTAACGGGGCTACGGGGTGGGGGGCAAGAGGCCAAGCACCGAGGGTCAGAGCCGCTCTCCGGGCTTGCCACCCCGCCGGCCCGGGAGTGCCCCGGTCCCTGGCACAGCCCCGCGCCCCGGGATGCGGCGGTCAGGCCCCGCGGCTCTTACCTGCGAGCGTCACGGCATCGCACTGCGGGAGCGACTCCCCGCCAGTCCCCGGGATCCCCGTCCGAACCGCGCCGAGGGGAGATGCTCCGAGTGGAGGCACACCGGGATGGCTGTCCCGGCCCAGGCCGGCAGCTCCGGCAGCCCTTGGCTTGCACACCGTCCAGGTTGCCGCCAGCAGATGGATAGGAAGAGACAGATGCTGTGCTCTGATTGGCATAAAGTGAGCAGATCCTGGTGATAAAGGGAGATCTTTAGCCGGAAAACAAGTTTCCATGTTGGCCGAGAAGGAGAAGCTGTCCTTTCCGGGAGCTGGATGGGATTTGGTCACTCTGCACCAAGGTGGCTTTGGTTGGCAGGTTGTTGATGGCTCAGGCCTGACCCAGCTTGCAGTGGTGGTTGTGGAGAGCCAGCTCAGGGACATGGGACAGACTTGCTGTTCACTCCCAAAACCTGTTCACCTCCAAGACTGTGACAGCTGAGGGAAAGGACCGCGGGCACTCCCAAAGTTGAGTGGTTCTCTCTGTAACATTTACTGCAAGGGATGAATGAACCCTTGTGCTTGCAGGGGGATGTTTTAGAACCTGTTAGTACCAGCCGGTGGCTCTTCCCCGCTCAAGAGGATGAAAGCATCCACTAGGCAAAATAGCAGGTTTTTCCACCCATGAGTGTGGTAGCTGGCAGTGTGGATTCTCTTCCCAGCCGTGGAAGAGCATCTCCCGTCTCTCCCGAGCCATGTGGAGCACCCCGTGGCTCAGCAGGCCCTGGCTGTGCAGGTCTGTGCTCCCCTAAGCAAGGCAGGCTGCAGATTAGAACTTAGAATGGTCTCTACCTGCTCCTAGGATTTTGCAGGACATTGTGACCTCTCTGGAGACAGGTATTGTGGAATGGCAGGTTCATCTGGGGACCCATGAGAAGAACCAAGGAAGAACTGGAGCGTTAGATCCCCTCTTTTTCCACTGTGCTGTTGGTTTTGGTGGATTTGCTTTTCTCTCATTACCTCCATTTGCTGGTTAGAAAGGCACAATCTTCATCATTCTTCTCAGCTACTTTTTTGCTAATTGGGATCCCATTTCTTCCTTCCTCTTTCTGTTGTCTCTCAGTGCCTTCAGTCCCCAGGTCTGTGGGCAGTCACCAAGACCAGAGTGGCTTCCCCTTGCCTGCAGGTGGAATATATATGGACTTTTGCTGGAATATATAAAATACAGGTTAACGTGATCTGGGGTACCTCTGAAAATGCTTCCAATGGGGCAGGAGTATTGTGGGGCTTGCCCTGAATACCACAGACATTCCACAAGTTCTGGATTCTCAGGTAACAGGTGTTAAAACCTGTATGAGCCTTAAAAACCAGGCTTGTCCAGCTTGTGGTGGCACTTGGGGTGTTCACTTCCACAGCTGCTCCTAAACATCAGTTCTGTGAGGAAATTCTTCCATGTCTCTGCTCCCAGGATATTAAACACAGGGAATGAAGGTGCTGTATGACAGAAGTCCTTCCCTCCAGCCTCTGCAGCTCCTGCAGCCAGGCAGGTGTTCAGAGGCACAGAACAGCACAGGCACTAGGATTTGCACTCCTGGCACTTGGAGGGAATGCACGGAGCAGGTGTGGGAAGTGCTGAACAGGTACAGAGAGAGGGAGAGAGAGCGAGAGCACCGTGCAGCAGTCACAGCTCCCTCAAGCAGGCAGCGGGACTCTGATACGTGGAGCAGCTCCAGCTCCAGCGTTGCAGCAATTCCCAGTCCATGCCTGGAAGCTTCTCTGTGGGCTCAGAGCCTGCAGGTGCCCATGTTCATTTTAATCATCTCCTGTACACTGGTGCAGGATTTCCAGCTTATTTCTGTTCTAAAATAAGATATGGAAGAGTAAGTACTGAATCTGTGCCAGAGGACAGATTTTTTGTGGTTTCTTTTCTTCTTTTATTTTTTTTTTTGTCTTGGAGGGAAAGCTCAGAATTTGATGTTGGGATGCAAGATGCAGGGTGTAGTGATTGCTCTTTAAAAGTAGCTTGGTTTCAGCTTGCACTCTGTACCAGCACAGTAACCACTGAAAATATGGTCTGGACAGTCCTGAATGTTCACCTCAACCTTCATTCTCAGTGTGGGGCTTTGTTTTGTTGTTTTAAACTTCAGAACAACTTCTGACACAGTAAAGGTGGACTCTGAGGACCTATTGGGAAACTTGAAAAGCAGCTGTGGGGGTGGTTTTTTTCTTTTTTTGCAGGAACAGAACAATAAACTCCGAGCATTTTTTCATTCAGCAGAAACTTGGTCACCTTGTGCTGTTTTCCTGTGAGGTGGCATCTTGTGTTCCAGTTTTGGAAACATTCTTCCCAGTCAGGGCTTTAGGAGACAGCTGGAGGGACTTAACTTTTGAGGTGACATCTGACATCCTCACACACGAATCTCCTCCGAGCCCCAGTGGGGATGGGATTCCTTCCTGTGGTGTGTGGTTGATCCTTTGCTGCTGTTCACAGAAGCTGGAGCACAGTGGGAGAGTCCTTGATCTTGGCTGTTATTTCTGGTTGTTAAGAAAGCTCATTTCAGACATTGGCAGCAGCTGTGGATGCACACTCTCTTTCCACTGGACTCATCCAAACATGGAACAAAGACATGTTCCAATATTTTCCAGTTGTTATTACCACACAGCAGCCTGCCCTGGTGGGCAGAGGGCACTTATCTTCCTGCTTGCTTGGAAATCTCAGGTCTTAGTAGTATGACAGGGAGAGGTAATGATAAGTTCCATGGGAAATTTGCACTGCTCTTCTGCTAGCCTTGGCTTTCTGATGAGCATGTCGAGTGCTTTCCACCAATCAATCTAGTGCCAGAAAGGCAGGGATGATGGGAAGCAAGGAGGAAGGAGATGGCCAGGCATGAACAATTATTCCTGAGGAGCAGAGTTCTGCTTTCACGTGAAGAGCGGCTGGGAGACAGTCCCAGAGAGTGCCTGGAGCATTGGTAGCACTGAAACAGGGATTACCTGAGGAAACAGAGCTTCAGGTGCTGTGAAGTTACTGCAGGATATCACTTGGCTCTGGGTGGCTTTGGGAGGGAGCTGCACAGCTCCAGAGGCTTGCCTTGTGTGTAACTGCTTCCTCTTCCCAGAGACTGTGGCAGCAGCAGGAGCCCCAAGGACTCCGAGGTACTTGCAGGAGTTTGTACAGTCCTCATTACGTGGAGGCGTCCCAGCAATTCGGGCAGGCACCGGGACAGCCTGCACACGTGGGCTGAGCTGTGGAGCACACCTGTCCCTTTACCTGCTGCTCCGTGATCAGCTCTCTGCTAATCCCTGCCGAGCAGCGGAGCTGCGCAACAGCCCTGAGCCAGGAAGCTGCTGGCAGAAGCTGAGGGTGTTGGTTATGTAAACATCTTTGCCACTAAGACCTCTGTAAGTGATTACAGAAAAGAGGAAAGAGTTTGAGTAGATTTGCGTGTTTACCTGGCTCCTTCTCCAGGTCAGGGAAGATGAGTGTTCCCAGCAGGCACAGCGATGGAGCAGCCAGTAAAAACCACATGGGCTCTCTTCTTATCTTGGTGAGGGTGATGGGTTCTGCCTAAAACTTTCAGGGTGTCACTGGTTTGGTATCAAAACATCTCTTTTCTTGCAGTATTTTCTGTGTGCCTGTAATGCAGTTCCTCTAATGAGAGACCAGACCTGTACCCTCTCCAAATTTCCCCTGGCTCTCTGTGAATGCATGTCAGCTTGTTTGCAGCAGGATTCATTAGTCTTTCTTAGAGTGTTACAGCTTTAGTGGAGCTATATGTTATTCTGGGCCTGATGTCTGAGCCACACAGAGTACCAGGGAGGTGAGACAGGCCAGCAGTGACAAACCAGTGCTCAGGGGTTTATTTTCAGAGACTGGTAACTGGGGAGAGGTGTCTTGGAATTTTAGGCCCTCATAATGTCTCCTGAATGATCAGACTTGCCCCTCATCTCTGAAGAACCTTGACCTCAACGATTTAAGTTAAGAAAGAACATCAGAGGAGATGTGAGGCACCTCTGTCTTACATCCCTCTCCCTCTCCTTCCTCTCCCCTTGCAGACTGTGTTGCATCTTCTGGGGACTGTGACAGTTGTCACAACTCATGACAAAAGGCCTCAAGTCAGCTTCTGGTGGACATGGGGACAATTCTTTGGTTCTGATGCTGGACTATGCCCACTGGCAAGGACTATTCCTCTTCCAGCTGGTGTCACAGCCTTCTCACTCCGTGCCATGTCCTTGAGCCATGGCTGCACTGAGGCAGATGCTTGTTCAAAGTCCAGCCAGGCATCTCCTAATTCCCTTTCAGGCTCCTGCTGTTCCCTGCATGTGGCAGGACTGAGACAAGAGCTGGTATCAGAGGAAACAGGACTAAAACCTCTGGCTCTGTCCTGGTTCCTGCCCTCAGGAGCTCTTCTGGCATCCGGCTCGTTTAGAAGGCAGTTTTCTTTACAAATCAGCTGTGCTTAGAAATAAGGATACCAGAATGGGCTGACTAGGAAGGCAGCTGCAAGGTTGTTCAGGAAGCCAAGTCTGTCTCCTGCTATCCACCATCCTATAAAATCTTCCGCATTGTCTTCTGGAAAAGCGAAGAACCTAAAGAGCCACTGAAGGTGGAGTCTCTCTGGAGCACTTCTTAAAGGAAGCTTGAGCTGTTTGTGATCCCTAAATCTTTACACTGTCTACCTTGATGAGCTAATCTGCTGCAGCCTCCTGAAATTAGGTACTCCTTAATCACATGGCCTAGCCAAGCCTCTAATCTAAAGTCACTCTCCCATCAGAGGGGTCCTTGGCACGTTTTGCCAAGAGGGACAGGCGACAAACACCACAGAATGGGAAGTTCTCTCCTAGCACCTTCCCCAAAGCCAGAGTCTTGGGGGTTAGTGGGGAAAGAGAAAGGTTTATAGCATTTTCCAAGTGCCCAACTTTAATCTCACATACTCCAAAGGTGCTGCAGCCCCGAGAGCCCTCGTCCTTTTCAGAATCAATTAGTTCTTCCAAACCACAAACAGGTTTGGAAAACTGTGGCACAAAATCAAATTTTCTGTCTCATAAGCTGAACTGAACTTGTCAAGATCCCAGTGAGCTTGGCAGAAATTTGTTTTTTGATGATTCAGGTTCCTAATTCAGTTTGGGGTGGCTGCTCTGTGCTAAAGAAGAGGCTGAATGAAGCACTCGGGTCTGACTCCAGAGCTCCCCTGGAGGTATCTCAAGGAGATGCTGTACAAAAATAGCAAAACAGTTACTTCAGAGTCTCCTTTGGCTTTACAGCTCCTCTAATCATAATCCTGTGCTTGACATCATTACTGGCTGATATTAATCCCTGCAGAGCTGCCTGCCCTGTTGCTGGCAGGGGCTGGGGTTCGGCACCTTCCTGGCGTTCCGTGGAGTGTGTTTGCCATGTGGCTCCGCTCTGTGCTGGGATGACTGAAACCAGGAACTCTTTAGCACCAGTACAGGAACAAATCCATACCTTCTTCCTGAAACCTGCAACATTAGAGGGAAGCAACATGAGATTCCATGAGCACTGGTTGACTATTGCTATAGAGAAAAAAGTCCCTGGGATTTATATATATAAATGTTTATGCAGTGCATTTTCTATAGATAAAAACTATAAAGTAAATTACATATATATTAGATAATGCACTTTATAGATAGATAAACATACATAGTAAATTATATATATTACCTGTAGCAATATATGTAGTATAGGAATATTTATCATATAAATTTTAATAAAAGCATATAGAGAGTGTAGATATTGTTTGGTATTTTGCAATATCAGAATAAAGTGTGTCAGATATGACAAGGTGCCATTGCTACTAAACACTGTTTTCAATCTAAAATGATACTAATTTGTACACTGTGTTGGGTTCTTAAATGAACCTCTCTCTGCAGAGGGACCCAAAGCATGCTGGAGTTTTCCTCACAGTCTCAAACTCAGAGGAAAAATTCCATGCTGCCCTTGTGGTAACAGCCTATTGAGCTTCCTGGTTTGCCTGTGCAGGTGTGAGCAAACTGATGGGTCTCTGCCTGTGCTCAAGGAGCTCATGGGATAATGGCACAGGAATGGGATCGAGGTGACCTGTTTCTGTATCAGATGCCTAAGAAGTGCTTAAACATTAAACGAACAAGTTGCGTTTGTACCTGGGCAAGACGAGCGCTCGATTGGAACAAAGTGCTGCAAGTAGTTTCTGGCTGTACCAGCATCAGCCATTGCTATCCTTCTGTCTGTCCTGCTGCCTGTCCTGTGCCGTGCAGAGCCTGTGATGCTGGCTGAGACATGACTGAGCTGAAAATCACCAAGGGTGGTAGAGTCAACACTTCCAGGTGGTTCAGAGCACTGACCCCAGTCCCTGCTGCTCTGCCCTGGTGCCTGTGACTGTGGAGAGAGAATCAGGTTGTTACTCACTGCCTGGACCTGGTCTCCAGAGGCTGGACTTGTGCTTTGCCTGCCAGGATGGAACAGTTGTGTAACACAGGGAAACCATTCACATCATCTGCAAACAGGGGGTTGGAGCGGTTGGGACACAGAAGCGGAAAAGGAGCTTTGTGCTCTGTCTCTTGCTTGCTCAGGGACTGAGCTCAGGATGCTGTGCAGCCAACACGGCCTTGTTGGGGAGATCTTGGGGTGCTGAACTGGGGGTTTGAGGAGTTTGGGGGTTCCTGCCCTCACCCGAGGCAGCACAATGTCCCGCGTTCATTTCTCTGCCTAGCATGACTCACTTGGCTGTGCTGATGGTCTGAGGGCTCAGTTCTCCAGCCAGGCCATAACCACGAGCCCTGAGCAGGCTGTGGACTCTGTGTGAGGCTGATTCCCATGTGCTGCTGCTGTGTTGGGAGCATCGTGCCATGGGAAGAGTGCTCAGCTTTGGGCTGCTTGTTTGGAGGAAACGTGAGTGGCTGAGGCACCCAGGCATGGCCATGTTCCTGTCATTGTAAAGGACACAGCATCTCCTGACCCCAGGGATCTTTTCAGTTCCAGGGAGGAGTGTGGTCCCTCAGCACGGTGCTGTGCGATGCCCTGATGACCATGGACGTGATGCTGTGCACGGCCTCCATCTTCAACCTGTGTGCTATCAGCGTGGATCGGTGAGTGGCTTCCTGCTCTGGCTGTGCCTGGGCAGCACACCGACTCCATAGGCCCTTGCAGAAGTCCCAGGCTGGGAGGATCCTGCCGGCCCCTAAGGAGGTCGTTCTGCCCTAATGTCCTTCACCACTAGGTTTGTGTCCCGTCAGTGGTGGCCAAGCTGAAAGCTTGTTGTGTGACGAGCCAGAGCTGTCCTTTGGCTGTTCTGGTTGTAGACCAGGCCTCAGCTGTGCAAAGTAAATTAATGGGGGGAGGACAGTGACAAGGAGCTTGGGGCCCCTCGGTTACATTACCAATGGTGCCACCACCACACCAGGACTGACTCTCCCGGGGCTGTGTTGGCAGGTTCATTGCTGTTCAAATCCCACTCAACTACAACCGGCGACAGATCGACCTGCGGCAGCTGATCCTTATATCCACCACCTGGATACTCGCCTTTGCTGTGGCATCCCCAGTCATATTTGGCCTCAACAATGTCCCAGACCGGGACCCCAGCTTGTGCCAGCTGGAGGATGACAACTACATTGTGTATTCCTCCATCTGCTCCTTCTTCATCCCATGCCCCATCATGCTGGTGCTGTACTGTGGCATGTTCCAAGGACTCAAGCGCTGGGAAGAAGCCCGGAAGGCCAAGCTGAGAGGCTGCATCTATGGAGCCAACAGAAAGCTGTATCACTCCCCAACCTTGATGGAGAGAGAGCAGACCCGGCTGGGGCCACCGGAGTGCAGCCCCTACACCTGTGACAGCCTCCCTGGGGAGTACAGGATGAACAGTGGGATCCAGACTGTGTCCTACCCACACCTCAGGTACCCACGCCCAGGGCACGGGCGCAAGCAGGCCAAGATCAACGGCCGGGAGCGCAAGGCCATGCGGGTGCTGCCGGTCGTCGTCGGTGAGTGGCTGTCAGGGATGGCTGGGGAGGGTGGGAAATGTGCCACCTTGTCCCACCACAGCGCTCAGATTGGCAGGACCTGGGTGAATCCAGAACAGTGCCAAAAACCATCACCCCTGGGAAAGAGCACATGCGGTGTTTATAACCCAACCTCCCTTCAATGCAAACCTGTGACTCTCAGTATCTTACATTCAAAGCCAAAGCAAGACTAACCTAAGACTTTTCATCAATGGTTAGGACAGGAAAGACATCCCAATTTTTTGTCTGGTAATAAGCCCAGATCCACATGTCAGCACAGCTGCTGCCTTTTCCCTGAGTGCCTGAGCTGTGTCTGTCTTGTTTGGCTCAGGCTTTGTTAAATTAAACCCTTTTGGATATTCACATCAACTTCTCTCTTTATTGTCCTCCTGGCAGGTGCTTTCCTCTTCTGCTGGACACCTTTTTTTGTGGTGCACATTACCAGGGCTCTCTGCAAGTCCTGCTCCATCCCCCCTCAAGTCACCAGCACTGTCACTTGGCTGGGCTACGTCAACAGTGCTCTCAACCCCGTCATTTACACCGTGTTCAACGCCGAGTTCAGGAACTTCTTTCGCAAACTCTTGCAGCTCTTCTGCTGAGCCCTCCGTGCAGGAGGAACCACCGGGCAGGAGGAACCACTGGGTGAATTTTTGTATAGTTCATTAAAGATCTATTTCTGCCTCTGATCTGCTGTCTTTGTTGGGGATGAGGGGAGGATGAGGAGAGCTGGCAGCTGAAGGAGGGGGCTGCCCAGGTCCTTGAAGAAAGGTGTTACAGGTGAGGGCCAGTGGATGTAGCTCAGATCCTCTACCCACGGGAAACTGCAAGTGTGGCCACTTCTTTGGTGCTTGATGTAAGCAGGGATAATAATAGTAATTTCTGATCTTCTGGCTTCTGGGGTGATATTAAACAGGGCTGTGAGACGACATGGACACGAGTCTGGGGGAAAAAATGCTGTTAAGCTCATTTCCCAGATGTCCACATACAGAACAAGGGTACCAAGCTCATTTCCAGATGTGCATGTGCCAGGTGAGGGTGAATCTACCTATGCAACCTCCTTTCCCCTTATTCTTGATCATTTTAAACCCCAAACCTGATTTCACTCATGTTTAACAAGGGTCTTACAAAGGCACCATAATGTTATTGCTAGTGCTCCAGAATTTTCTGTGAAGCCACATGATTCCTGCCAGGAACCATTTCTAGCCTCAGGAAAAATTCCTTCATACCTTTAGGTGAACCTGCATGCAGTGACACACACAGCAGCCAGTGGGACAGGTGATGCTCGTCGCTGAGACTCGGAGGGGAGAAAAAGAATATTGCAGAAAATTACAGTCTTCCAAGAAATGATTTTGTATGGGATTGTTGCTTTCCAGGGGGGAATTTGCTTGGAAGCAGAACGGAAAAAGAATGTCTTGAGTGTTCCTTTGACTAAAAATAGCAAATGCTCAATTTCTCATCAGCAAACAGACTCAATACCCACGTGACTGTATTGTGCATTTCTGAGCTGTCGCTTGCTGGGCTGGGGCGCAGCTGCCCCAGGTACCAGGGCACCGTGGGCTTTCTCAGGTCCCAGAGAGCTTTAACGACAGCTGAGTCACACCTACCATTCTGTCATTCAGGAAACTTGCCCCATGCCATTACAGATTTTTTCCTCTTAAAAGGTGCAGTAAACCCAGAATTCAGTAACTGAGGCTTGGCTATGCCTGCCCACAAGCTACAGGTTAAGGACAGTGGGGGACTCCCAGCTGCTGCCCAGTCACCTACACAAGCAGGAGGCCTGGAAAACTAGTGCCCAGTGCCCACCTCACCTGTCCGTGGAGCTGTGCTTGTCCTGAATCCAGGCAGAGCCCCACTGGTCACACCAGCCAGGCTGGACAGGGATGGCTGTGGGGCATGAAGCAACAGGAATAATTTCCAGCCAGAAGCTGCATTTGATGCTGGAAGTGCAGCTTTAGCACTTCAGAGGTGCTATTTCAGAGCTGTCTTTGCTGCATCTGAATGCGGGATGCAAGAAACCCTGTAAATGAGCTGTGTCACTGTGGGCTCAATTAAGACTCTCTTCTCAATTAACTAATTGTCTCCAAGTTCTAGACAACAGGCAATCAGTGTTTAACTATGAGCAGAAACCATTGCCAGTTTAAAACTCAAGTATTACTTTGGGAAGCAGGAGTGAGCATTTTGCTATGGAATGGAAGGAGTTGCCTGTTATTTTCTTCCTTGGAGTATCACAGATAATTTCTGTTCCCATCCTGTCTCAGTTCCTGCTTGGCTTTCACTGGAAGCACAGTTCCTTCTGGAGGAGCTGCACGCTGTGGCCACCAGGTCCTTGCCCTCGATGGCACTGCAGTGCTGCCCCCCAAGCCTGCTCAGCTCTGTGTTACGAGGAATAACTTTCCCAGGAAACAGCCAGGAAGCGACACTCACCACCTCCCACTGTGGGAGCCCTGTGACCTCCCTCCACGGGGCACATGTTTGCAGTGAACGAAGCAAGTAACTTCCTGATGGTCAGCACATCCCTAATTAGCAGCTCCTACAGTCAGGGACAGGACAGCCCCATATCCACGTGGGCTCGCCTTGGGCCTGATCCCATCTGATTCTGCCCAGCTGGATGCCATGAGTGACATTCCAGGCATGCTGTGGAATGAGGCTGTGCTTCCCTGTGGAGAAAACACCTCTCAGGCAGACAGGGAGTACAGACACACATGTACCTGCTGGTGCACCCACCCGTGCAGTTACCTGTACCCCGAAGTGCTGCCCTGGGAATTCAAGGGAACTGCTGGGCACACTCGTGCTTTCACTGCATTTTATTTAACAACATGTTATTTTTCAACTATATTTAAGTGGAGAAGCTCCAGTGTGTTCCAAATTTGCCCAGCACAGACGGAACACAGGAAAAACAAAAAGCCTTTCAATGTCAAACTAAGAACTTGTACCAACTTTGTCAAGGCAATTAAATAAACCAAACAAAGATTTATTTCTCTTCCCTAACGAGAGGTAGGGAGGCCCTGGTAGGAGGAAGCACTGGCAGATCTCCTTGCAGCACCTGCTTTAGATCCATCTCAAGAGAGATGATGAGACTGCTGTAATCCACATGGTGGAGGATCCAGTCAGGCAAAGGCAAAGCCTCCCAAAGCCAGTCAGGGCCGGGATGGAAGGGAAAGGGTTCCAGATGAAGTTTTCACAGTCTCTGTATTATCCAAAGCTTTGAAAGGGGATTGGGCATAGACAAATGCTGTCACAGTATCAAAAAGTCAATGAAAAATGAGTCTGCTAGTGAGGAGAGTGCTGATGGCACTGGACAGACCGTTCCTGCCGGTCGCCGATCCAGCCAGCCCCGCGTGTCCATGAACAGCTGTGGAGGTAAAACGCTCACACAGTGACCTTCTCCATGACATTGTCTGGGACATGCACCTCATCCCCTTGTACCGTCACCGTGGCCGACTGCCCACAGATGTGCTGGTGGTCCTTCCAGTCCTGCCAGGGGAGAGCAGAGGGAAGGGCTGTGAGCAGCAGGAAGGGGCTATAAAAGTGCTCCCAGCTCCCCACAGTTCCCAGTGAGGTGTCCATGCTTCATTTCTGGCGCTACTCCGATTTTCTGCATCACCTTTGGGAAGACATGTGGAAACCTGGGGATGTTCTCTACCCTTTTAACCCTGTCCTGACTTGCAGACCTGCCCCATCACTAGAGCCTTGCTGGTGATCCCACTGGCAGGGTGGGTTTGGAATGCTTGACCCACACAAGGTTCTGCTATGACTGCCCAGCTCTGCTGCCTGTTCCTCCCTCCGTGCTGACACCCATCAGGTGACAGCCTGAGCTGCCTGGCTGTCCCCAAGGTCACACAGCTCTCTCCAGGGAACTGAATCCCGAGTCACAAGCAGGCTGATACCTTCCGCTGGCAGAACGTGGAGCAGTAGTTGACTTTGTGGCATCCTGTGCACTCGTTGGTGGCCTCCCGACCGCAGTTGACGCAGGATTGCTGTGGGAAGGGATGGAGAGGGACATGTCACACAGAGACAAAGCAGGGGCGTCACCAAGGTGCAACAGAGGTGCTGTGACTGGCTGCAATGCCAGAGCACTGGGAAAGCTCCTGTTTCCCAAAATACCCTCAGCACACTGACCCACAACAAACAGGCCCAGTGGCCTCTGGATATACCCTCAGAGACCCACTGTCCTTGCTCTTTTAGCAGGAATCACTTTGGAAAATGGAATGCACCTCTATTTTCCTTTCTGTTGGGCAGGAAGTCCTCCAAAACTGTGGGTGGACACCGAGTGCTCATGGAAATCCATCCCCACCACCCCAGGGAAACCTCCCTCCAGATAGGTCAGGTATCCATCAGCCAGGTAATTGCAGGAGTCAGGTGTATCCCAACCAGACATGTCAGGCTGTGCACAAGCTCTGAGTTTATCCCAAATTTAAAGGTTTAAAGGCAGATTTCGTAGGTGATTTTTTTTTGGTTTATAAGCCTGTGTAGATCTGAGAGAGAGTCTGAGACTAGGAATATGGATGGGACCCTTCAGGTATTTTCTTCTGGTTTTAGAGAGGTAAAAGGTATCTGCTCCTATGGGATATGTTCCTTGGTCCTTTCCCACTCATAAGGAATGCACTAAGGGGGAAACAGGAGTCAAATTAAGAAGGCTCTAACAGGAGCAAGGATTTAAATCCAAAAGCAAGGCAAGATAGGATACACAGGTGAAAAATCACACCTGCTTTTTAAGGGATGTTTTTGTGTCTATCGCTTTCATCTTATCTAGGTGACATCAATTAACATAACCTGTATATTTAGGTGGAAACATCATTGAACTGCCACCAAAGTAAGCACTTCACAGAGCATTCCACTTCCAGCTCATTAAACTCCTGACAAATCATTAGCACGTCAGCAGCAGTGACAGGAAGTGTTGCTGGGCTGTGAAAGTATCGTGGGCTCTTGAGTTCCTCCAGGCTCCTTCTCTCTTTGAGAACAACCACCCCAAAAATCAGTGCTCTGATTAACACCCCCTCTCACACTCTTCCATGTACCTGCAGTGAACAGCTGGTGAGACTGAACTGTGTTTGTGCTCCTGATGTGCAGCTGGGGATTTGGGACACCAAAAATGGCTTAAAGCTGGGATTTGGCACTTGCAAAGCCTGCCCTGAGGGGACACTTGACTGGGGCTGTTTGTAACCTGTAAAGTTACTGGAAAATGTGGAAAATACACGGGGCATAATTGTACCTGGAGATCTGAAAGAACTGAGCAACACAGCTCTAGAAGCTTCAGTCATGGGTCCAGAACGAACTCCCATTCCAAAAGCCAGAGGAAATTGTGGAGTTATGAAAACCAGAAAGGAAGTGAATTCTCTTCCTGTCACAGCTCTGTGACAGCCACCCACCAGAGCTGCAGCACCACCTCTCAGAGGTGAGGGACTGGTGAACCTGGCCAGGTGACAGTGAAGGAGCATAGAAAACTGGGATGCTTGGGAAAGAGGAGACACTGGAGCACTGGCCCTACTAGGAAGGGCTCAGATCCCTGAGCCAGAAGGCCAGACACAGAGCACAGGATTCCACAGCAATGACAAAACCTCTGTGTCTTTAAATGGACTCAGACAAAGACCAAAAGGCTCTTCACAACATAAGACATCTCCAGCCTACCTTGATGATGATTTCCGTCTTCCCGTCCACATCCTCTGTTTGTTGGAATAACTGGCTCTGGTATTGCTGCAAGGAGAACACACCAGATGTGTCATTTCCCAGCCGGAGCGTGACGTGAGGGGTAGGAAAGGGCATGGAGGGTCCCCATGCTGAGGTGTGTCTGCCCAGCCCCACAGTGCAGCTGCAAGGGGACAGGGTGGCCCCTCACTCCTCCCTTCTAGGAGAGGGACACTGTCACCTGATGTGGAGACAGGGCAAGGAGCCAGTGAGAAAACAGCCTGAGGTGACCAACTGCCAGTTCAGTACAGCATTTCCTCCAAGCCCAGCTCCCCATTCCATCCAGTCACAAACTTGTCCTTAAAATAACCAAGACAAAATTAACACACCTAAAACTTTAGGAACAGCACTAACCATAACCATTACTCCTCCTTGCAACAGCAGAGTGAGAAGGCTGTAGAACAAGCTGTGACTCCATCACTCCTCTGGAGGTGATGTTCACAGCCCGCTTTGGCTGCCTGGCAGAGTCACCTCAGACCAGCTCAAGCCCAACCAGGTGCTGCTGTACAGTTGCAGCAGCAAGACACTCAGCAACGGGGGACAGGAGTCAACAACATCTAAACACAATCCCAAATTAATTATGTGCTAACCCTAGCTTAAATGTATTGGGAACAGTTAAAAAGTCCGAATAAAGCTGAACTCCATCCTCCAGGCCAAGCAGGTTCCACACATAAGGAGATAAAAGGCTTAATTTACAAGTGTATGACCTGAGAGCACAGTATTTATTCTCCTGTGAAACCGTAACCTTCAAAACCTTTATATTACCATGACAGAAATTAAGTCTAAAAACTCCAGGCAGATGGAGGCGGAGGCAGGGAAACCTCTTGCTGTGGCCTGCCAGGGGTGTGATTTGGTTCTGTCCTATTTGACAAGGCAATTCCTGCCATGCACAAATCATGGAGAAGTAAAAGGTGTGACAAGAGAAAGGAACAAGCCAGACACATTCAGATTTCTCACAAAAACATCTCCACAAAACCCAGAACCTCCGGTTCCCCAGACTATCACTGGCTAGTTTGGAGTACACAAGCCACTGTTTGCTGACCAGAGAGATATCTCCTAACTGTCCAACCCTTTTTAGATTTAATTTCATACTCTCCTAATTAAACCTGAGTTGGTTTAATCTTTCTAAAAAAGCATTCAGATGCCCCAGCTGTTTGCTGATTTAATTTTCCACCTTGCTTTCAAACGAGCAGGGCTCCGGAAGCATCCTTGCTTTACAGAGGGATATTCCAATTAAAACACTTGCTGGATTTCAACACTGATTTTCTTCAGTTTATACAGAAAATCCATTTAACACATTTCCCGAGTATCTTTATTATCCCCCAGCAATGCTGGCACAGAATTTGGTGGGCATGTGTGATCTCCCATCCTAAAGTTCATAAAGATTAATGCACACTCAAAAAAGTTACATTGCCCAAGCACACCAACCCATGTCAGTCCTGTTTTTAATCTCTTCATTTTGGGCCTGACCTACAAATGTCAAATATCTATTGCAAGAGACACCGAGCCTTTGTTACCCGACTCATCCTAAATTCCTAAATGTCCTTCCCTTACCAAAAAAATGCAGTAAAGCCAACATGGAGGTTTTAACCAAAGGATCAGATACTCAGCTACAACAGAATTATAATTACTAATGGTACTCCAGAACTGTTTCTTAACAGCCACATGAAATTCCACCAGAGCAGTTGTATTTTACTAATCCCACACAAAATGCTGCAATTCAAAAAAAACCTTGTAAATATCTCAATATTTCCATTTTTTGCAATATCATAACGCATTTTGGAAGTTCATATAAACATGGAGCTGGAGGGCTCATGGTTTTCTCTTCTTTTGGGATATTATTCCCCAGGACTTCTAAGTAACACAAATGTAGTTTTACTCAGAGGATCCTAACACTTTGCAAACTGGCACATGAGCTCTCCAGGAAGGTACTGTTATTTTCATCTGAGGCACAGTGAGGCCAAGGACTTACCCAGGGGCATCAAAATGACTTGTGGGAAAGATGGAAGCAAAATTCAGTCTTGAAATTTGCCCAACAAACCATGACCCTTAAACAAAATTACAGAAATTAAGAAGTACAAAGAGAGCAACTGAGTGCATGTCAGAACTGCTAAAATACTAAATTATGTGCTTGTGAAGCCCTGCTTGTGAAGCCTTTAGCTCCAGCACTTGGAACAGTTCCTTCAGAAGGGATAAGGATGTCCTCAGCCCCTGACACAGGGCTGAGACCACACGAGTAGGGAGGCAGAGTGCAAACCCCTCATGTCAGACACACTTCAGAGCTGTGTGAGTCCCACAAGCACCAATTCAGCCCAGCAAAGAGCACAGCTCCTGCTATTTAAAGCTAAGGCAACCAAACTGCTGCTCTATGGGAGCAGGACAGCTCATTTGTGCTATTTAATGACTCCAAAGGTCATCAAATAATAAATATAATACCGCAACACACTATAGTGAGTGATGTGTAACATACAAACCTAAGTTTGTGTATCCAGTTGGGAACCAGCCTGTTTCTATCAGATCTCTACAATCCTGCCCTGTACTAAGTCACTCTTCCAGGAAGAGCTGAGGCTGCAGCTCTGTTATCACCTCATCTGTGGTCCAGCCTTGCTCTGCAGCTCTGACACAACAACACCAGCGGGAAAGGTTCCCCCTGTTTGCTCACCCTTGGAAGTTCTGTCAGTGGAACAAACACAAAGTGGTGATAAAGCACCAATTTCCTTTGTATTAAACTGATCCAGGAAAAATACCCTACCTGAAGGGCAGGAAGACCCCTCTGTCTACCTCTCATACACCTCAACTGCCCAAAAAGCCATGAGACCACACGTGTACTCAGAGGGGGAAAGAAACTCATGTTGCAAACCACTAGGAAACTGGGAAAGGCCCTCTGACCAACACAAAAGCATCGAGCCAATTCTTTGACCTTCAGTGTAATTGCTTCCCTGTATCCAGGAATGCAGAGCTTTGTCAAAATATGGAATTCACGAGCAGGAATTAATTCAAAATAGCTATTTGTGATACTGCCCAGATGGTTCCAGAAGCCAGCACAGCTCAGAATTATCTGGATGATAAAAAATACCACCATGAGCACACAGTTTTACCAAAATGCACAAGTGTGGAGGTCCCCATTACACACCGAGAATGGTGAGACACAAGTGGTGTAACTGGGGTTGCAGTAGCTCCTGGAAAAGGGGTTTTCCCCTGGAAACAGTCACGTGCTCATCCTTCCCATGTCAAGTCAGCTTTAATCCATACACAGGAGGGATTTTAACTCCCATTCCCGGGACAAGAAGTAACTAGAAGAACTTTGGATCAGAGGGTGTGGAGAAGGGATTGAACAACCATTCCAGAAACCACTGTGAGGATAAACAGAAGGGAAGATGCACACAGACTGGAAAAAGAGCAGAGTGAAGTTAATTGAAAGCAGATGTTTATCTCTGAACTGTGCCAAAGCTTCCAATGTTTCAGTGTCCCACACTCTGTGCAGCTTTCCAGCAGCAGCCAGCCCAAACCTGGGCAGCAGCACTGGCACCTGTTCTGCAGGAGGAAGGCAGGGAAGGATTAGACTCCCACCATAAAACACACCTGCACATCAAGGATGCAGCGTACGAGAGTTTAGCAGAGCCAACATGGCAAAGAACATCAAAGAGGCTGCAAGGACTGTCCTAGGTGTCCTCAGCTCCCAGCAAAGTCTTCCCACATCTCTCTTTCAGGCCTGTCGCTGCACATTCATGCCTATGGATTCAGTGGAAAGCTGACGTTACCACAACACAGATGGCACCAGCACGAATGTGGTGTTTGGGAAGGGAGTTCAGCAGCTACCAACAGTGACACCAGCTCCAACACTGCCTCGCACCTCTCTCCCCCTAGTCCACACCAGCAGGTGTGGATCTGTGGGAGAGGGAGAGCACATTCAGTATGGAGCCATACTTGGGTGCATGCATGAGCTGGTGGTCAGAAGGATCCAAGATCCCTACTGTGCATCAGTTACACAGAAGAAAAGCAGGGAGAAGAGGGCAGTCCCTGTGGATAATCCCTGTTCACAAGAGAGAGAAGATGGGAACCAGTGGGGGCTCCTGTGAGGCCAGGCAGCCTGCCAGTCCCATCACAGGACTCATGTGAGATCAGCTTTGCTTGCACAGCTCTCAGCAAGACATCTCTAAACTTTACCACTTATCTTCCTGAGAGAGGTCAATCTGATTGTTATTTATGCCTCAACATACATTACACATGAGGTGAAGGCTTCCTATAGAGGCTGTACTGACGCCTGACATGGCTACCTAAAAAACAGAGACTAGACAGGAATAAGGTATTTATTTGAAGGGCCTTCCAAGGTACACCCTGGGGTATAAAATAAATACCTACCTTTATTCCCTTATTCCTGTCTAGTCTGTTTTTTAGGCAGCCGTATCAGGCACCAGTACATGTACTGGCAACCCTGTTCCCAGGGAGGCTTCGCCTGGCAGCCAGTCAGGGCAGAGAAGGCTTCCACGATCGGGCTGTGAGCCCCCCCGCCACTCACCAGTGGGGCAAATGTCCGGATGCCCGTGAAAAAATGCCTGGGAAATCGGGCTGTGAGAGGAGCCTTAGCCCATGAAAGCAGCTAACTGCGACACAACAGGAAGCCATTTTGCTTTGGGTTTTTTGGAGGGATCAGAGGCTCACTCGGAGGGTCAGCTTGGCCCTTCTTCTCCCTTCTCGCCTTTCTACCCTGTGGTCCTGCTCCCCTGCCCATACCTGCTTTGTCCTGCTTCACCATTTCCTCGAACCGGCTCGCTGCCGTGATGTCCTCGTGCTCCGCTGCCTCCCCGAAGGAGCCACCGCAGCCACCTGCCTCCACCGCGTTTCCCGCGCTGCCCGCCACAGCGCTAGCCCCGAGCGACCAGCCCGCAGCCAGGCGAGCCCGCAGTCGCCAGCCGCTCACAGGGGCCGTGCAAGGCATCCTGCAGCCAGAGGCACGCTGCCACCGCCGCTTGAACATCGTGCTCCACCGCTCAACAAGAGCCAGGGGGCTTGCTGTGGCTTGCAACTCGCACACTCCGCCTGCTGAGCTGACCCTGGCAGAGCGCCGGGGTTCTTGTGGTAACACTGTACCTGTCCTCTGTTTCTTTCTCCATCCCTTTTCCCCTCTCTGCTCTCTTTTCTATCCCTCTTCTGCAGGACACTTACCCTTCTTTATCAATAAACAGTTCTCAGATATAATATTGTCACATTTGAGCTTTATTTTTGTCTGAGAAGTCTATCAAAAAGAATCCTCCTCGAATCCCTCTTTTACATTGGGACAGAACACTTCCCCATAAACTCTGGGATAAGGTGTTCCATATATCCCATCGAAAGCCTCCAACAGGCTCACCTGAGAGCAGCCACTGCACTGCTGAACACTCATCAGCTTAGTCAGACCATGACTCAGTGCCCATATCCCATAAATTTATGGACAGCTGATGGGAGAGCTCAAGATCATGACACCAAACAGTCTGTAGAACCAGCCTGCTGCCCGCAGCTCCTGCAATCCCAGAGCACTCTATTCCTTTCCCCATGACACAAATAACTTGGGAAGATATTTCTTGCTAACACTGCTCTCAAGGCTCGGAGAAACAATTTGCAATATCACTGCTTCAGCCAGGAATTGCTCTGCTCACCACTCAGCCCCAAAGGTGCCCACGGCTGAGCCCCCTCGGCCCCTGTGGCACAGTTACCTCTTTCCTCTCCACATCAGCCTGGATCTTGGCCTGTGTGACAGCGGCCTCTCGGAAGGAGGAGCTGGCCTGCTTGGCCTGCTCAATCAGAGTTTTGAGCTGCTGTGCTGTGCTAAGCAGGGAATTGACCATCTCCTCCAGGTAGAGCCAGCTCCGCTGCTCCGTCACCTCCAGCCCATTCACCACTGACGGCGACATGGCTTTAGTGGGTGTCGTGGGGGGCACCGCCAGGGCAGGCAGAGACGTCAACACTGGACATAAAGAACAAAAGAGAATATATAGACAGTTAGGGCATTCCATTTCCATAAAGCGTCAGGGGGGTGTTGGGTTTTGGGTCTTTTCCGTGTTGTTTGGTTTCTTTTTTAAAATACGGTTTGCAAAATTTCCAATCCAGGGAAGTTTTTGCTAAACAGATCATTCTTTCTGCAACATCAAGTGCAGGTCTGTGCAGAACAAGCCCATGGGCACCCTCAAACCCACAGGACAAGAACGCCTCCTCCTGACCTGGATGCTCTGGAAAGAGTTTAACACCTCCCAGCACTACTGTGGAGAGGCACCATGATGCAGTGAAAGTGACATTCCCAGGAACTCCTCCACCACTGCCAACAATGTTTCCCTCAGCCACGGCTAAGTAAGGTTAGAGTAAGTCACTCAGTGACCCAATACTTTACAGAAACATCCTGATGTTCCTACCCACATGTCAGTTGTCAGGTTGCAAACCACAAAACTCAGGCACTGATCCATATCACACTCTGTGCTTCCCAAATTCTGACCTTTACATAATCCTGGCCAGACACTGGACTTAACTGCAGATATCACCATCACTTCGAAGTGAATCCATTCCAAACATGCCCTTCCCAAAACCATGGGTTGGAAAGCCCTTTAATAACCCAGCAGTTACTGTGTCACTGAACCAGCTACTCTTCACATTAGCTGTGCATGTACACTGGGAGATCAGGGTATGAGGAAATTAAATCCAGGAACTCCACCATACACAGTGTAAGCTCAGCTTACGGAACATTCCAGGAAGAAATGTTATCTGGCTTTTCCAAAATGCAGTAAATACTCATCATCTGCCATAAAACTCAGTCCAAGACATTCATATCTACCAACACTGACCTCGACATTCCTCACTGAATTCTCTACTAGTAAAAAGAAGGTACCACCAGCTTCAGGGCTGTGCAGACTTCTTACCTCAAAACGCCCTTAATTAAAACAGTAATTTTAATGAATTTGCACACAAGTGGCACGGAACTATTTGCACTTAGATATGAGTATGAGATAAACTGGTCTTTTTTATCAGTGTCTGTTTGTACAAGAGCCTTTCCCACTCTCTATTTCCAGCACAATATTTATCCCTGCGTGACATTTGATAACATATCAAACAGGAATTACTTCCGATTCCTCATTTTGGCACAAGTTCATCAGGCAAGAGAAAGTATTCACCAGTGAAAAAACGATCAATGTTTAACTAGTAACATCAAGATCTGACTAGTCTTAAACACAAGAAGATCTGACTCTGGAGACCAGGAACAACCTGTGCTGGTCCAAATAAATACATCAATAAAGGTCATACAGAGGGGATTGAAAACTGACATCAAATCTGCCCAAAAGTACCTCCAGCATGCACCACTGGAGTCACAAAGCCAATGTGAGGATGTCTGTAAAAGCTTCTATGACACAATTTTAAAGGGCTTCGTTCTCCTCAGATCAAACACTAAATTAAATGTTCAGCCACAGTGCTCAAAGAGGACAAAAGTCTGGAAGCAAGAACTTTGAGGAAGGCAGGGAATGCAAGATGACTCACGATGCAGAATCACAGCAGCCGCCTCTGGCAGAACCAACAAATCAAAGTTCTCCTTAAAAAGTGACAAACTTCCCACAGAGGGGAAACCTGCTCGTCCAAATCTTAGTAATTGTAAAACTCACAGGAAAAACAGAGCAAAGTTTAATTTTCTGCCCTAATCTTTACCTTTGCTGAGAAAGATGTGAGGAAATTCAAATTCAAGCACAGTGACAGCAAACATACCAATTTTGGGATGAGATGTTGGCAGTGCAGCCTCAGGGAAAGGTGAGATCTGGCAGTTGTCCTGGTAACTGGGATAGTGAGGCTCTGGATGAGACACCCGGCAAGGCTGCTGGACGTTGGTGTCCTGAACTGCAGGAGAACAAGGGCCTTGGGAATCACTAACACAGCTGGCAGGTGTTTCTTACGCTGCTTTCACCCCTATTGTTTTACGTTTTATACAAGTTCCCATACTCTGTGGTAATTCCCGAGGGTTGGAAATGTGAAACAGCAGCACGATCTCACACAGTCAGCAAGCAAGGATGCCTGATTCTGGCTCCACCATGCTCTGCTTTCACATTTAGAGCCACAGGTTGCTTGGTTCCACCCCACACATCAAAATATCCACAATCATCACAAGGCTCCAAGCTCTGGTTCTTGGAGCAGGATCATTCCCCCAAGAGAGCTCACAACCCAGAGCATGACTCAAACTGAGACAACTGAAATGTATGTCATGCATTTATATTTTGCTTAATTTATCCTGGCATTTTTCACTCAGTTTCAGTCCTCACCTAGTTTGGGGTTTTTTGGTAGTATTTTAGATTAAATGAGGAGTTAAAAAAAAAAACAAAAAACAACCCAACCAGAAATGAACATAAATCCCAGAAACTCAGCAGAGGTGAACACTAGCAGCTGCCACACCTGGGCAACATTTCTCCTTTGGTGCAACTGCTAAAATTTCAAGCTGCTGAAATGATTTCACAGGAAAGACAATGTCTTATGCAGTGTCTCCCTTGAGAAATAAATCCTCTGTGTTGCATTCAAAATGTTCCCTCCTACAGCAGTGGGCATCCAACCCTCTTTTCCTCCTCCCCACGGCCATCTGGGAGACACCTCAGCTCTTACCAGTGGCTCCAGTGAAAACATCCCCCTGTGCCGGGCTCTCCGAGATGATGGCCGTGGCCTCCACGGTGGATGCCCTGTCGAAGGTCAGTGCCCCGGAGGTTGTGATCTGTCCAGAGGGAGTCACGGTGACTGGAAACATTAAAGCACTTTCATAATTAACACTCAGCGCAGAGGACACGCCTGTCCAGCTGTTGATATCTCTGTGCTGCACCATCTAAACTCGGGGGACTCATAGACCAGCAGCCTGGGATAACCCAGTTTGGATCACACCTGTGACTGGTGCAGTTGGAAATGAGAACAAAAGCCCCAAAGGGCTTCTGAAGGCTCTGTCGTCCTTCCAAGGCTCTAGCGGCACGAGGCCAAAACATTAATTTACAACCTAACCTCCCAAATCCCCACTTTTTCAATTATTTTATGAACCATAATTTAAAACCTCCCATAAAGGTTCAGTGAGGCGACACACCCCATCAATTTCTGGCTGCTTTATGACAGTTTTAGCAAGAGCGATTGTTGCTACTTAAATCAATATAACAACCTGCGGATTACAGCTAATTCCATGACAGCTGGACAGTTCTAGCTGTTCATCTGCACAAAGTGATAGAATGTGCTTGGCCAATGCAAGGAACAAGGCACAAAATCCTTCCGGATAATTATACCTGAGTGGCTTCGGAATGTTTAAAACCCTTTTTAAAGAGGATTGTTTAACTGGTACCATTAATTGGTGATGGGTTGATTGTGTGGCACACAATAATTCAATTTTAAAACCCTGTAGCCACAAATTCCTGGCTGGTGAAGTATGTGGCCACCAAAACAAGAAGTTCTCTCTCCCAGCGCCATCATGAGAGAACGAGCAGCCTCACAGCACCTCGCATAACAAACCAATACAGAATAAACCTATTTGAGGCCTAAAAAAACCAAAGCCACAAAACAATTCTGCAGAATCCTTGTGTGTTTCTCCTCCTACTGTCGCTGATGATCTAATCTTACATCTTTTTGTTCTTTTTTAGATTTCTGTTGCTTCCTCTCCAACTCACTTTGTACTGTTACTGTCCAGATGATGCCAGTGTGCTGAGAGCAGGAGAACACATGGATGTTACTGGGGATGTGTGAGCTGGAGCAGCTTGCAAATTAATTCCTGTTCTCACACAGATGGTTTGCCCATCAAACCAGTAAGTAACAAAGCGCGTGCTGAATGTTGGAGAAGGATGTGCGGATCAAAGCATCACCTTCTGCCTCCTTCATTAACAACTTTCAGCCTGGGGGTTTCATTTCAGCTGCTTCTGGACGTTTTTTCCTACGTATTGCAAGGAATAGCAAAATCTTACTCTAGCTTCTAAGGGACACAAAGAAGCTCAGGGGATAGAATGGAGATTTCTGGCAGAACAGAGAAGAGCCAGCGTTCCTCAAAACCTAATCCCACCAGGAAATTTCCCAATTGTTATTTGTAAAAAATCTACCTGAAATCCACTATGGATCCAGGCCAGGACTCCATAATTCTCCCTCCACTGAGAGCTGGTACAGGGGCCAATATAATCATAGACTATAACCATGTAAACTGGAATGCTCGGGCTTGGAAGGGACCTTAAGGTCATCTCCTTCCACCACCCTGCCATGGGCTGGGGCATCTTCCACTAAACCAGGGTGCTGCAAGCCCCATCCAACCTGGCCTTGAACACTTCCAGGCATAGGACATAATCCAAACCTCTCTCAGCACAAAATATGAAACCTACTGTTCACTGCACAAGGATGTGATGATGCCTAAACCTGAGTTTCCTGGAGGTCTAGAGCTGCACTTTTTCCTATTCAACTTGTGTCCAGATGTGGCAACACTGTGCTACCTTCTGTAAAACAGGAAGTGACACTGAGCCAATAAAACCATTCAACAAAAAGAATGTCACCAAAAAAAGGACATTTTTCTCAGCTGGACAGTTCCAAGGGGCCACTAACAGACATAAGGCACCTAGTAGGGCAACTCTCTGAAGAAAGGAAGGAATTTTTACCAGGAGAAAAGAACCTACATGTAGTTGCAGCAGTGGCTGGAAGCAGAGTGATGTTTTTGGAGCAATTCTTCTTCACTGGAGTTGCAGGTATTTCATTTTCTTTTTTCCGCCTTTTATATGGCACAAAGAGTCGTATAGGGCCACTCTGGGCAGAACAGCACCAGGAAGAAAATGGAAAGAAAAAAGGAAAAGGCATTAGTCATGGCACCTCTTTGGAGACTTTGGGTTTACTCTCATCTTTCCATGAACAGCAGCACGGATCCCCATGGATGATGAGTGGTTTGCAACAATTGACCAAAACACTTAAAAGTTTTCCAAACAAAAAGAACTTTGAAAAAAAAAAAGTTAAACTCAGCTCCCTCCAGCTGAAGAGGCACAAATTCAACCTCTTCCCACTATTACTTAAGGACTAGAACTGGGCAGATAATCAGCTGCTGGCCAAAGTGGTGGAAAGAAAAGAGAAAGAGAGGGAGGAGAAGAGAGGAAGAAGTTCCAGGCTAGGAAACAAGCACATCAGTCTGCTCATAGCAGAAAAGAAAGAGAAAGCACCAGGTCAAGCTAAAGTCCTCTGTTTTCAGGACTTAAATTTCATTTTTGAAACAAACTAGCAAAAAACCAAACCCCAAATCAACTAACCAAAAACCCGAAGTAGTTTTAAGATGAAAATATTGATCCATCATAAGATTATGATGTTACTTTTTTACAAAAATATTTTTCCAACTCAAAACATTGTGAAATTTGAGTCAAAAATCACAAATAGCACTGACATCCCCAAAAGGCATTTTGCATAGATATATCAATTAGAAAAGGAGAAAAAAAAAAGAAGAAAAAACCAGTAAGTACGATCCAGTTTTACTGAGGCTGTTCTGCAATACTGCCAGCAGTTCCTTATCTCCTTTCTCCATGGGGCAGGGACAAAGCACTTGTCCCTGAACACTCATGTGTCAGGGCACTCAGTTCCCAGGACGCTCATTACCTGCTCGCCCAAGGGCTGTGGCAGCTTGTCCGGTTAATTTTTCCAACAAAAAGAATTAGTTCCACTAGAAGTAATGGGTGTAAAGCCTCCCACTCACCAGTGTCATGTCGTCACAGCAAGCGGCACAAGTACACGAGGCAGCATGGGGATTTAAAATCCCATCCTGGAATCAGAAGTGACCAGTTCAGCATGGGGGTCACCAAAATCACCCAGAGCACATCTTGATCCTGCTAAAAAATGTAGATGGCTCCCACAGTGGTACCCATTCCCTCCTGGATGCTGTACAGTAACAGAGAGGCCAGTTCACCACACCAGAGCAATGGAGTGAGAGGGTCAGAGGAGAGCAAAGGAAAACCAAACTTTTTCCACACCCAAAGGCCAGGATACATAAATTTGAGACTTGATTTCTGCCCAAACAGAAATAAACTGTCAGCCTAGTGACAATGCCAAGTTCTCCAGGAGACTCAAATAAAGGACTCGAACAATGCATGGTGAAAGTGAAGAATATGTGTCAGGCAAAGACACTGAAGGAGATCAGGTTACTGAATTACAGTATTATCGGTGAGAGCTCAATTCCTGTGGCACAGCTCAAGGCTGGGCTTCCCCATGCAGAAACTCTTTCCAGTATAAGCAAGATTCCCAGTGTGCTATTTGAGACACACCGAAAACAATTCCCCTACGTCACTGACTCCCAAGCAAACCAAGCGCTGCTCGTGGTGCCATCAGCACCTGGCTCCAGCTGCCCCTTGCTGCAGAAAGGAGGGAGCAAACTTAACCTTACGTGGATAAGGCACTGCAGGGGCCGCCCGGCGTAGCGGATGCTCCTCTTCCAGTCCTTGCTGCTGGCTCGCCCCGCCATGGCTTCGAACTCCGTGGGGCTGTACCAGTTGTCCCCTTGCTTAATGCACCTGCCACGGCCTCCTGAAGTAAAGCATCAAAATACACTGTTAGTCCAGGTTAAGGATAATTTTGCCACTTCTCTAAAGAAGAAAATATGGAAGTTGCTGGACAAAATAGCAGGTAATCCGTAAGGACCATCAAATATGCCCATCAGCTGCTTCCCATTGCTCTGGGATAACTATGTCCATTTATTATCATGGCTGTGACAATGACTGGGCATGGTCAGAGCTCCAACTCTGGGCCTCAAAAGGCTATAAAAATTACTCCTCCACATGAAAGAAAAGTCTTTATTGGATAAATGCCACAAATTTAAGTCTTTCCTCAATTTGCACTTAAATTTCTGATCATTTTTATGTTGAAGAAAACTTTCTGTTCACAAAGGAAGCACTGCACTGGGCAGCCAGGCTGGCTGGCAATTTCTGCTGCTGCTTCCCCAGCTTCCCCACAGGGATAAAAGACAAGAGGAGGAGCTCAGGAGCCCCATGAAGAGACAAACTCTATTCACGTTCCAGCGGGGATTCCTCAGAGCTTTGCAGAAACACAGGTCTACTCATGAGGCAAAAAATCATTAGAGGAGTCGGCCTATTACTGAGGAGACTAGCTCCATCACAGCCTGGATATTTGCAGGTTTAAGAAAAAGTTAACAGGCCTCTGAAGAAAAAGGAAAACAAAAGGGAACAATAATATCAAAAGGCACTGAGCTGGCTTGGAAACTCTCTTGGGTTTTTTTGTCTCACGATCAGCCCTTAAGAATAGCCTGACTAAAAGAAGAGTACAGAAGGAGTTGTGCCACCCCTCAGGCCAGGCGGCAGTTACCTGAGCCGAGCCTGTTCTTGTAGAGAATGCCACTGATATTCCGGCACCGCACCGGGAGCTCGTTCTCGTACACGGATGGGTCCCAGTTGTACTTGGTTCCACCTTTCCCCTGGACAGCTGTCAAAGGGGTAGGAGGAGACTGTGGTCCTTGAAGTAAGGAGGAAAGAAAGGTGACAGCAACTAAAAGGCAGAGTGGCTGTTCCATCCCGTGCTCGGCTGGGCAATGTGCCAGGGGGTTGACTGGAGCAGCTGGAACCCCCCCACAATGGAGCAGCACAAAAAACTCAGCCTGGACGATCTGAGAAGGGCTGATAATTATGCAAAGAGGACCTGAGGAAACAGGTTCCAACAGGGAATAAACGCTGAGATTGTGACCTGATCCGTACACCACCTGTAAGCCATGGTGTGAGGAGCTGGCTGGAGATTCCCCTTCCCAGAGCACATCCTGTGGGGAGTTTTAGAGCACTGAAGGTTTGCTGTGCCATCTTGTGGGCAGCAAGGAAACTGCCAAGCAGCCCTGAACAAAACCTCAGCGACAGAGACACTGAAGTATCAGCCAGCGGCCTGAATGGACATGAAAACGTGTTCCAGGAGCCTTGGAAAGAACACGTGCAGAACTGGGAGACTCGGATTTTTATTATCCATGTGAAAATGATCAGTGGGCCCTTGGGGATAGGATGGGTGTAGAAAGCCCAGTAGCAGGGCAGTATTTTTCAAGCAGCTTCTTTGCCAAGGTTAGAGCAAAGAATGAGGAAATTAAACACATTTCTGACAGAAAAAAAAAATTAAAAATAATAAGCATTCTCGTACTCTCAAGAAATACACAAAATACTGTGTGAGGATTTGGTATCTTAAAGGTCTTTTCCAACCTGAACAACTTTATGGTTTTAAGAGGGGAAAAACCATCCTTATAATATTATGCACATATTTTTAGATTCTAAAAAGACAATTAGAGTGGAGGAGAACCCATCCTTCTGGGAGAGTGACCCACCACGAGCAGACTGTCTTATACCTGGTGTGAGAGGTGCCGAAGGCCCCTTGATCCCGGTGGTTTCGACAATGCTGCCATCCGTGTGCACCACTATCAGAGTGGCTTTTTCAGGGTTCAAGCTGTCCCCAATTTGGAGGGCTGTTCTCCCAGACTACCGAAAAAGAAAGAGTTTAAATTGATTAAAATACTTCAACACAAATAGATTTCAGTAACCCACAGGTACCCCAAAACTCCAATCAGTATGGCAGTCATTAGGTTAGTTTTTGAGTTTTCGGACAAGCAAATTCAAAGATTTCATGTTCCAGGCCATCAGTTCCATTACAAAATGAGTACATGGGGGTGGAAAGGTAAAAAAGTTAGGAATAAAACCCTTGTAAGTCCCCCAAGTAATGGGTTTGTGGCTTAAAGCCCAGATGTTATAAGGAAAACAAGTCTTT
This sequence comes from Vireo altiloquus, assembly GCA_013396875.1. Taxonomy (NCBI): domain Eukaryota; kingdom Metazoa; phylum Chordata; class Aves; order Passeriformes; family Vireonidae; genus Vireo; species Vireo altiloquus. Next base: position 60,960 of record VZRF01006966.1, read on the forward strand.
GACCCTACTGCAGCTCTTCATTTACCTGAGAAACTTTGTCAAGGCCCTCAGATGAAAGGACAGACTTACCAACACATGTCCTGAAATTGATGCTGCATTGGCCACAGATGTGGTGAAAACATTGTCTGCAGAGGCCCCCACGTTGGCTACTGTCACTGTGGTGACTTCTGGAATGTAAAACAGGGTTAATTTAATGTTCTGCTGCATGCAGAGAGCCTGATGAACAGCTGAACAACGAAAAACAATTTCCTTCTTCCTTCCTATTCAAAATTAATTTGATTTTTAATGGCACTTTAAAGTTGTTATGAACGCAACAATTCTGATTTTTATTAACCTTTGAGTTCAACAGGCTTTACCCTCTTTGAAACCAGGGCAGTCGCTACCAGCGCGTGGCGAACTAAGGGAAAAATAAGTATTGCACCTATACTAGGGATACTCCGAGCTGTGGTGCTTTTATTAGGATAAATTGAATAACTGACTCTCTCTCTGTCATGTATTAATTCCAATGGTGTCATGACCTGTGCACTTCATCCAGTTAAGAACTGCCCAAACTTACAGCCCAGCGTTTCTGTGGTGTTCAGCGCTTGGCCTGGCTCAAATCTCTGGGTCTTTACGTGGGGTGAGGGTGGAAGAACAACTGGCGCTCGGGCAGAGACACCCGGGCGGGCGCCGGGCTCTGTGCTCCGTGGCTCCGCAGCTCGGCTGCACTGCCCTGCGTGACTCGGGGCACTTGGTGATGGGGACACGGGGCCGGGTGGCTCAGGCGCACTGGGCGGCTCCCGCTCTTCACTGTGTGCGGGGGGCGGAGTGTGGGATTCGGTGCGGGGGTGGGAGCGCGCCCTGAGGGAGCTCGCTGTGCCAGCCCGAGCCTCGGGGGCTGTGCGGGGCTCGGAGCCCGGGCTGGGGGAGCCCCGGGCGGGCTGAGTGAGCGCTGCCCGCCCTGACCTGCGAAGGCAGCGGCGGCGGCGGCCTCGTCGGCGCTTGGCATTGGCGGCGCTCCCATCTCGATGTGCTCGGCGTCTGCCGCCATCACCGTTACCGCCTCCTCCTCTCCGGGCTCCGCCTCCCCCTCCGCTGCCTGCGGCGGCTCCTGCTGCTGCCCGGGTCCCGCGGGCAAACCGAGCTGTCCGGCGGCCGGGTCGCCGTCACTGTGCTCCATGCGCGGGGCCGGGGTTGGCCGANGAGCGCTGACGAACGTGTTCGGGGCCTTCGACCGACTTCCGATGAGGCCCGAAGCGGCCCGAGCCGCTCGGGCCCCGTGCGAAGGCGGCCGGCGCGCGCGCTCCCTGCCGGCTGGCCAATGGGGCGCGGCGGAGTCCGCGCGGCGCTGCCCGAAGCGGTACCTGACGGATCGGGTGAGACCCGAGCCCGCCCGAACGCGGCCGAGTCCCCGAGCGGTGCGGCCCGGCCAGGCGAAGAGTCCCGAGCGCGCTCGAGCCGTTTCCGATCTCTGCCGAAGGCGGTAACGAGGAGCGCCGATGTGTGCCGAGTCCTCTCCGATCGTTCCCGAGCTCCGCTCGCCGGCCCGAACGGAGACGCCCGAACGGGCAGCGCCCGAATCCGCCCGAAAGCGACCGAATCGGGCCGAACGCTCCGATCGCGCCCGAAGGCGGGTTGGGCGGGGCGAACGGCCGCGCGCGGGCTGCCGGGACGGCGAAGGACCGGCGGGCGGGGCTGGGCGGGGCGGCAACATGGCGGTACCGAGCCGAGGTGAGCGGTGTCGCGATAGCGACACGACAGCGACACGACAGCCCTTTCCGGGGCACCGGGGCAGGGGGGCTGTCTCCCACCGTGCTAGAGGTGACCTCTCGCGGGGGGACATGACTAGAGCGAGGCGGGGCCGAGGTCGAGCCCAGCCCCGTTGGCATATCGCGACAACCCCGACACGCTGAGGCAGATCCCGGTGGCCCCTGAGCACGGGCTTGGCGCATGTGAGGGCTGAGGAGTACCTTTACCCCGGGAAATACGCTTTCCTGAGGCCGAGAGACGCCGCATAAAAATCCAGATCTTTGCTTCAAAGTAGGAACTGCTGGGATTCAGAGGAGAAAAAGTTCATCCTTAGTGTGGTCAAAATCATTAATTTCCAAATGTTTCACAGAGGTCAAAGTTTTTTCCCAAAAATGCAAGTTTCTGCTGTGGGTAGATAAAGGTGGTTTAGAAAATTTTTGCCGAATTCGTAAAACAAAAATTATAATCCCAAATCTGCGCAGTGGGGTGCTCTGGATGATGTTCACTACAGCTGCTGCCTTTAGTACAGTTTTATGTTAAAAATTAAACCATTTTGTTAGAAAATGGGCCATGTTCCACCTCAAATCCCCATTCTCAGCGTCACTCACTCTAAAATCAGCACCAGCCTGGATAAATAACTGAGATTTTGTTGGGTAAAGCACTGAAATTATATATTCCGGTGGTTTCATAATCCCTCTTGACTCCAGAGTCCCTCTCCCGGCTGTGCTGTGGGGTTTTGGGGTTTATCCCCGTGAAATGTCCTGGTCGCTCTGGGGGAGGCAGCACATCCTCAGGAACAGTAGCTGCCATCCTGGCTTGGAACAGCTGCAGGAGGCTCACTGCCCTCTCCTGGGAAAGAATTAAGGAAAGGAGAGTTCAAATAAGAAGCTGGGGAACTGCCCTGAGGGACTTCACTCGGAGTTGCCTATGGGAATTATGTGACTGTGACTATCATACAATTCAGCATCAGTGGTGTAGCTGCAGTTTTGGATATTGAGTGAACATGGAATCCTGGAATGGTTTGGGTTGGAAGAGACCTTGAAGCTCGTCCAGTTCCATCCCCTGCCATGGGCAGGGACACCTTCCACTATGCCAGGTTGCTCCAAGCCCTGATGTCCAACCTGGCCTTGGGCACTGCCAGGGATCCAGGGGCAGCCACAGCTTCTCTGGGCACCCTGTGCCAGGGCCTCTCCACCCTCACAGGGGAGGATTTCTTCCCAATATCAAAGCCATTCTCCCTTGTCCTGTCACTCTTAAGTAACAGGATGAGTGTTGGGAGCCCCCAGTCCCTGTACAGAGAGTAGAGAGGAGAGGATCAGGTCCAGGAGACATTTCAGATCATGGACACGTGAATCACCTAAAATCACGTGCCTGTTTCCCAAACTGGACACCTTAATTAGCTGCCTGGAGTTAGGGGGAATTAATTTGGGCCTAAGTGCGTAAAACTCTGAGGTGAAGAGGACATTGACTTCAGGAATCCAGGGATGAGGATGGCGGTGTGACAATGATGAGCTGTCCCTGAGGAGACAGATGAAATGGCCTTTCACAGGTTTTACTCTCCCTGGAACAGAAATCCCAACTGTGCAATTTCTCATGTCTGAGAGAGGCTGAGAATATTAATGAGGAACTCGAGAGGTGCTCTAATAGGTCGGTGCTGTCATGTTCTCGGGAATTTTATGTGATTTTTTCAGAAAATAATAAGAAAGTGAAATATGTTGGCTGGATCATTGGAAATACTTGGTTTGATTTCTGTGGGCACTGAGGTTGGACATGGAATGACTTTGTGAAGGGAACTGGTTTGGATGGATGACATTTGGGGGGATGGTATTTAGAGGAACCCACAATCTCCACTAACTTTCTCACAATTTACAAGCAAATGGTCCCTTCTGGTTCCCATGTTCACCTCCTTCCTGCATAGTTAGAGGGGATGAAGTGTCATCTTCTGGGAAAGGACAGGATGAACAAGTTCTGGATAATGCCTGTGCAATCCTTGAGGCTTTGAAAGAGCCTAAAGTTCCTCACTGAAAGTGGCTTTTCCCAGTAGGGATTTCCCCCAAATTATTTTAGGCTTCATCTAGTTAAAAAGGTTATTTTTGGAACCTGAACACCACCATCTGGAAAACAATAAATGTTCCTGGGAGATGAAAAAAGAGATTCCTCCCAGAATTTAGATACCATTGTTAGAATGTTTCTGGATTTAGACTTATTTTCTTCTCTTTATTTTCTCCTTCTCCATTGAAAGGAAGAACATCTGAGATTGTATCCTTTCTGTACCACTGCTCCCTGCATCCTCGAGAAGACTGCCTCAAGTGGATTCCTACCCTCTGCCCAGTAACTGCACAGTGCTGGGTCTGTGCTCCTGAGTTTTCCATCAGCATCACCCACAGGAAGCACAACCGCAACCACGTTGCTTCCAAGGGAAGATGTTTTGTGCAGGTTTAGCTGGGAGTTGGCCCTGATGGGCTCCTGCTCCTGCAGAAACCCCTTTAGCCCCCCTGCAGTCATGACTTAACTCATTTTCTTATGAAAGGGGGCTAAAAATTTGATTTATGGAGTGGCGGACACACCCCCTGCATTGCAGCTCACAGACAGCTGACACAGCTGACAAGGGGTAGTAAAAGCAGCTCTCAGTATTAACTTCCTCCTCTCTTATGGTAAGTCACCCCACCTTTATTCCTGCCAAGATCCAAGTAACCTCCTAGGAGGAGACACCCTTGGCTCTGGAGATTTCCATGCTTAGAACCTATCTAGTAATTTTTTTGCTCCACCTTTCTTCAACTGGAAAAACCCCAAAACCTGGTTATGTGTTAATAAAAGGAGCTGCTCTGGGAACTGGAATCCATCCACGATGCGTGGGTGGGTTTAGAAACAGGATGGGCAGTTCCTGTAAATGATGCCTGGGATGAAATCCCTGCTTGGAGATATTCATAGGATTTGAAAAGGGCTAGGGGAGAGAGGGGAGTGAATTAAGGCTGTTTCTTAGGAATTTGCATCTCAAAGCTGAGCTCAGACAGGTATAGAGCACAGCTTTTCCGTGCTGTGGGGAGGAACAAGGCCTGGCTGCTGCACAGAGCCACCTCTTCTCCAAACACAAGCTTCATGGAGTTTGCCAACTCTCTGTCAACTTCCTTAAGGCTGACTAAGAGGTGTAGAAGTCTGGGGCAACGCACACATGCATCCCCCCCTTCCTCAGGCTAACGGATGCCCCACTACAGACCAAATAAAATTCCTTAAAAAAGAACTAAAGCCAAGCCTGAAACAGCAAGCTTTTATCCCAGCCCAAGCTTTTGATTCCAGTACCTATGTTTGCAGCCTCAAGTTCCTTCCTGAACCCTGCCCACAGGCCAGGCATAGCTGAACCATTCAGTATAAAGAGGGAATGCAGTTTATTTTGGGGTTACTGGGAAATGATGATTTTATGGAATAGATCCCACCTCATCACTATGAGAAATCCTTAACAACACTTCTCAGCTGTCATCTCTTCCCTTACAGATCCTGCTTTATGTAAATGGAGTTTATTACACCTTCTACTTCTTGGCAACTCTTGCAATGATTATTTACAAAAGTACGTTGCAGGTATTTTCCACAGAGCAGGCTGTGCTGATGCACAGCTGGGCTTTGTCCTGCTGTGTTTTCCTGCTTTATTTACTCTGGTTTATTCTCCAGGTCAAGTTTTCAGTTATCCAGATGATTTTTTGGCTCCTGATCTTGCCGTGCTTTTCCTTATGGCCATTCTGGAAGTGCCTCGATTGTACTTGGGTAGGTCATGTTATCAGTGCACCTGGAATGTAATCTGTAAACATGAATCATTTGAAAATGTAGTCTGTCAGTTGAGCAGATATTTGGAGACCCCTACACCTTTCCTTTCACTCCTGAGGACACCTGCAAGCACCAACGTCTTCCTTTCACTAAGACAGAAGGGTGGGAAGGGCCTCCTGACCCTGTCCAGAGCTTGCTAAAACTTGAAGGACTTCAAGTCCAGCTTTTAAAAAACCCAAATCACTATTAAAATCTGCTCAATATTCCCCAGATATTTAGGCAGAGTGAGGCTCTTGAATCAATCTGAGTGACTTTCGGGGTAGATTTATTCTGCTGCCTTAAAGCTCTCTGTCTATTTGCTTGGAGCCTGATCCATGAATAAAGAAGGGGGTTTCAACTCTAATGTAATTAAACACCAAAATCTACTGAGCTGAGCTTGGAAATAAGCTTCAAGGAAGAGAGAAGGACAGCTTCTCCACAATGACAGTCATTCAAAACAGGAATAGATTAGCAGGGAATAAGACTTGAAAATGAGGACTGGACTCCAGGAGTGCACCGAGGTCACCACGTCCAGTGCCGGGCTGGGGGCTCAGGGAGAGTTTTATGGTTGAAGCTGAGTGCTCAGAACACTGCAGCTTCAGAAGTGATTCTCTGTGGTAAGAAGAGGTGCCATGGCTGTGACTATCAACTGATGAACTGATGGCCCTTTTATTTAGATTAACTTTGGTTCATTCTCCTGTTTTGAAATGGATTGTCTTTGGTTTGTTGTCTTGGGTTTGTTGTTTGCTGGCAGAGCCTTGGTTCAGGCTGGTATTTTCAATGCATTTTGAGCTTTTTTAGGACTTGGTAAGAGCAAGGTCCAGGGCCTTTTTTGAGCAGGAATATTCTCAAGTTACAGCTTGAGCTGTTGTCAGAACAAATCAGACTTTTTGTTTCTGTTTCCTTGCAGGTTTCAAGGGTAACCTGACAGAAGCAGAGGCCCCGCTGGGCCTGAGCCTGGGGCTCACGGTGGGCAGCGTGGTGCTGTGTGTGTACCTGCTGCTGTGGCAGACCTATGTGCTGTGGGCAGATGTGCTCCTCAATGCTGTGCTGCTCTCGGCCTACGGGCTCGAGTCAGGGCTCAAGGTCACAGCCATCGCTGCCTTTGTCAGCTGAGCCCGGTCCCTTCCCACACGCCTGCCGCACATTCCTTCTCTGAAAGAGTGGGGCTTCATTTCCACTACTGAATTCCTTTGTATATAAAAACTCTGTAAAGCTTCTCTCTGTTTAAATTAGAAGTTTTGGGGACAGAGATGTCCTACCCAGCAGATGTGTGATGCTGTCCCACCGTTGCCTTATTTATGGGCAAAGGCAAGGGATGAATCAGCAAAACACATAATGCTCTGGCATTCACCAGGGATCTGTACTAAATATCCATTCCCAACACAGGATAGGAGCCAGTGCTGCTGGCATGGTGGGAGTTTTCATGGCACAGCAGCAACGTGCAGCCCAAGTGACACAGAAATGAATCAGGCCAGGGCTCACTTGTGCCTTGCCACGCACACGTCCGTGTTCGAGGGCACAGCTGCTCTCCTGCTCTCATTTGTGTTTCCAGACCTCAGTGGTAATTTCCCTGACTTTAGTAGGGCAGAACCTGATGTGTCCCAGTGGGGGAGAGTGGAACTGGGTTTTGTGCGTACGTGGAGAGCCAAGCCACAAGGTTTGGCAGCCATTTCTTACTGACACTGCGTGAGGGGATTTTTGGTTTAACAAGATGGCTTTTAAATGAACAAAACAATTCACCGTTCGTTCTCCCCTCTGTCCCGTTTAAAAGCCCAACAGAATGTTGGCAGGTTTATTTCTATTTGGTGTTCAATGTGCTTATTTCTGCTATTCTGCAACAATTACTACATTCAAGCTTGTCTTTTAACTTCTAACTGGTGCAAGTGCAGTTTTTTACCGAATCAGAAATGTGTTAATGGAAAACTTTGGGAGTTTGTGGGTTTTTGAAAAAGCCTATTTTGTATTCAGAATTTCCTATTTTTGTATTTATTTATTCATTCAAATAAATAATGGTTTAGATCTAAGGAGTGTTTGAAGTGCAGAGCATCTTGTTCAGATCTTGAGCTCCAGCTAAGTCACCCAAAGGAAGACTTGGGCAAGCTTGGATATGTGTGAAAACCTCTTCTGATCCTGATCCTGCTGCTGTGTGTAGCCCCTTCTCCTGCCCTGAGAAGGCCTGAGCTGATTTGCACTCACCAGGGGCTGAAAATAGTGGGGTGCAGGCCTGTGGCACCTCAGCTGCTCTTTGCTTTCTGGGGTAGAAAGGGACAAAAGACACAGAAGTTCTGTGGAAGGGCCCAGTTTCATCCCTCAGTCATTCAGTGGTTGAACTTGATCATCACAGAGGGCTTTTCCAACCTTAAGGATTCCAGTACCTAAAGGGGGCTTACAAGAAGGCTGGAGAGGGATCTTTCACAAGGGCATGGAGTGACAGGACAAGAGGGAGTGGCATCAAGCCAAATGAGGATGGGTTTGGGTGAGATACTGTGAAGTAATTTGTGACTCACAGGGTGCTGAGGCCCTGGCACAAGTTGCCCAGAGCAGCTGTGGCTGCCCCTGGATCCCTGGCAGTGTCCAAGGCCAGGTTGGACATTGAGGCTTGCAGCAACCTGGTCTAGTGGAAGGTATCCCTGCCCTTGGCAGGGGGATGGAAGGAGATAAGCTTTAAAGTCCCTAACACCCCAATCTTTCTACTCCCAGACCAGGTAACAGCAAGTTCTGTCCACATTACACCATCTGACAGTCACAATCAAAGTACCCACTGGCACAAATCCCCTTGGGCAGGTCCTGCTAAGCCAGGGCACAGCCGGCCCTTTGCTGCTCCCACGGAAACATCACAGCAGCAGAACTGGGGCTAAGGAGCACCCAGGAAACTGAATGACCAAATGTTTCTGTGCTTAATCTGCCCGAATGGAGCCCCCACCTATTTGTCCTCCCAGATTTGTTGGGCATGATGGAATGTGCCATCACATGCTTGTTCCGAGGAGTGACCGAGCTGTCCCTGCCCCATTAACGATCAAAGCACGCAAGCAAAACTCTTCCTGGATGGGCACAAAAAAAGCACCAGCTTTTCCTGGTGTTTGCACCTGCCTTACACAAAGGTCTGCCCACAGAACAACTGACAAGCTTTAAGGGGAATATTGCAAAGTGGAATTTTTACCTGAATGCAGGTAATATGGGAAACAGCCTTTCCGAAACAGGACAAGCAAGTTGGATGCAAACATAGGTTAATGTTGATTCACAGACTCTGTGCTTCACCTTCTTAGGGTGATCACCACAAACAAAATAAATACAAAATATGTATTATAAAACATGGTGAACCCTTTGCCCCCTTCCCATCAGGCAGGTGAAAAACAAGGATCAGCAGAGAATGCCAATACTTGCTGACATTGAGCCATGGGGTAAATATGCGCATAGGATAACAACCATGAGTTTTTGGGCTTGTTTCAGAGCAGGGCCTGATGGCTGCAACAGCTCAGGCTGTCGGTGCCTGCTGGGATCAGCTGGCACCAATGAAGTCTTGCATCCTCACGAGAGCAGGACAGCTCTGGTTTCAGTTTTCTGATTTTAGATAAAATTGTCAATGAACTCTTTTGTGGGGTACTGCTGCTGCTGACAGCCCTGTGCTTTGTCATGAAAGATGAAGCCTGGAAGCTTCAGACAGCTCCTTCATCCCAAGTACTTCCAGGCTTTCAATGGGAATTGTCATTATGTTGGTGTCCCTGGTTCCGTGGTGGCATCTCTCGATGCTGAGCTGGTACAAAGACCCAAAGTGAATCAGCTTCAGAGAGTTTCCTCAACCACGAGCTCCTTTCCAAACTGTTCCCACTGCTCAGAGAAGCAGGGCACACATAGTGAAGCCATTGATGACATTCACCAGACATAAAATCGCTGGAGCTTTTAATTACGAGGCCCAGCCCTTCCGAAACAGGACAAGCAAGTTGGGTGCAAACAGCATTAAAAATTTAGAGGAACACATATTTTGAGGAGCTGGGTTTGGGTGGTGTTTACTCGACAAGTCTTTGTTCTTGAGCCATCACAGGGGTGTCTGCCGCCAACCTGATTTAAAAGGCTGATCCTGAGAGGCAAGTCAGCCTCCTGGGATTTCCAAATTGGAGATACTGGGAGATAGGGTGTTATGGGTCCGTGACTTTACAATGTCCCTCTGGAGTGGCCCAGTGCTCCAGTGAAGGAGGGAGGCCAAGGACATGCACTCAGTTGGTTCCTCAGCTGGGAGCCACACCAGGAACCGCCACCACGCCACAGGATGATTCACTCCTGCCAGACCATTCCATGATTCTACAGTTGCCTCTGGTCCACCCCCACCGGCACCAGCTGTCAGGTGGGACAGCAGGGAAGGTGTAATAAGCTCTGCTGTGGTTTTCTTCCCTGCCCAGAGGAAAAGTTGCTGCCTCTGCAGAGCAGTTAAGAGATTTGCTCTGGGGCACAGCAGCTCACAGTAGCCCTGTCTTCATCCTGAATGTGGAGCTGGATAGGAAGCAGTGCCTTAAAACACCATCCTGACAACTCTCTGTCTGCATCCCAGGAAAGTCAGCCCAGCCCAGCAGTCCTCCTGAAATACCCCAGCGGTGCATTTTAGGGAGTAGGGAATCTCCCACACAAACCCTTCCGGTTGCTGAGGCTCATCAGGCTCCAGCACAGCTGACATTCCCACTGCGTTTCCCTTGCGAAGGGACCGATATCCCTTCTCCTGCCTGGTACGGCAAGCGTTCCCTAAATCCTACTTTTCCTAGGGCTGGCCTTCTTTTCACAATGTATCCCCCTGGGATCCTGGCGAGGGGGATGACGGGGCGCTGGGCGGGAGTGTCACACCGAGTATCGGTTCGTGTTGTCCCGCGGCAGGAGAGGTCGTGCTCCTGTCAAACCCGAGCTGCCGAAATCCCGGCGGTCAGGCAGGGAGCTGCTCTCACCCGGCCGCATTCCTCCCACAGGAACTCACCGGGGCGGCTCCCCCGTGCGGTGCCTGGACCCGGGCCAGCCCCTGCGCTGGGCACAAGCCCCTCAGAGAAACCCATAGCAGCGGGGAACTCAGCAAATGTCAAGCTAAGGAGTTTGGGCTTCACCCAGACCGCTGTCCTGAGGGGGAAGCTTTTCCTTGTTTCTTTCCCTAGTGTCACAGTTACAGGTGTTTCCCCCAGGGCCAGCGGCAGGGGGTCTCGCTTCACAGGTACATGGCAGGGGTTCAGCACGCAGCGTGGGCATGGTGGGGAGGTCTGCAGGCACGTGCACGTCAGTAAAACACTCTTAAAAGCCTCGGTTTTGGGAGAGGAATGGCTAACCAGAAGGATCCCACCCTGCCATGGACGCCTCGGTATGACCCAGCTGCTATTTTGCCTGCCAGGGACACCTTCCACTAGCCCAAGTTGTTCCAAGCGCTGTTTAACCTGGCCTTGAACAATTCCAGGGATGCGGCAGCCACAGCTTCTCTGGGCAACCTGTGCCAGAGCCTCAGCACCCTCACAGGAAAGAATTTGTCCCCAATATCCCATCTAAACCTACTGTCGTTCATGAAGAGCTGTGGCAAAGCGAGGCCACGTAACCCCAAGGAGCACAGTGCCACAGAAGAGGTACCCCAAAGGGGACTCTGCTCTGCACCCCTGATTGCTTTGGGGAATGTGAGAGAAAGGATGCTTTGCCTTCTCCCTCCATCTTCCAACACCTTTCTTTGCCGCAGACGTCGGGACAGAGAGCAGGCAGGAGCGATGCTGGAGGAAAACAACCCGCGAGCTAGCACGTAGGACAGCCCTGGGCTGCACAAAAGGTGCCTTGTTCCCCCCGCCATGAGGCGGTCGGGCAGCACGTCTCCTCTCTCACCGGCGAAGGAAAACTGAGCTCCAAGCACTCCTTCACTTCCCCTCGCCGCCTTCACCCTTCCCACTGCGTACAAAATGTTCTCGGGAGCAAGAAACCCGAAGTTTAACACGTCCCTCCTGGGCTCTCGGTCGCCTTGCCCGGGGAGTGGGCGAAGGCTGCAGCAGCCCCCGGCGCTCCCGGGGCCACCGGCTCCTGGTTATACAGTAACCTGTTGCTCCGGGTCCCAGCTCCACCTCTCGCTGCCTCCACATCCCTCCCCTCCTCTCTCCTCTGCCAGGAAACCTCTGTCACCTGCTCTCAGACACCCGGGGCGAGCGGCACCGGGAGGAAAGGGCAGCGGGGAGCCACAGCACGGGGACCCCCAGGCCGGGCTGCCGGGTGGGCTCTGCCTCCCACTCTCCTTCAGCGTTCGGGGCACCGGGCTCACAACCTGTGCAGGGAGGACAGGGAGCTTGGCTGCTGGAGAATGGCAGCAGGATTTAACTAGGAGGGCACGGAAAACTGGGAGACAACTCACGGGAGCTGAGCGAACTGCGGGGGACGAGAGCGACTTCTCAGCACTGGTGAGTCCCTCTAGGAAAACCCTAAAACTTAACATCCCCCTCCCCAGCTTTTATTCACTTCAAAAGTCTGTCTGATTCTGCTGTGGAGGGAGCATGGCTGGAGGGGGCTGTGGCTGGGAGAACTATCAGTGTAGTTTTCTGTTGTTTTAGTCAGAAAAAGATGAAAAAACGTACTTTTCCCAGCATTGTGTTTTCTGAGTTTGTTTCCCGTCCTGGTGATTCCCCACCGGGTGAGATCCAGTAGGTGGCACTTTCTTGGCAGCAAAATGTCCATTTGGCACAGAACGAGGCATTTTTTTCCGTTCCTAATGAAGTCTGGAGACGTAGTTTTGAGCAGCTGTTTGTTTGCAAACCCCGGCGTTTCCTCTTTTGGGGACATGTGTAGAATTTCTGGCCGTTCTCCGCCGGGCCCCTCAAGGAGCTGCTGCTCTTGATGGGTGAGATCTCTCTTACCCCTGATCCTGGCGGGATTCACCACCCGATTTCAGCACGGAGAGAAGCTCGGAGCTGCCCGGTTCCCTCGCGTGACAGCTCTGCCTCCTCATGAGCTTTCATCCACGTTAACGGGTCACAGCATTCCAATCCCCTTTCTTTCCTGGAAAATGCCGGTGCAAACTTCACCAAGGACAAGGCTCAGGGACAAATGATGTGACTGACATTATTTTCAAATACTGGAAATAACTGTGACACAGCACAGTAGTAAAATCCGGTGATTGCCCTGCTGTAATTAGGGCAAGAGGGAGTTAACACTTGTGTTGCTGGGCTGCTCCAAAAGCACGGATCAGATCCATCGGTAGTGGCTCACCCAGGAGTGCCAGAGGTTGGCTGGGATGTGCCCCTAAAAAGGACTTTGTCTGAGGAAAAGAAGTGACAGCCAGAGGCTCAGCCCCCAGCTGATACAGCAGGCACCCACGCAGGGTTTCACCTGCGGATGCCGCAGGCAGCAGCACATTCCCTGCTCTATTTTGCTCTGTGATCGAGTTTTCAGTTGATTAAGAAGGAAAATTAGTCCTTCACAGACAGAAAGGGCAGGACAGAAAGACAGAAAGACAGCAGTGCTGAATCAAGGAGCCCTTTAAAAGAGGACTGGGAAGAGGGACTTGGGATCCACCGAGGGAAGGTTTCTGCGAGAGGCAAAGATCGTTGGCTGGCCCTGTTTAAGACAAAAGCTGAACTGGTGTTTGGGACAACACTACAGCTCAATTCCACTGTGGTCGGGCCTGCGTTGCTCCTGCTGGTGGTTTCCGCAGCTGAAAGCCTTGGGAAGGCTGGCCAAGGAACTGGAGCTGTATCCCAGCCCTCCAAGTGGTCTAGAGCAGGATCTACTCCACTGTATTCAGCAGGGCAGGGTGAGTTTGTCATATAATCATAGAGCTTAGAGGAACTGGGGGTGTTTTTGGGCACCTGAGGAAAAGTTGAGCAGCAGCACTGTTGAACTGGCTGTTGGTGAAGTCCCAGGAAGGGAACAGCTGCGAGTGACGCTGGAGAACAGCTGTGACGTGCGCACACCGCTCGCATGGGGCCACGCAGCAGTTTGCCAAGACAAGCTTTGAGTCTTTGGCTTTCTGCCCCCCTGCCATTGCCCCCAATGTCAGGATGGGCACAGGCACCGTGACAGAGGTGGGCAGCCTGGACGCTGCTCAGCACCAGGAGGAAATGGGATAGGTATCGCAGGGGCAGACAGAACGTGCCTTCAGTGCCTTTGCTGACTGCAAACCACTCGCCATCAGTCGGAGTGACCAAGCCCAGCCCTGAGCCTGAAATAGCCCTGCACATTGTTGCTCCTAGAGCTCCATCTGCCCAACTCCCATGGATGGTGTCGAGGGTAGGACTAGATGATCTTGAAGGTCTCTTCCAACCATGATGATTCTGTGAGGGACATTGCAGAGCAGATACTGTCTGTGGTGATGTCACAGCAGCCACCATTTTGTTAGGCTGTGACAAGCTGTCATGGCTGCCTGCCTGGATTCATCCAAGGGGACGAGGAGACAGGGAGAGGTTGCACAGGTGGAACCCTGGCCTATTTGCTCTGCTCTGGTCACTCAAGCGGGCTGTAGGTCCTGAGAAGAGACCCTGCTGGGGCATGGCTGCAGGGCCAAACCTGCCAGAGGTTTGTTGGCATCTGCCCCTGGATGAGATGGCTTGGAATGTGCTGGAAAACAAAATGCTTTTCATAGGGTCACAGGATCATTCTGGAAAAGAAAGATTCAGAAGAGACACTAATGTGCTGTAAGACTTGGGAGGTTTCAGTCCTTGCAGCAAAAAATAAAGGAGTGAAACAGGGAGAACAAATGCGTTGGCTTGTGTGGGCTTGAGAAACATCCATATGAAATAAGTCCTGCGTGCGTGGGGGACTCTTGGAGTATTATTCCCAGAGGGCTGGATCTGGGGGTGTTGCTTTGGAGCACTCTCCGTCACACTCTTGGCTTTCTCCCTTCCATGCCATGGTCTCCCCGAAGTGCTGGGTCAGGGCAGGTTTGTGGTTTTGAAGAACCAGTGTTTTTGTCCTTGCATGGGGCTGGTCAGGGCTCACGACTCCTTTCCACAAATGCAGTCAGCAGTGCTGCCCTTCCCTCCAGCACAGACAGGAATGCGCGGCCTTTAGCCTGCGAGTTTGGTGTCATTGGCAATAAAACAATCACCCTTGGAAAATACTCGAGCCTACCCTAGTGACCCCCAAGCAGAAGTGCCAAGTAAAGTCCACAGACTTCCTGGAGTCACAGGGATGACCTCCTGCACTCCGCTAGAGCTTTACCAGCAGCGCAGTGTCTGCCTGGCATGGCGGCTCCCATGGAGCGATGGCAGATCCAGCAGCACTTGGCTCTGCCAGCAGGGCCTGCTGAACCACCTATTTGGCCAAGGCTCAGCAGGCGCCCAGAAAAATACCCACCTGCCTGCCCAGGAGGTATTCACATTTCCCACTCCAAGGGCGGGGAAGGGTGGTACCTCCAGAAACCCTCCCTGTTCATCCATCCGCATTGTAGGACAGTCCTCGCACCATCAGAAATGGTGCCAGGCACTATACAACACCCAAGAGACGCAGGAGATGAGATCCAAGGAGGCCCAGGAGGCCTGAGAGCACAGTTTGGCTCTGGATCTCCACCTGCTGACAAGACCACAGTCAGGAACGGAGCAGAGCAGAAGGATTTTCATGGAGTCGGGAGGCTGTGAACAGCATCTCTGTCTGCTTGCAGTGGATTTGAAATGTTGAGCTCAGGGAAAAACATGCTGTCACCCATCCCTAAAATATTTAGGTGTTAAGAGGGAAAGGAAGGGGATCCAGGGAGAGCTGCTTCCACATGGACATGGCAACCTCTGCACATAGGTGAGGGTTTGTCTTTTCCCAAGGCAGCGAGAGTTTTCCTTTCTCCTGGGCTGGCGACAGTACCGCCTCTGAAATTGAAATGCACAGTGCCAGGGGGGTAACCAAAAAAGTCCTGGCATTTTACTTCCTGGTAATCCAGATAAATTAGGAAGAATTGCAATTAAGAAGGGAGGGAAGGGTGTGTAGCTGAGCTGGACCGGTTTGGAGATATTTCCCATTCACCTGAACTGCAATTCCCTAGGAGAGCCCAGCCCTTGTTCCCATTCTCCGAGTGCTCCCAAGGGCGTTACTGCAACGTGCTTACAGCCACTGAGGATCTGCTGAGGAACAGAACAAAAGCTTCCAACCCCCGGGAAGAAGTGAGGAGTCACAGGCTCTGCCTGCTCAGCTGCCCTAGGGCAGGGCCTGAAGTGCCCAGACAAGCTGCTGGGGCCCTGATTTGGTCGGAAGCACCAAGTGAAGCCTGGAGGTGCCTGTTCCTGCAGGCACAGTGGGATCAGGGGACCCTCACAAGGCAAGAGGCTGATGGCTGAGGCTGGGCTGCTCCAGCCTGTCTGGCATGGAGCTAGACCCTGCTAGGGATGCTCCATGCCATTACATCCATCCCTGCCTTCAGAGGAGGGTCCAAATCAACCCCTCTCACCAGCATCTCCAGCAAAGGTTTTCCTTGTCCTGCTGAGATGGGCGAACACATCTCACACGTGAGAAATCCTCATCTCCAGTGACAGGGGCACATTCCCCAATCCAGTCCACACTTGGGGTTTCACCTGTAGAGACATTAGCCCATCTATTCACCTCTCCTTTCCCACTCCTTGGACGCTGCCATAGCTCCTAGCAGCAATTTCAGCTGTAATGGAGGAGCTGAGCACCCTCTGGGTGATGGGATAGGATTTTGTAACAGCCTTGGGCAGGTGTGGCACAAATGAGCCCTTGCAGCTCATGGGCCTCCAACCCAGCCTTGCCCCACGTGAAGGCATATCTTTCCATGGCTAGTGGAACAGGAACGGTCCACATTTGTGGGCTGGGGTCTTTTAGCACTGACTTGGAATGGGACAGCAAATTCTTTCCTATTTTTGATCTCTGGTTGGGGCACTGACCCCCAGAAGCTTTTCATAATTTGAATTTAAGTTTAGTCCTTCCTGCTTCCTTTTTCATTTTTCCTTCCTCTGTCTTATCAGTCTCAACCTGTCCAGATTTATATCCTACAAAGGTAAAGTGCAGCCCATCCGAATGGCAATAAACCAAAGTTCAGGCACCACAGCTGATTTAGAAAGTGAAATACTGCCGCTGGTGGGATGGCAATTAGGATCAGGTTGAGTCAACACCACCCTCCCCCAGACTGTTTACACCTCTCGCTCAAGATGGACAGAAGTGGGAAGCATCTGGGAGCTGAGAATCTCTTCATGCCTTACAGGTGTTGGCTGCTGGAACTAGAGCTGACACCTAAAATCATGGGCAGCCCCAGATTCCCTCACCAGCAAACACAAAGTGAATCCCAAACCTGACCCACCTCACTGCTGTGGACATGCCAGTGGCTTTTCCCTAGTCTGTCACTCACTCCTCATTGCCACCATCAGGACTCCCTTGGGTCACTCCTTGTCCCACTGCTGCTGCCAGCCAGAACTGCAACTTGTGGACACAGACTCCTCCAAGTCCTCCAAACTCCTCCATGCCCTTTTCACAAGGGCATGGAGTGACAGGACAAGGAGGAATGGCCTTAAGCTGAAGGAGGGTGGCTTTACATTAAATATTGGGAAGAAATTCTTCCCTGTGAGGGTGCTGAGTCCCTGGCACAGGTTGCCCAGAGAAGCTGTGGCCACCCCATCCTTGGAAATGTTCAAGGCCAGGCTGGATGGGGCTTGCAGCAACCTGGTCTAGTGGAAAGCAGGGACAGGGCAGATCCCTGTTCATGACAGGGGAATGGAACTTTTTTCCAACCCAAACCAGTCCATTTATGGCATTATGATAAGTCAGGTTTGAGGCTTTCAGTGGTGACCGTATAGAGGCAAAGCAGTGACTTTGCTGTTGGTGCTGAGATAAACACAAAGGTGTCGATTTGCCTGAGCCCGAGATAATAATTTCATCAGTAAATTCACTTCATAAAAACACCGGGGAGAGGAGAAAAGAGAAACGTAATTGCACCCATGATATCCCTTAATAAATCATAGGCTGGAGCCTACTCTCATTCCTGACACTGCTGCCTCTTAATTATAGTTGTGTTCAGCTGAGGAGACAGAGGAGGAGAGCCAGGCTCTATGCAGAAGGGAGCACTAATTAAAACCTCTTTTCTCTGGGAAGATATTAATGTCTTCCTCTGGGGCAGAAGTGAATGGCCTTGTCTGTGGCCATTCTGTGGGTTAACCTGTAACTCCGACTTTCACACAGCCAGGCAGTTTGTCCTGTTTTCGGTACCTGGTGCTCCCAGCATTGCTTCTGGACTGAGATATGGGACTTGCAAAAGTCCTTGAAAAAGGAGGAGGAATAATATGTACCCAGGCAGCCTGTGCAGGTGTGGAGGAAAGGTTAGGTAGTAGGGGTGGCTCCTCAGTCCAGGTACACTGACCACAAAAGGGACTGTCCCTTGGTATGTGACACAGGCAGGATTTCTGTCACGGTGAGGGTATCCCAGCCTGCACGCAAAGAAATCCTCTGATTTGAGTTACATGGTCATGAGAAGAGAGTCCTGTCCCTCAGGCTGGTGGGGGAAGGAATCTTGTACCACCAGGCGCCTGCGCACCAGCATCTCTGCCCAATCTGGTGGGTTTGGGACCTGGTCATGCAGGCAGACACATTCCCGATTCACATCTTTTTCCAGCTCAGGAGAACAGAAACCCTGCCAGACTGTGGGAGGGGAGCGGCACATCTGAGCCAAGGAAATGACAGTTTGACCCACTGAAGTCAAAGGGCTGATTCTATGATTCTACCTATTTGTTCTATGTTTCCATGATTCCCAAAGAGAGTAAATCAGGAATCTCCAGCTGCTCCTGCAGTTTCCATAGCAGGGAACCCAACTGGTGAAGGAAGGCTCTAGTCCAGTATCCAGGTACATGCTCACTCTGACCTTGCATTTAAACCAGAGTCAAAACACAAGGAAAATACTGGGTTGGATTTTTTTCCCCTTGTTTTTTCCAATAGAAGGCACAGGGCAGGAGTGTGAAAGTGGCATGAAAGGCTCTCAGGGATAACTCCAAGACTGTCAGGTTTGCTGTGAGTTGCTGCGGCTTGGAAAATAAATTGATAAAGATTTAGCAGCTAAAAAAAGCCAGAAAAGCTGCGCCTCTGTTAGAGAAGCTGCTGCACGGAGAGAGGCAGGAGCAGGTTCAACAGGATAAATTGAGAGCAAATGTACCAGAGCTGTGCTCATAGCTGGTCTCCGCCAGAATGAGCAGGTAACACCCAAGGTGTGGCTGGGCCATTGGCTGCCCGAGAAATCTCTTGACAAGGAAGCACCTCTTGCCACTGCTGCGTCTGCTCCGAGCCTAAAAACAAAGCAGGAACAGCTCCTGTGTCTGTGACTTCAGCCATGAAACTTCCAGTGCTCTTCATCTTGGGAGAGGGACACTGAGGTGCTGTTCTCCTTGCGATCTGTGATACAGCCCGTGGCACAGAGACAGGGAATGAGGGTACAGCTGACAGAGCTGGGGGCATTCCATGAAACCACCAGCTGGCGAGTGCAGCAGGAACAAAAGGAGGTGGCTGGGAACAGCCGAGCACAGAGCATCCTGCCACAGGCCAATTAGGATGTCCAAAGCTTACACAGCTTGGCCAAAAGATGGAGAAATTCAGGCATGGAAAAGGGTACCAGGAGCTCTTCACTCCCACTGCTGGAGGCTGGGCAAATTTGCAGAGAGGTTTCCCGTGCTCCTGTCCTGTTCCTGGCTTCTCCTCTAGGTATCCATGAGTGCTGCAGCCATGCGTGCCCCAGCCTGCCACCAAGCAGAACTGAGGGCAGGTGATGGGAGAGGTGATGGACCACCCCACATCCAGGCAGCTGTCCCTGGCTCCTCTGAGCCAAGGGGAGGATGGAAGGGAGGAGAGCTCCGGCCTCAGGCACTGCTCAGTGGAAGGAAATGTTGTACAGGTTTAGTCATAGCCCAGGAAGGGAGGCCTGAAACCAGCCAAGCAACCAAAGCCCTGCCACAGCCACGTGCAAACTAGACCAGACAGGTCTGAGAACATCTGCTCCACACCTGGCACGAGCCTCAAGACACTCCTGCTCCCTGCCTGCCAACACCTGGTGAGCAAACAGTCAGAGGTGAGAAGGATGATGTGAAGCAGGAGAAGGTTGCGGGGGAGATCCGAGCTGCCACTGTCCTCGGCAGTCCCTGGTGTTTTCCCAGAGCTGCATCCGACGGGATCCGCCTTTGCCAGGTGCCTGTGGCTGCCAGGGTGCTGCTCACAGAGGCCATGCTCCAATCCAGTGCCGTGTGGGTGACGGGCATGCAGATCCTTCCCTTGGAATCCCGTCCCAACAACTCAAGCTAAAGGAGCACTTGGGTAGCTCATGATGTCCCTGAGCATCTGTAAGCTCAGTAGCAGGCCCCTGGGGCAGGATTCAGGAACACCTGGCTGGGGAGCACTAGGAACAGCCCTTGGTCCTTCCCAAACCACAGATACTCTTGTGCTCTCAGGCTGCCTGCCCCTTCCTTCAGAACAACCTTCCCAGAATATGCCAGGTTCTCCAGTGTGCATGTTTAGGCACAACTTTGCTTGTGCCAACTTTTCTCTGCTCCAGAGGGGACCCATAAACCTGTGGCTCATTTAAGGATCAGGCCCTAATGACAGTCAGACCAGCAAGGAGAGTTCAGTGGTTTTAAAACCCAGGTCGTGTAAGCACCAACTTTGGCTGCAGGAGCATCCACGTGGCCTGTGTTGGCCTCGCTGCATGTCAATAGCCCTGATCCTCCCGCACACACCTTGCCCACCTGGCATAAGGGCTTTCTTGCTCCGTTCCCCCTCTCCTCTGAGGCTTGCAGGGTTATCTGGGGGCCAGAAGGGACCTCAGGAGGTCTCCAGTCCAACCTGAAGCAGGGTCAGCTCTGAAATCAGAACAGGCTGCACAGTTCACTCCTGCTGTTCCTGAAAATCTCCAAGAACGAGACGGCACAACCTCTCTGGGCAAACCTGTTCCACAGTGCCATGGTTCCCACAGCAGAAACCCTCTCCTTCATGTGCCCTGCACAGCTTTAGCCTTTTGGGACTGAAAGTGTCTGCGCCAAAGACCCTGTGGGCACACGGGAGTGGCCAGGGAAGCCTTTCCTCTTTAAGGCACTGCAGGAAACTCTTCTCTCCCCTTCCCAGCCCTGGAATCAGTCTGGCTCCTCCTAGACCAGCTCAGCCTCCCATCCCAGCCTCTGCAGGGACCAATTGTGCTTTTTCCTCCTTGCCCTGGCAAGAGATTAATTTTTTTTGTGGCAAGATTGTTAAAACATTTCTGCACGGCAAGATTAGAAACTGCCATTTGAATTATTTTTATAAACCCAGCCTCACACATCCTTCTATTCTATACAAAACAAAGGGCAAAGGGAATGGGGTTTATTTTGGTTTTGGAATGATCTCTCCTGGGACTGTTCTGGTTACTGGGTAACTGGATGTTCAGGCTGCAAAACCCTCCTGTGGTCTCATCCACAGCTTCACTGAAAGCCCAAACTCTGGAAATCGACCCAGTGATTTCCTGTGACTGTGCATCTTGTCTTCTGACCCCAGAAACACAGCAGGACATCCTTCAGCTGGGTGTGAGAGTTGGGTTGAGTATTTTGAAACAGGACATGTTTTGTGCCGGCAGTGAATGTTATGATTCCTATAGGGACTCTGTGAAAGTCCAAAAATCTCAGCATTTTGAGTGTAAAACAAATCCATGATGGGCAGCAAAAGTTCCTTTGGATGAGCTCCCATTTCTGCCCTTCAGAGGTGATTGGTGAGGGATAAATCACCATTTTTCCATTTGAAAGTTTATCTAGCATGATAATATATATGAAAATACCAACTACAGAAGGAAAAAGCTACATTAGACTATTACTAAAAAAGCGCAAGTGATGTTGTCAGACCAAAAGCTGACCTGAGCCCCGCCACATCTCAGGGAGCCACCACTGAGCTGGTTAAACTGGTGTCAGGCTGTTTTCCTGCAGTGACACTCAGAGCCGAGTTCCCATGTGCCAAGTTTTAGCTCAAATGGATTGTTGCAAATGGCCAAAAATACTCGGACAGGATATAAGTAGGAAGTGCAAAATAGGATGGGAAGAGATGGCAATGAATGTTGTCATGATTAGCTTAAAAAGGCTGGAAAAGCCTTAAATATCAACTGGGATTTTTAAGAGATGAATCTCCTGCCTTAAATCTTCTGCCCCACCCTCCCAGCAAAAAGCCCGGGGTGAGTTTTACAGCAGGAAATGAAAATTACTGATGCTTCCAAAGCCCCAAGCCCCTACTGCTGTGGGCAGAGATTTGGAACAGGAGCAGAGTGGAATAGCTCCTCACTGGTATAGGCAGAAGGAGATGGGTTGCAGCCCTCTCCCTTTCTTTGGGGAAAGATAAGATACTGTGACCTTCCTACACAGGCAGAGAAGGATTTTTAATTCAGACGGACCAATTACTTGGTGCAGATTTACCAATCCTCATCTAACCCCAAAGACTTTGAGCTGACATTGCTGGAGACAGACTGAAGCTAAACGTGGCCCTAAAGTGGCTCTCAGCCTAATAACAGCTTTTCTCTGATGGAGAAAAAGCTCTTGGCACACCAACTGCCCTGCTACATGCCTGAATTTCTGCCAGGGAAATGAATCAGCATTTCAGGGAGTGACCAAAAATGCCCTTCCTTTAGGAGGAGGTGGTAGAGAGGTCCCTTGGATCTCAGCAGCTCTGTCTTGCTCATGAACCAGTCAGCAAGGGGGAGTGCATTGACAAACAAGACTCCCTCTGCCCCTCCCGAGGGGGTGAGGGACCAGCCACATCCCCCAGCTTTGCTTGATGCATCTCAGTTTGGGCTGGCAGTAGCCAGGCAAAGATGGTCAGGTGTATTGTGCTCCGCCTGGGGCTAAAGGTTGGGAATCACTGTGGAACATGAATTTGCCTGCCAAATGCATGTTAGGTTTTACAGCTGTCCTGTTAGAGGTAAGGAAGCAGGAATGCTGAGCCTGGCTCGTAGGGATTGCACAGGATTGATGCGAGGAGGGCACCGTGTACTTACACGTTACAGCAATCATTTAATGGAAAATTAAGACACTCGAATGATTAGCTGAAACAGCAAAGCCAGCCTGTCCCCTGCCTGTATGCCCACACCTGGTGAGAAATGACTGATCCCCACCAGACAAACCAGGACCACCCAGGGGATTTTGGCGTGGTCCCTGTTGGACCAGGCAGCTTTGAAGCTTCTGGAAGAAGCAGTTTTGCCGTGGGTGCTTTACATAAACACAGTACTACCTTCCAGCCCTGAGCTTTGTTCCTTGAAATCCCACCACGACAAACAGCACTCTGCTGTGCTTCTCCCCATCAGAGCTGTGACATTACTGTGGGAAGCAGCAGGGACACAACAGGAACCCTCACAACTCCACCCCAGCTTTAGCCCATCCTCACCGAATCTGGGATGGTTTGGGTTGGAAGGGACCTTAAAGACAATCCAGCTCCACCCCCTGCCACTGGCAGGGACACCTTCCCTCAGACCAGGTTGCTCCAAGCCCTGCCCAGCCTGGCCTTGGACACTTCCAGGGATGGGCAGTCCACAACCACCCTCGCTGCCAGCCTTTCACCCAGTCTCCCAGCTGTTCCACAAATGCCTTCGAGCTTGGAAAAGCCATCAGAGAGATATTCCAGCTCTACAGGAGGTGCATATGAGGAACAGCTGTGGAAGCTCGTGCCTGCAGCCTGGGACACGAGCTTTTGGTGTTTTGGTCAGAATTTTGGTGTTTTGCCTGAACACAGAGGCAATTCAATGCCCTCCTCCAGTCTGGGCTCGGCTGTTATCCGTCCTGCTCTGGAATATGACACACAGAGGCAAAGTCACTCCCTATTTTGACTGGCCTGATCTCTGAGTCCTGATTTTTACAGAGAGCAAAGAAAAAGCTTTCCTTTCATCAACAGTGTTAAATCCTTCCCATGTTTAAAAATCACAGCTTTAAACCCCTTGCTGCTGGTGATCCAATGCCCAGAGTACAGCACCAGGCTGGGAAAAGGGGGTAATTTTGGGGAGTTGTGGGGTGAATAAGGATGCAGGGCCGAGCCTGACAACCACCAGTCCTTTCTTCAGCAAACTTTTTGGATATCAGGCATGCTACACCCACAGGTCCTGGCAGCACTGGAGCCATCCAGCCTTTCCCCTGCATCCTGCCCAGACAGTCCCACGGCCAGCTCCATCCTCCCACAGCTCCTTGGCTCCCACCTCCCAGAAGCTGGGTGGTGCTAGGGACAGGATTAGCTCACAGAAGGTGTGGGCACAAAACAAACACAGGACAGAGGGAAAAAGCTACAAAATTCCTCACAACACTCCTCTCTTCCCAGGAAGCCAAGGGAACACGTCATGCTGGTTTTTCTTCCTGGGGAGTACAAGGGACTCACATGACACTTTCTCTGAGTTGGGTAGTTTTGAACTGGGGTCTTTTAATTTAAACCATTTAATGAGCTTTTATGTAAGGAATGCTCATCAATCTCCCTCCATCTGTCTGAAAGCATCCCTTAATATTTAACATGCTGTTTCTGGGTCTGGCTCTCCAGCTTGCTAAACTGTAGCCCAAGCATGGATAATGTTCACCTTGGAACCGCTGGCAAGACACACGGCAAGCCCAAACCTGCTCCCTGTTTTCCTTCCACGCAGCTTCTGCAGAATTCTTCCAGCAGAGAGGAAAAGTGTAAATCCAGGAGCTGTGACTCAGCACCGGGACTCTGCAAACAAGTCTTTCTGAGGGGTAGTGGAGCCAGCTTCCAGTTTTTTCCCAAGATCTTGGAGACTGTGGCTATTTGTGCATTTTTCCTGGGTATTTATAGAGCAGGGCGCTGTCTAGACTTGCTTTTGGTTGTAGTTCTGGGAGGAAGGTTTTACTTTCTGGCAGGAATATAAAAGCTTCTCATTTTTGGTTTGGATCTTTCCTTTCCCATTCCAACCTGGGGGCACCAAGGTCCTCCAGCGCTGCTGGACTCCAGACCAGGACCTAAATTGAGGTCTGTTTGTGGATCACCATGGACACATTCTCCCTCTAGGTAGTTCATGAATCTCCCATCAGGAATCTGTAAATATTGGCACTTTTGCTCTGTAGTGCCAGTTTGTGTTTCGGAGCTCCCAAGGCTCTCTTCAACCCCTTGGAGACCAACAGTAAATCCAGGTGGGATTCAAAGGCAGGTCAGGGTCCACCAAAGCTGGTACAGGGGTGGCTGTAGGTCTGAGATGCCTCAGTCCAAAAAAGCTGCTGCCACTTCTGCCATGCAGCCTTGGTTCCTCTCTGCCCAGACCTCTTGGGCTGGGTTATATTTATCCAGGTGCTTGTCTTCTGGAGAATCTCCCCAATGTGAACAACTCGACATGCAGAGCAGGGAGTGTTTCCTCCAGACACCTGGCAGATTGTACCTGGGGACTGCCTCTGCTGGAACATGGCATGTGCCATGCACATCCTGGAGCTCCACACACACACTCCTCTCTTCCATAGGCTTATGTCTTTCCAAAGGGATCCATGATCCCAAGAGGCTCTGCCACTGTAAAGATAACTTGAGAGGGTGGAAGAAGGAAAAAACCAGAGGACTTGCCACTTTCCCAAACTTGGGGTGTTGTAAAGGCATCTCAAACAACACAGATAACAATGGGGACTCCTGTGGCCAGCAGGCTCTCCAGGCAGTGTCATCTGGATGTGTTCCCCTTTCCAGAGCAGGAATCATCACCATTAAAAGAGAGTGGTGAAGTTCTGACCTGGTCCTGCTGAATAACCAAGGAGTGATTTTGCAAAAAACAGGGTTTGGAAATTTTGGATGGGACAAGATCCCGGCTTGCTTCTCCACGGAGAAACAATGACCTGTTCCTCTGTTTGGCTGTCAGCCTCTCTGCTCTGGATTTGCATTTCCTGATGCTTTCTGACTAACCCAAAGATTATTTTTTTTACGAGTGCATGTTCCTGGCAGAGAGCCTGAGTTTCTCCTGGTGAGCCCTGAAGCCATCCTTATGGGCAGGTTCAGAAAAACAACTAAAAGCAGGAGAAGGGTGGTTCCAGGAAGCTGGACCAGGAGACCAGAGATCCATGTGAAATTCTCATGTCAACCACAGGCTCCCAGGGTCCCTCTCACAACAGCTTTGAGAGATGGAAACCAGTTTGTGTGAATTTAGGACTCTTGATGCCTCATGAGGAGCCCTGAGCACACATATCCCACTGCCTCACTAATGCCCAAAAGCTGTTTTGTTTGTGGATTGATGTGAGACTGTGGCCTTCCCTACTTGCCAGCTCCTTCCATACCATCGGAGAGGGTAGGATGGGTTGTGGGAGCTGGTGGGATACTCCCAGGGGCTGGGAGAGCTGTCTGGAGCAGGAACAATGCGGGACACACACACACCACGATGCCTGTGCTCCCTTTGCTCTCCTGTGAGTCCCAACAGCCCGAGCTTTGCAGCACAGCCCATCAAACAGCTTTCTCCAGCGTGACATTCCCATAGGAAAACACCCGGCAGCCCTAACAGACGGCGCTTTGTGGGC
The DNA here is from genome assembly GCA_013396875.1 of Vireo altiloquus. NCBI lineage: Eukaryota > Metazoa > Chordata > Aves > Passeriformes > Vireonidae > Vireo > Vireo altiloquus. Next base: position 86,876 of record VZRF01006966.1, read on the forward strand.
CTGGGAAGTCTAAGAGATAACATCGTGTGGTGGCCAGCTCATGTTTCTCCCTGACGCTTTATGTTACTCCCCAAGGCTGCTGCCAATCCAGCATTTCTGCCTGGCCCATCCCCCTGGCACGGGCTACACACACAGACAGCATGGTTGCATTGGACCCCTCAGCCCAGGCAGGACCCCAGGGAGTGTTTCCATCCCAGGGATCTCACCAGTGCCCAAGCCCCTTCATCCTTTGGTGCAGAGACTCCCTTTGCCATGGCTGATGGGGAACTCGGAAGTCCTGTTGCCCCAAGCAGATTTCAGTGGGATGACTGATGGAAACACAGACAAGGTCTGTTAGAACTGGGTTAGAACACGCTTGGAAAAACTTGATATTACTCCTAGGTCACTTAGCTTAAGGTTTTTGGGGGTTCACCATATTCTTCTACTGTTGCAGCAAAAACTGTTCTGTTTTGACCAGCGTTAAGTCCCTGCTGCTACAATCCCATCCTAATATTCTCTGATACCAACTAACCCAGTCTCAGTCTTAAAGGTCTTAGACCCATGAAGAGAAAAAACCACAAACACCAAATGCTGCTGTTATTAGCAGTGATGAGAATAATAAGAGCCCTAAAAACCCCACTAGTATTTCACATTTGCAAGCTGTCCAATCTTTACCCAAATCCAGAATTTTTCATGTCCTTTCCATGCCCTGTAAGAAGTCTGACCACAGCAGATAAGGGAGAACTATACCTAATAAAAATAAAGTAGAACAATAGCAGAGATCAGCCCAGAGAGGAGAAAGAGATATTACTCTTTCCCTTCACAAAGCACTTTTCCACCCTTGGAGAAGAGGGATCTATGTCACAGCTCCCTCTTCAAAGAGACTCAGAGAAAGCCAAAACAATGCATGGCCAGCTGCCATTTGCTGTAAAAGTACAGAAATGTGGCGTAGACAATGCCAGGCTCCTGTCATGGCTCCGTGCGTCTTCGGGAGGATATTTGACCTCCAAGGATAAGACTGGCCGGAAAGTCAGGGAGTGGGATTTCCTGTGCTTTGAAGTACAACACCTTGATGGCCTTCAGCACCGATTCATGCTGGCCTTCCTAAGTCCCTCTGGGACCTCCTGACTCAGGCCAGATCAAGGAGCCAGGCTTTGGCCATGCAATTTAGCTTCCCTGTAGTTGCTCCAGCAGCAACGGACAGAATTGGAGCCTGGCACAGCTCCTGGAGTCCCTATCCCATTGCACACCACACACATGTGCAAGGCTTAGCTGCCTTGCTTGTTGACCCATGCAGAGACAGTGCCTTGCACCAGCAAAAGGGCAGATGATGGTCTTGAAATCAGTTTTGATTAGGCTGAGTCAAAGGCGACACCTGCACAGCCACACATTGCATGGTGACATTTGTGTCTCGCCTCACTCCCCACGCTCATCCTGCTGGGGAAGGAGGAGGCAGCAGCCACACCTGCTGGGAGATAAGAGGGAGATCAGAACCCTGTAATCAGGGCAGGGAGAAGACAACATCTGGCTGAGACTGCAGACTGTGGGAGCTCTTAAGGATGTTCCCAAGGGGAGAGAGAACCTAGGGAAGGCCAGCCCACAGCTTCATGTCTCACATCTTTGGTTCTGTCCACATTTCAGGTGAAGTGCTCTTAGCCCTCCTTCACCTTTCACAAGCCCAGTTGTCTCTCATTTAGCGGAGTCACTAGAAAGTCTCCGGCCCCTTAGAAATGTGCCCTTCTCCCTTGCAGTCTTCCAGTTCAGATTCAATTAATGCTGAATTAAAAGCTTTGGCATGAGGCTCCATCCTGGTTTCACTTGGCCAGCACCACACCATGCCCTCGCTGTGTGACCAACGCAAGGCCAAGCACAGCCACGGCAGGGGGGAGAGCCGAGCAAAGGGCAAATAGGAAAATAGCAGGAATAAACAAAGAAAAGGGAGCCCAGCATGATAAGGACCTGCTGACTTGGCAGGTGTATGCACTGCTTCCAGTTTCATGGCCTTTTTGGGACACAGGCAGCCTGGAAGAGAGGACAGCCTTCTGGGTTATCTTATCCTTTGGGGACCCCAAAGCTGATCCCATCAGTATTTTATTAACCACCATGACATGAAGAATTCAGGGCTGGTCCTGCTCCCACGAAGCCAGACTCCTCTGCCACTGCCATGGAGTCTGCACCTCTGTCAGCCACCTTGGGTTGCACCAGATGGGCTCCTCACAGAGCAGATCCCAGAGGTTTATGTTTTGGACTCAGCTTGGGAAGGAGAAAAACTAGGGTGACCTTAGCTGAATCCCTGGTTCCTCCTGGTGTTCCACAGCTGGGGCTGGGACCAGGTCTGAGCTCCACAGGCCAAACTTGGTGACACATTCCTGCTGGAATAACCTGGATTTCAGTATATTAGGACACGGCCCTGCGGCAGTAAGAGAAAGGGAGCCAGAAATAGGACACTAATATGCAGTAACACTCCCAGCTATCACCAGCTGTGGGACTCAAGTGATTGGGTGGTGCAGAGTAAACAGAGCAGAGTGGGATTTTTAAGAGCCCAAGTTCTCTTTTCCAGGTATCTTATGCTAATGCACAAAGAGATCCAGGAGATAGGAACAGTTTGAGGACTGTAAAAGGAAACCAGCAGACAGCTATTACCAGAGGAAAAATTCACAGGTACCCAAGCTTGGGCACAGTGATGGGTTTTATTACACTCAGAGGGGTTGGCAGGCCGCCAAGTTTCTATTCTAATGTGGATATGAATTTATACCTCTTAAAGGTGTGCACAGGGATTTCAGTATTGACCACAAGAGAGACAAAAAAGGGAGAATTTAACGTACTAGCTACTAAAATGTACCTAAGAGTCCTTTCTAGCAGTGTCTCCATGCTGAATGTGTTACTGTGACAGAAAACAGGCTGAAAGTTGTAAGGCCGAGCCCAAAACATGTCTACAGCCAAGTACTTCACCTGCATCCCCATAAATGCATCCCTCCAACATCCCACTGACAGTTCTGATAAGATCAGTGAAAAACTATCTCTGCCCTCACCTCAGGGTGAAACACACAGAGCAAAATACCACAAGCGTTCCAACACAAGGAATAAAAACGGATATGTAAGCATCTAGAGCAGCTCTGCTGATGATACAACAAACCCTGCAGCAGATAGTCAGCCTCCAGAGGGGAAATCCCAGGTGTCAGGGATGACTCCAAAGTATTCCCTAGGGATTACATGCACACTTTAGCCTAGATTCAGTGAAAACAAACCCTGGGAGGAAGCTCCATGGCCTGCCCATGGCTGTCACGGCAGCCCTCGGCACATGCCAAGCGCACTCAGCGGTTCCCTCACAGAAAATCCCACTGAGGACACCACGGAATTTCTTCCTTTAGGCCAGCGATGAGTATTTTAAAGCCAAACCTTTGAATTCTGACAACCTTATCATAAGGTGAGCAGGGTCTGACCCAGGCACAGAAGTGCCCCTGAACTTTCCAAAAGAGACTTAAAAAAACTTTTGGAGTTTGCCTTGGCTTCCCTTCAGCTCATGCATGGAGCAGAGGTGAAGAGCTTGGATACCAAAATGAATAATTCCCTGAGATCTTATTATACCTTGTTTTCTGGTTTTGTTTCTTTTCTCTTGCAGCCCCCTTGCAGACAGAGCAGTGCCTGGATCTCTCTCACATCTTCTTCCACATTCTAATTCTCATTGGTTGGAGGAGGAAAAAAATCTGTGCTGATCCTGTCTAACCTTTTATTAACCACTCAGACACTGCAATACATTTTCCTTCATCCTTGTGCTGCCAGTGGAGCAGCATTCAGTTATCTCACTTTTCTTTATGTGGGCAATCCCCTTCTAAAGATACTTTAACAGCTGGTGTAGAGCTAAAAAATTACCACATAACAAAAGGTAATGGCACTCTAGGCATGAAAAATTACTTGGGACACACAGCCAGAGGCACAGGGATCTGGGCCAGACCACGAAGGCAAAGGCCACCTCAGTCCCTGTTTAACCCTTGGCAGGACAGTGCTGCCGGAAAAAGTTGTGCTGAAAAGCCACAAGGTTGTGGTGTGTCTGGAATGGAAGGGCAAGAGGGAGAGGTGAAAGTAGGTTTTGAAAAAGCATCCTGGGATGTGTCACCTTCAGCCCAGGTCAGAGCAGTGAGAGGTGACTGAGAGCAGGGAGGAAACACCCTTGTGCTCACCTGACTGCTCCATCTGCTTGAAGACCCCAGCTTGGAGGCAGGGAGGGCAGGATGCACACGGATAAATCACCTGAGAGCCTGTTCTATAACCACTGATCCTGTTTCTTGTGCTTCTGCTGCAGTTGCCTGGCCTGTGAAGCAACATGAGTCACAAGGGATCCCTCAGCAGCAACCCTGGCTCATCAAAGTAAGGATCTTCCTGCATCACTCCTTCCTACTGTCCAGGGGATATTCCAAGCAGTCCCACACATCCCCAAAGTCCTCCGTGTTTGTTTCACCCCTCCCGGGCACCTCACAATCTGGCACTGCCTCACACATCTGTGCACTGGGGTTTGATAATGGCACATTAGGTGGAGAGAGCAGAGGGACACCAGGAGCCTCTTCACCTGCAGCCTCAGGCTGCAGCAGCCCATGGCAACTTCCCAACAGAGCCAGAGCCACCAGCTCTCTCCTTCCTTCCTGCACCGGGTATGAGCACCTGAACCACTGCCTGCCCTCAGGGGGACACGGTGACAGCACAAAGCAGCCCCTGGGCACCCACGGGCTCACTGCTCCGTGCAGGACAGCCCAACCACAGCTCCTCAGATCCCGCTTGGATCTTCCTCTGCCAGAGAAAACACGGATATCTCCTGGCTGGTCATTCCTACCCACCACCCAGGCACGGGGGGTGGCCTACATGTGGTGCTTAGAGACCCGACACTCCAAAATTCAGCCGTTTACACACAATTCCATCCTCCCACATTCTTACATGGTATATGTTCTATATCCGAGCACCTGCCCTTCAAGGGGCACATCTCCAACAAGTCCGTTAAGAAGGGATCCTCACCTTGGCTCTTACACTGCCTCAGGTTCAGGTGGACTCAGGTGTAATGTAGAGGTCTCCCTGTAACAACCCCACTTAGGGCACACTGGGAGCCGCGGTCCTTAACCCGGCCCCTCCAGAGTGCTGCCCTTCCAGGGGACACTGCGAAGGTAACTCTAGCGGGGACAGGCCTGGCTGGGCTGCTCCGTGTCCCGTTTCCACTGCTGGGTTCAGTGACATGTGCCTGCAGTGTGGATAACAGGTAGGGTTGCACAGGGAGCCGCTGGCACGGCCCGCAAGGAAACGCTTTGCAAGGAAGGGAAGGGCTGGTCCCTCTGGGACAGCTGCAGTGCTGCTGTGTGAAAACCGATGTTAAAAATATTTGGGAGCTGATGGCTGATCTGTACCTTCTTTCTTCTCCAGTGGCAGCATGGGCAAAGCCGAGGGAGCCTCCAAGCTGAGCGCAAAGGACCTGTACGGTGAGTCCTGCCTGCAGACGTATACAAAGTTTCCCATGACAAAGGCACATCTGGCGAGCTGGATATGGATGTTGGGGTGCTTTAGGCTGGAACTCAACAAAAGCCGCATGAATCCAAAGTTCCATATGCCACAGGCTGGCCTGACCTCGCAGCAAAAACACACCTCGCATCTGTACCGACACCTCCCACATTGGGGACAGTTGGGATTTTGTGGGAACAGACCGGTTGCTTCCCCCACCCAGATCCTCCCCGGGTCTTGTTAGCAAGATCACCTGATAAAGGGCCTCACAAAAGAAAGACTGTCCTTAGCAGGTTAATGATTATCCTCTTTTAACTACTCAGTGAACCATTAAAATTCCGTGCCCTTTGGCTCTTTGGAAGTGCAGGGAATGGGCAGGAGGGGTGTTCATACACAGTCCCAGAGGCAGCTTGTTTGGGTTGAGCACACTTAGGTATCAATAACAGTTATTCCTGATCTCAGCAGATCCAAGTACCCCAGGTGAAAATGTGGCCTCTGGGATGGGCAGAGCAAGCATTAATCACGTGAGAAAGTACCTCCCTCAGTTATTTCCCGGATAAGAAGTTAGGGGTTGTCTGGGGGAACTCAAGCAAGTTTTGGGGAGTCCGAGCCTGCCAGCTCTCCCACCTGAGAGATTTACCTGGTTGATGTTTAATTGGGAAGGAACGGGCTGTGTGTGCTCCTCCTCGGAGATCTTCTGTTTGATCAGAGATTGCCCTCGGCAGCTATGAACTGACACGGTGGCTTATTTGTCCCTGGGAAGTGACTCTGTTTGCCCAGGGGGTTTGGCTGGAGGTTTATCCATGTGGAGTGGCCTGGAGCAGTGTCCAGAGAGACCGATCTCACCTGCGGAGAAGTGGGATGGCAGGGGCTGTACTGAATGTTAAACGAAGTCGTCGTTAACTTCAATTAGCTGCAAGAAACGAGGATGATGGCAGAGCAGAAACTGGGGCTCTTTGTGGCCTGGATGCTGCAGGGTGGGCAGGGGCCAAGCAGGGGTTTGAACTCTGTCAGTTGCTCCTGGAGATGGAAGGACACATGGTAAAGAAGCGAGAGGATGAGGTGCGGGAATTTCCAGTGTACGCAGGGCTGCTAGTGCAACAAACTCTTGCCTCCAAGGCAGAGCACATTCCTTTGGCTGTGCACTGAAATTGTGGCACATCCTGTCAGGGGCAGGAGGGCTGTAGTTGCCAGGTAAACAGTGCCACAAAGATGTGTAAAAATGAACCTGGGAGCTCACAACGGTGTTAAAGCCAAGCAGATTTGCAGGCTGGCAGCTATGGGTGTGGGCAGCTCAGGGCTCCAAGCCATCGGAGTACCAGGGGGAGATCTAATGGTGCCATGGCACAGGGGGCACCCCTCAATCCCGTGCCACGAAAGCCAGTGCAGGAAAAAGCTCACAGACTGCCTTGGAAACGAACACAGCTCTCAAATAAGCACTTTTCAATACAGAATTTCATCTCCTGCATTTTTTTGCATGAACACACCTCAAAAGCAAATTCACCAGGGTTGGGACCTCTCTGACCAAATTCCAGCAAACCTGCAATGAGGACTGTATGTCCCTGGGCCAAATCCTCAGGAGGAGTAAAGCAGCTGCCTGTTATTTCCCTGACACCACTGAAATGCAGAACAAGCTCTGCAGGCATTCCCTGCACAAATCAGTGGCTCTTGGCCAGCCTGGCCCCTGGCATGAGCACATCCAGAGGGATTTTGCTTAGCAGCACTTGAAACCCACCCGCTAATTCAGCAAAGGACGCTCAGCACGTGTAAACCAATATTTAAATGTCTTGGCCCCTTTCCCACTCGGATCCTCCCTTCCCCAGCATTAATTTCTGCTGTGAGCTGGCACATTTGGGGGTAGAGGGCCGGCAAGAACTAAAATTCCAGGGAGAATTATGTTTCATAATGAAACAAATCACACCAAAACTAGCTGGCCTTGATTATGTGATTACAACGCTGCTGAGGGGACATTTGGAGCTGACAAGACTTTTCACATCTCCATTTTCCTCCAGTGCAATCAGGCTGGACCCTCAGCCTGGGTACTCTGCCAGACCTCCAAGAAGTGAGTGCAGTGACTTCCAAATTCCCAGCACGCAGGCATCCATTGCATTTAAAGCTCGCTGGGTGATGACCACAGATGCTCCAGTGCATACAGGTGCCTAAATATTATTTCTGGGTGAACAAGGCCTTGGGTTTAGCTTTCCAAAGATGCTTTTTCTACAATAATACTGACCTAATCTGACAGGGGTGCCAACCAAGGGCACACAAGTGCTACCTGAGAGCCAAGGTGTCCCCAGTATCAACAGGGACTTACTGGGCATATCAAACCCACCTCAGGGGAGACCCTGAAGATGGATATTTTAAATTGTCATGGTGAAGCTGGAACACAGCAGCAGCTTCAGGCTGTGCACAGGAAGGCACCCAGATGATGAAGGTGGGGGGGTCACTCTGGGGGGCTCCAGGGCATAGTGTGAAGATCCTCATCACATGGCTGTTGATGGGTGGGGAAGGCTATGGTGTCACACTTGGCCTTCTGAAATTGCTTTGATCACCAAATACATTGCCTACCACTGTGTCTTCTCCATTGTGATGAGCACAGAGGGGTGTGGAGAGATGACCAAAGGGAATTCTACAATGAAATTTGCTTAAAGCCCCAAGATACCCTCTCCATGCTCTATCCCTACCAGAACTGGATATGCTTTCCAGCTGCTCTGCCATCCTCAGTGGCGTTTCCTGGCTCTCATGGGAGCAGAACACTCATCCTTTCCTCCCCCCCTAGTAAAACAGCACCACATTCTGGAGGGGTCTGTGGCTGCAGGGAGCAGTCCTGCCTCGGCTGGCAGCAGGAACGCCTGGCCCCTCTCAGGTTGCCACCCTGCTCCCCACACAGCCACCAGCTGAATAAATGTTAATGCACACCATAAATAAATTAGGCTGCTTCTCTGCTTACGGGCATCTGTTCCAAGCCCAGATGAAAGCCTGTGGGGGGGGAAACCAGGCTCCAGCAGAACCCATGGGAAGGGCTGGCAGGAAGCATTTCTGCACAGCACTTCCCAGAGCAGGGAAGCTGCTGCCACCCATTTCTGAGGTGACTCCAGGTGGACTTCTGCAGGTGTTCCCTTCAGTGGTTTCTGGGGCTGTCAAACAGCACTGGCTGGCTCTCCTGACGGATTAGGCAGTGTAGCTGGAGAAGGACAGGGCAGTTTGATGACTGCAGTGATTTCTCATAGGGCTGTGGGAAGGAGCAACTCATTTCTGTTTGGCTGCCCTCTGTCCCTGCAGTGCTCAGCCTCTTTCTAGCCCCCCAGGCCAAGCCTGTGAGACACAGCCAGCTGGTTCCAGCCTGCCCACCCATCTTCGATGCACTCATTTCTGGGAAAGAACCAGACTTGATAGGGCACAGGGCTGGAAAAGGGGTTTAGGAGCAATGAGTTAGTTTGGAGAAGCGTGGTGCTAACGTCGATCACTTGACACTGCACGCCCGTAACCCAAGCCAGGCTGCGGCGCTGTAACAGGACACTTATCACAAAGAGAAGAGCCACTTCCTGCCTGGCGTGGCCCTGGACAGGGATCAAATCCCTGGGGAGCCATGGGCAGAGAGGTTGCACTGGTGTCAGCATCACCCCTGTGCCACGGGCAGCTGCTTGGCACTGGCCAGGCAGAACACACCAATGGAGAAGGAGTAAATTACGTTTAATGGTCATGAACCAACTCCTGGGGGTCTCCACAGACCTCCCTAGTATCCCAGCAGGGCCTCCAGCCCCAGCCACATGGAGGGGTCTCTGAGATGAGACCCTCCAGCCCTGAGCACAGTGCCCAGACTGTGATTCCCTGCTGCCAGCTCTGCCACACCCTTCTCAAACCGTGAGCTTGTTCACAATTCCAGCTGGAGGCCACACAGCTCACGCTGTTATTGACAGGAGCACAGAGGGACTGTTCCTTCCTCACGACCTTTAGGAGAGGATTTGTGCAGGATTTAACACACACTGGTATTGTCTGCAAGACACAGCCCTGGCAGGAGTGGTGGCTAAACCCGAGTCTGCTCAGCTGCCATATCCATGCCTAAACCCATGGGGATTTGGGCAACATTGGAACAGTGCCACTCACTATCATGTCTTTAAAGGTTTCATCATACTGGAGAAAAAGCCTGAGGTTCAGCAGAGATCCAGCCTCCTTGCACAGGCCATTAATTCCTCATCTCCTCTGCTGCCAGTCTTGAATAACTCCCTTGTCCTCCCCCACTGCCATTCCAGCGCCCTTCTTTACATCCCCTTTCCCACCCGAGATTCCAGCTTCAGATTACCCGGCTCCCCTTTGACACTGCGTGTGTCAGTGACCCTTTTATTCAACACCTTGGACACTTAATACACCAACTGGAAACAGGGCTGGAAGAAAAACTGGAAGCCAACAATCCTGTTGGTTCCTGCAGATCAAACCCCAGTGATGGGTGACACAGGGAACACATTGGCTCGGTTCAGCCCTGACTGGAGCCACTGGGAGGAGCAGACACCACTCCAGGTGCTGCTGGCCGGGAGCTTGGGATGGCAGTTAGTGACAGGGATGGTGTGGAGTGGGATTTCCCACCTCTGATGCCGCTCAGCATCTCCAGTAACCCTTTTTCTTTGCCACCTTGAAACTGCTGAGCACTAATTCTCTCCTTGCGTGGAGTAACTGCTTAGAGCTGACACAGAGGAACATTTTCCTAAATGGAAATGGGGTTTTGGGTGTGCCCAAGTAGCTTGGGAACTAAAGTTGTGGTAGTTCAGAAAAATAACAACAACAAAAAAAGGGAAACTTTCCATTACAATTTTTTTTCAAGACTCAAATAAAGCAAATTAATTAAATCAGGATTCCTCCAATCTTACTATGTTCTGACATTCAAAAAATGTCATTACCAGCTACAGGAAGTTGAGAAAGCACCACTTTGGATTTTTTGGTGAAAAATAATTTGGCAGGTTTCTTCCAGGTCTGGTTGTAAAGCCAAAAGGGAACATCTTTACCGGTGAGCTGCAGCTCCTCAATGCCCTGATTATCCTGCTCCAAGCAGGCCGGTGGACACCATGCCGCCAGACACAGCGGACACAAACACACACTGTTCCTCCCTGTACTCAGTCCTTGCACAACCCAGGACCTGTGCCAGGTTTTTATTTGCTTTCCTAGAGTGGGTTGTGTCTTCAGCTAATAAACCAGGAATGTGAGCACTTGGGGCTGAGCTGTGGCAAATATGAAGTGTGCCGAGCAGGAATTCAGCCGTGTGACACCAGAGCAGCTGCTCCCTGCTGCCACAGCCCATTCACACCTCAGTGAGAGCTGTTCATTCACTCCAAGAGCTTCCAAATCCATCTGCACGCACCAGCCATGAGTGAGAGCTGATCAGGCAGACATTCCTGGTACCAGGTGCCGGTACAGACCAGCTCCAGCAGTTCAGCAAGTACTGTGGATCTAACAGCAAACCCAGGGAGCTTGATGCTCCTTAAACCGCAAAGATAACCCAAAATGGAGCTCTCCCTGTGCTGGCTATAGAGAACAGGGAAGGAGCAAGGCAGGGCCTGCAGATTCTCCCCTGTCAGGAGCTCAGGCCCAGCAGGTCTGTGCGAGGCCCAAAACCAGATCCTTGATTAACCCTGGGTAACCTGGAGCATCCCATCTTCCTACCTGGCGAGGAAGCAGGAACCTGGCAGGTGCTGAGTTCAACTGCACCACATTTGGCCCCACGCAGGGATCCTGGAACAGAGGTTATTCCATACTGCTGCTCTGTAAGCCAGCCTGGCAGGTTTCTGTGGCTGCCATGAGCGCATGGAGCATTTGCTGCCCCATTTCTCCTCGGGAGGCTGGTCCTGGCCTGCCATTTGGCACAGAGCAGCTCACACTACACTGGCATAGCGTGTATATATAAACAGCGTGTACACTGCTAGATAATGTATAGATAACATAAAGATTATATATGGAACTGGCAAGCTCCAGAAGGCACCGCCAGGAGTTCCCCTAGGCTGCTATAATGGATGTGGAGGCTGGGGAGGTCAGCAGTGTGATTCAAGGAACGGAGGAGAGGTCCTCGGTATGGCACTGGCAAGGAAAACAAATCCAATACCTCTCATTCCTCACAGACCCCTCCCTACTTGCCTGTGCACCCCCCATCTTCTGCTGTGCCTTCTGCCCAGCAACAGCTGGAAACAAATGTGGGGAGGGACAGGGAGGATCAGGTAGGATCCTGTGTGGTAAAACTAATTAATAAGAGAAGGATAGGCACGGAGTGGGGACAAGGACCCACTGGCACATTGTACTGGGGGTGCTGTGCCCCTCTGGTGTGGCAGAGGCCACGCATGGAGAAAGACAAGCCTGCTCCTGCCGTCCTTGGCACTGCTCAGCATTCCCAGAGACCTTAACCAATTATCCCGGCTCTAAGCTGGTGGTTTATCCCGCTAGTTGATCTCCTGTGCTCACTGAACTGAGTGTTCACAGCCACATCCCAGCTCCCTGCAAAATAAGGTTTTGCATGGAAATGGGGAGGGAACTTAGCACTAAATATGTGCTTTGGCCTCCTGGACCAAGCTGATAACCCCAGCCCTCCAGGATGTGCATCGATCCTGCTTTTCTTCCTCATTTATTACTCTCTTTCATCCCTTCCACTCCTTAACATAAAGCCAAACAGGACTCTTTCCCTGCCATCCAAGATTTTAGTAGCATCACTGGGATTTTAGCCCCGCACTGTTTTGAGCCCTCAGGTACCACCTTGTATCTCTGCAGTGGTCTCAGCTCTTCCCTTTTCCTCACTGGTGCCAGTGGGAAACACCATTCCCACAGCACTGTTTAAGATAACAGTGGTAGATAACATACGTTGCCATTTTCCCCACGCCTCTGGGTGTGAAGCAAGATTAAAGCTACCTGGTTGGGAGAGAACTGGAGTGAATTCCATTAAAGAACCATTTATAGGGTTTTCTCCCCTCAAAGGATTGTCTTAGGCATCACTGGGCCAGACCCTGAGAGGCAAGAGACTAGACAATTTACCAGAGGGTGTGCATGTCCCACATGTTATCCATGCTCAAGGCATTCAAAGGTTTCTGGATTTCCCATCCCATTCATATGGCAAGCATCTGGGATCAGCGCAACTGCTCCTCAGGCCACAGGGGATCACAGTAGCACCTGCCAGGATACCCACGCTACAAACCAGGTTTTTCCTTGCCAGACAAGAAAAGGACAGGACAAAGCTGTATTGTTTTCCTATCTGTTTGGCTCTCTTGGCAGACAAAAGGGAAAAAGGACAGTGCTGGTCACTGTGGGCTTATGCCTGCTTTATTGTCCCTGGATGTTTGCTGTACCAGAGCCACAGCCCTGGAGCTCTCCCTGCCCTTTGCGTGTGTTCTATCCAGAGTCCTCCATTGCCAGAGACTCTGAAGGTCACAGCGGGAGATAAACAGAGATGCAGATGGGTGTCTGAGCTAATTTGGGGAAATCATCACTATATTCCTGCAATGCTCATCTATCGTGTGGGGATTATGCAAATTCTCCACATCCTGGGCCAGGTTAGGGGTGAGATAACACCTGAAGGTGCCGAGGTCCTGTTGCAGGATGCTCTAGAAACGCCAAGTGTCCCGATGTGAGGTGTCAGATGAAGTGGGAGGAAATGAGCTGCTGCTGCTGCTGCTGCTGCTGCTGCTGCTAACAGGCCAGCATACACTCATACAAAATTCAGCCGGTCAGGGACAAGGCTGTGCAGAAGGGCAGGGTGGAGCCACACAGGACAGCTGACCTGCCTTCTGAGGTATGGCTGGCCAAGGGAGTTCACCTCGGCAAGGGAAAGGATCCCCCTTGATCCAGGAGTCAAACAGCCACAGATCTTGCTCTAAGCATCATTCACAGAATGCCAGAATGGTTTGGGTTGGAAGGGACCCTTAAGCCCATCTCATTCCATCCCTTGCCACGGACAGGGATACCTTCTACTATCTCAGGTTGCTACAAGTCCAGTCCATGGATCCAAGTCCTGGATCCTTGGACACAGCTTCTCTGGGCAACTTGTGCCAGGGCCTCAGCACCCTCACAGGGAAGAATTTCTTCCTAAAAGCATTTTGGGATCAGCCCAGCCCAGCCAGAGCCAGATTTAATCAAAGACAAATGATGATGCATCTTGGAAAGCCCTGCAGTGTTTCACCACATTGCTTTGAGTAAATAAACCAAAAAACACTCTTTTTCTTTAAAGCACCCACACTCCTTGGATAAATGTGGCCCAAACCTGACTCTTTTGTGATCCACAGTCTGGATCTTTAATTCTTTCCATGTTTAAATCAAAACTAAGCGCTAGGAAAGAAGGAGATTTCGGTGTTTTGACACTCTGCTGTCCCCGGAAAGCCTGGCTGCTTCCAGCCTTGTGGTCTTATTTGCGGATGCCAGCAGGAAACACAAAAATAAAAGTTTCCATGGGTGTGGGGGCCAGGTAGAAGCCAAGGAGACAAAGGGATTTCAGGAGAACATGCAGAAACACCCTATTTCTTGCCCTGGGCAGCTTCTGGGACATCACTTGAATGACATCGAGATATGAAATAGAGGCACTTTGTTCTAGTTCTGTGACTCGTGGAGGTAATGCAGAAATTCCCCCAGGGAAAAATCAACAGAGGGAGGGGAAGCATCTGCATTTCTCTCTGTCTCAGGGCTTGCTGCTGTCTGAACAAGGCTGCAAAGAGCTAAAGGGGCCTTCGCTCTCTTGCACTCAGGGAGTGCAGGCAATGGGAAGTGGGGCTCTGCAGAGTTCTGAGGTTTGGACCAGTCCCCAAAACTTCCAAGGGCTTCTCCGAATATTTTATCAGCGGTGCATGCTGACGTCTCCCCCGACTGTGACACGTGCAGCTTCTTTGAGCTTGGAGGAGGGGGAAAAGGCATCAGAGGGGATCCCAGGGAGTCCGAGGGCAACCAGCTGCTGCCCTGACCGCTGATACAGCTCCGTGGGTTGTTTTCCTCGTAGGAACACAGACCTGTGCTAGCCTCTCACTGGAAACCTCATCCACCTGGTATTCCTTCCCTCCCTCAGGGACTACCAGTTCCCAATGCAGCTCCGCACCCTTCCTCTCAGGGCTGGAGACATTTGCCTGTCCGAATGTAAACTCCCTTTGTTTCCAGACCACCCACTTCAGCTTTTTCCACTCCCTTTGGAAAAGGAGGGGATGGGATGTCTTAAAACCCAAATCTGTCTCCATCCCACATGAATGCGGTGTTCTCATTTCCAACGGTGTAATCTATTTACACAAGAAATGCTCGGGGAGGAAATTGAGGTTACTGAGAAGAAAAAAGTGCCTCACATCAGCCCTGAACCCCAGCGGGACGCGCTGCCCGTGCCCTACTCCAGACCTTGCCCCACATTTCAAGTAGGACAGACTGCAATTAAAGCCCCCAGCAAGCACAAAGTGCCACGGAACCTTTCCTGGCGGCCTGAGGTGGGAAGGGGCTGCGCTGCAATGTTAATTTGTTTATTCAGGGTCACTCTGGAATGGCCGAGCAGAGAACTGGGCTGAGTGTCTGAGGTCTTTTCCCTGAACCATCCTCGCTCCACCTCTGAGCTGGTGCTGCTGGTGTATGAGACAGGAGCTCAGAGCCTTGCAGTCTCCATTAATGCCTCCGCCAATATTCCCACCATTAAATAAAAATTAATGGTTAATTAATTAAAATCACTTCTGCTGGGCAACAGCCACTGCTCCAGGGCTGTTAGCAATCAGGCACAGAGGCAAAACACTGATGTGTTTGTGGCCACAGGCGCGGAGCTACAAGGTATGTCCTGCCAAGCTGATGGCACAGCCTAAAGAGTGTCAGAATAAGTGTTAAAAAGCTTTAAAAATCGGCTTAAATCAGCTTCTACCCACCCTTGCCAGGCTCCAAACAAGAGCAGCGGCATCTTTTTGTGATCCTTATCTCTGGAATATCTCCAGGTGCTCAGTAAGCTCCCCAAGCCGTGGGCAGGATTGTGCTCAGCCCTGTGCACCAAGAGGAGCTCGATTTAAAAGCTCTTGGCTGGCCAAGGAGAAAGGTGAAATTCCCAAGGCAAATCTCAAGGAAAGGCAATGCTTGTTCTCGAGAGACACCTGCTGGCAGTGCCCATGTAGCCCGAGCTGGAAAGCTCAGAGACTGTGAGAAAGACTCGGAGTTGTAATTCTCAGATCCAAAGAAAAGCAACCAATGCTTGTTTTCTTGTTTCTTACAGAACAAAGGAAAAAATACTCCAACTCCAACGTCATTATGCACGAGACTTCCCAGTACCATGTCCAGGTGAGCACACACATGCAATGGAGTGCTAAGGGGCTGAGAGGCCAAGGTCAGTGATAGGTGCCGGTAGTACAGTGTGTTCCGTGTGTCCTGGACCTTCAGGAGGCCAAGGGGGAGCTGGGAACCTCCTTACCATTAAAGTCCCAAGTCAGTGAGCAAAGGAGAACGGGGGAAAAAAAGATTTAAATGAACAAGGGAAATTCTGTACAAGGAAAGAGGAAATGGAGAAACTCTTCTCCCTCTATGTCTGAAGTAGAGCAGGAAGTGTTGTCCCTCCTGTCACCCTGTGCTTCAAACCCTTCTGATCAGCACAGACAGGTTGAAAGCAGAGTTCCCGTGGTGGTTACCGGAACTCAGCTTTCCAAATGACGGAGACCACAGGGACTATCAGCTTTCATCTCTCCCCAGCTACTGTGTCCTCTCAGGTAACACAAACCCCTTCACACAAGACAGGCAATAAGCCAAATCCATCTCCCACTGCCACAGACACCCACCCCAAACAGAGGAGCCAGCCTGGCCATCCCGAGCTCAGCGATTCCTGTAACACAACTCGCTGGTGCAGGACTCAGTGGAGGAGGTGGGGCCATTCATCACTGAAAACTGAGTGAGGCAAGACAGGAAAACACTTCCTGAGGTTCATATTTAGGAGATGGGGCCCTTTAAAAGCCTAAATTTAGACTTGTAAAATGCCTGTTTGGAAAGAGATCCTGGTTTCCATCAGAAAAACCCACTCAGTAACTCAGAAGTCACTCATGGATGCAGAGAAGGGACTTTAAACGGTGGCATGTAAATGAATTCTTCATTAATTATGCCATAAGCCACCCATTCGTGAGTCTCTCCCCTGAACTTTGACCAAGGCGAACAGGATTGCAGTGGCAGGCAGTGAGATAGAATGAGGTTTCCTCACAGGAGGCATTTTACACCCTTTGAAGTAATCTGATCAAAGTTTAATGGTGGATGGACTCACGGCTCATTCTAGTAAAAGCTGCTGTATTTGAATATCCATATGGATGAAAAGGAGTTTTAAGGGATAAAACAAGGACAGTAGCAAGCTGCTCCCTCTCAATCCACCCGTGTCTATGGAAAATAGAAAGCAGAAAAATATTTTAATGATTGAGTCAGACAAGTAGCTTCCCCTCCATGAAAACTAACTGAACAGTAAACAGCAAAGGAATTTATGAAGCTTGTAAAAGTGGTGGATAAAATAATAGAAGAGATAAAAGTGCCTGTCATCTTGCGTAAACCCATTCTCCTCACTGCTCTGAAAGCAGAGGGCTTGTCACCTCTGCACAGATAAGACTGACTTGGCAAATACCTTCCCATGCACTATTTTATAATTACAGTAACATACGCCCAGCATGTTTTTCATTCCTGATTGCATTGCTAATCTCAGCTTTCGGCTCACACACCTGCCAGGAGTTTTATTTAGACAGTGCCTCGCCCCAACCTTTGCTTGATGAACACAGGAATGGGCCTTGCACTCTAAAGTGTTTGCCTTCTTCTCTGCTCCTTCCTCCCGTCTTCGGGAATCATCTAAGAGTGAACGAGTCACCACGAACCCTATCCGCCCCTAATGCCCAAGAGCACGTTTAAAGACTTTCTGCCAGTCGGGTCTACCAGTGCTTTACATCCGAGCCTTTCCCTGCAATCCACCTTGTGTGGAGCCAACTGCAACAACGGTTCCTGCCTTGCTCCCTCACAACCAGCCCAGGCTCTGTGCTCCGAGTGCACGCATCCCTCTCGGGTCCATCTGGTCTGTGTCAGACCCCAATATCCACAGCTTCTTCAAAGTTCCAGTTCCCACAGCAGGACATGCTGGAGCAGCATCAGCTTTTGCTGCCTCCTAATCTGCTTCCCACTTTGCATTTACCCGGGCTTTTACAAGGAGAAAGGAATTCTTTCCCCACAACTCTCTCATCCTCCTCCATGGCTCACTGACGCACACGTCAACTGCAGACACAACCCACTGGGTTACTGAATCGGCTCATGAGTGCATCGGCACCAGAAGGAAGCTACTCGATCCCTGCAAAGGTTATGTCTGATCACTGGGAGAAGGCAGCAAGATACAGGATCAAAGGGAGAAAAGCCAGGCAAAACTCATCCCCTTTCTACAAATTTCCTATAAATTTAGGACTTGCTTTAAAACACCCCCGTTTTTCCAGCTCTTGCTTTGAAACCAGACTACGGGATGTGTGCATCAGAGAGAAGCAGGCATTTCACTGCTGCCCTTCCCACAAACTCTGAATGCCCAGCAGGACCATTTCTGGGCTGGCTGCACTGCTGTCCCTGGCCCTGCCCAGGGCAGCTCTACCTGAAGCACCTGGGCATCCCTGCTCCAGGAGTTAATCTGCTCCTGGCTCTCCAGCTTAGTCAGTGCTGCTGAAGCGCTCGCTCTGTACCCTACTGAGCAAGGAAACAGGGATGAGAGGGTCATGTTGGTGGATGGGCCTTCAATATTACAGGGACAAGAGAAAAAGCTGATACCTGGCCCAATAAGCCTCCAAGGCAGGCTGCACAGGTGGACTGCACAGATGCCTTGGTTAGGCCTGTGACTTATCCATCCAAAAACTTCCTGCCTTTCTCTCCCAGAGAAAGTTGGTAAAGACAGGGAAAAGCTTCAGCTGCTTTTTGCCAGTCAGGCACATTCCCCTTCCTTTCTCACCAGGATCACAGCTGGGTAACAAAAGAAACAAGATGAATTACGACCACTTCCTTTTCCCTTCCAACGTTTTTTTCCTTCCCTGTTGTCACCTGAACATGTGGCCTGGCTGTGCTGTCACTGGCACAGGGACAACAGCTGGGCAAACAGCCCGGCTGCTCTGAGTCGCAGCTTTTCCTGCCTTGCAGTCCCCTCTGCTGGCAGACACAACAGGTTCCTCCATCCGCGGGGAGCAGCACTTGCTCACCTGGATTTTTGGAGCGGCCTTCACCCACTGCTGGCGGGCACACAACATTTGGATGTGACACACCTCTCCTTTGCACGCTTGCCTCTCTGCCCAGCATTCCCTTCCCGTGGAGGCTCAGCATCAGACCAAAGCTGCAAGTGCTGCCCCGTTACACAAACTCTGGTCATGCAGGTGCCGAGTGCAAGGCCTGAATCACCACACGCTTCGTTCAGTATGCAGTTGGAGTAGGGACGAAAGCAGCTTGGATGGTTATGCTGTAGCTGAGCTGCTCCTGGCCCAAGTGCACACACGGGACAGTGAAGGAGGGGAGTACAGCACGGAAGCCTGGCTGATGGGAGAAGAGCATGGGCTGGGTTTATAGGACAGGTGCAGGAAGGTAAGAAAACCAGGATAACCAAGCAAAGCCACAGGGCAGGACAGAGGCAAGCAGCAAGAAATAATTTCCTACAGTCAGCACCACCCATTTTCACTACCGTGAGGGCTGATTAGGGTATTTTTTGGGGGAAGGTAACCCCAACCCTAAGTGGGGCTTAAAGGCCTGGTATAGAGTGAGCTGCCAGGTTTGGAGCTCCTGCAGCATAGAAGCTCTCCAGAGTAGCTGTTTCCAGAGCATGAGACCCCACAAATTACATGGATCCCACTTAGCACAGAGCACCAACACTTGCCCATGGCTTGTGTGAGCACTTTGCCTGGCACAAATCCCACACAAGCAGGTTTGCTGCGCAAGACAAGCAAAACACAAGTGCTTTTATAGCTTTATAAGCAGAGCATAACTGCTGTAGTTTGACTTCCAAGCCAGGTTCAGAGGGGCCCAGGGAGTAAGTCGTGTGTGTGAGGCATTTGCCCTGCTCGACGGGGATTGGAGCTGCTGGAATAGATGAGAGTAATATGTAAATGGTGAAACTCGTCACGAAAACTCATTACGAAACTCAAATCTTTCACTTCACGGCTAGGCTGGTACTAACAACCAGAATTGTTTTGTGCAGCAACGCTTTCATGCCTGAGCTCTGAGGAACTACAAACAGTAATTGTAGCCTCTAGAGATGCTTTCACCACTGATTTACACACCCCAACAAACATTTTCCACCTGTTTTTATCTCCTTATTCTCCCCAACTTCAGCACTTGGCCACCTTCATCATGGATAAGAGCGAGTCCATCACGACGGTGGATGACGCAATCCGGAAACTCATCCTGCTCAACTCCAAAGAGAAGATCTGGACACAAGAGATGCTGCTGCAAGTGAACGACAAATCCATCCGGCTGCTGGACTGTGAGACGCAGGTACCCAGGGCCCTGTGGGACTGACCCCAGACTGAAGTGTGGGGTGCAGTGAGTAGCCTTCCCACTCTGCCTGGGAGAAGGGCAAGTTCTAAGGAATACAAGCAAGGGTAAATCACTGGTAAAATCCTCTCCTGGATTAGAGTCAGCCCTGAGGTGTGGGAGCAGGATGGTTTTAGCAATGACAAACTAAGGAATATGAGCCCAGGGGTCCCAGGAGTTCCTGCACAGGACCATTCCCCCTCAGTTTAATAGTTCTCCATTGCCTGACACCTTCCCCCTTCTCTTGCAGGAGGAGCTGGAGGACTTCCCCCTGCCGACAGTGCAGCACTGCCAGACGGTGCTCAATCAGATGCGCTATTCCTCCATCCTCCTGCTCGTGTGTCAGGATTCCGAGCAGCACAAACCTGACATCCACTTCTTCAACTGTGATGAGGTGGAGGTGAGCAGAGCCCTCCTGCTTGGTGTGAAATAGAACAAAACACACTTCTCACTGTCTGCCCTTTCCCCCTTCCTCCAACCCTTCCTAAAGCCAAGCCCTTAAAAACATTCCTGTTTTATCCTTGAGGCGGAGATGGTTCACGAGGACATTGAAAGTGCCTTGGCAGACCACAAACACGGAAAGAAGATACGGCCACAGACACTCAAGTAAGTGCTGTGGGGTACAGCTGGGAGTAACAACAATAAACCCATTTCCAGGGGTTTAGTCACACTCCAGTCTCTCGGAAGCGGGATCCACAGCCACTGATGGCATCGGTCTGTGCCATTTTCCTTGCAGGGCAAACCAGGAAAAGATCAAGCAGAGACAGTCCATCCTCCCCCCACCTCAAGGGCCAGCTCCCATCCCGATCCAGCATGATGTGCGAGGCTCAGCGATGAACAGGAACAGGGTGGCACCTCCTTCCCAGCACGATCCAGGTACTGGGAGCACTCATGAAGTCTGTCCTGGGGATGGGAGACTAATTAACCCAGACGGCCAACCTTCCTGAAGTGGTCTGTGATGAAAATAAGTGTTGTACCCACTGGGCATCTTCTGCTCAACAAATAAAAGCTCCCAGAAACTCCCTTGTAACAACACCTCTATTTGGGGGATACAGAAATTCCCAAAAAAGCAAGAGCCCCTCATAAGCCATCATATGAAATTTGAACCAGGCATTGGTGATCTTAAGAGGTAGACAAGACATTTGATCAGAAGGACAAATTCCTGGCTCTACTGACTTCACAGGAGCCAAAATTTCACCCTCTAAAATCAGCTGGTTTTCATGAATTCTTGTCAAGTCAAATGGGGAAATGCAGATCTGAACTCATCTCTCTTACGTGCTCATCTAAAGACTGATTCCAAAATGATCCTGACTTTAGCCCATTTGAGTTGGCTTGGAAAAACTTGGCATTTTCCTTTGGAGAAAGAAGTAACAGACTCAAGTTCCTAGGAACAGAAACAAGCTCTTTCTCTGATAAAAGACCAAACTGATGAACAGATTGTAAGCATTTTTTGCCCCTGCCTATCATACCACCTTCTCTTGGCATTCATTTCTAATTTCAAGGAAAACATGTAATAGGATACTGTAATACATTCAAAACACTCCTCCCCTGGGACGGCATCTGAAGCCAAGCCACTGCTCTGGCTGCTGAATGGAGACCTTATTTCAGGCCCGGTTCTGCATCGTAAAAGGAATATCTCCATTTCTGAGATGGACCACGAACAAACATCTCTATACTGATGAAAAGCAGTCACTCTTACCTCTGCCCTTCCAAGGGTGCTCACATCAGCAGAGCTGGGAATTCTGGCTCTGAGCACAGAGAGCCTGGCAGGAGAGCAGATGACAGGAGAAAGCCTTGAGTGATGCCTGTTTGCCGAGATCCCTTCTCCATGAAGTGCCTTCCCGCTTTTCCTATAGAACCTGTCCCGACAGGGCACCTCATCCCCACACTTACAGGTGCCGTGGACTTGTCACGGTCCTTTGCCAAAACCGCCTCCCCAGTTCTCCCACTCTGCAGATCCTGCTGTGCTGGCCCTTTCCAAGCCCCTGCCCTGAGCCAATACAGTTTGCTTTGCACGAGAGGCCACCCCAGCGATTGCTCATCCTGGAATATCCCCTCCACACTGGGTGTGTGGCTTCTGGAAGCCGGGAGGTGCCTCAGGGTTGGGTTTTTTTGCAGGATGATCGGGATTTAGCACCTATTACAAACATTATTCCCGAGGTGCACTCGCAACCCAGAACAAACACCCAAGCTGGGAGTTACCATCCCATGGAACCTTGCCTTTTGTACAGCCTATTTCCAATCTCTGACAGTAAATATATTTTTCTCTCCATTGTTTGCAGACTATGAACGACGAAGCTCTGGCTCTCACGACCATGAGGAATCCCGAGCCATGTTAGCACAGAAGATTGAAAAGGAAACGGTGGGTGACAAGGACACTGCACAGTCCATAGGCAGGAGCAGAGGCAGTGAGCAAGGGGCTCCTCCATGAGCAGACATTTAACGCATAATCTGGGCATTTTTCCAATTGATACCTGCTGCGCATAAAGATAAGGTGGCCAAAAGCAAATCTCCATCACTGGGTCAGTGACAATGTCTCTGACCTGAGGCAGCT
This sequence comes from Vireo altiloquus, assembly GCA_013396875.1. NCBI lineage: Eukaryota > Metazoa > Chordata > Aves > Passeriformes > Vireonidae > Vireo > Vireo altiloquus. Next base: position 109,365 of record VZRF01006966.1, read on the forward strand.
CTGCTGATTCCAGCTCTGCTCCTCCCCATTCCTCTTGGGTTATTTCCAGCCATCCATCAGCAAGGGTCACTCGTCACATTGGTAAGGGCAGCACACAGCCAGGGCCCAGCAGTTCTGTCCTCGCAAAGGGATGCATTCAGCTCCGTTTTATGCCGGGATTGCCCACTCCTGTGCATCCTCTTGGGAAACGCAGCAGGCCCCGGGATTTGGGTTCGCAGCCGTGCGCAGCCCGGGCTCGCTTTCACCTTGGTTCTTTGGGTTTCTGTCCTCACAGCAAATCCTGAACTGCACCCTGGATGACATCGAAGTGTTTGTCGCCCGGCTCCAGAAGGCTGCAGAGGCATTCCAACAGCTCAGCCAAAGGAAGAAAGGGAGGCAGAACAAGAAGAAAGGGCCAGCAGGTGCAGTGCAGCAGCCAGAACTAATGGGGAGCACGAGGGGGGGCACGGACCAAGGCGAGGGGGATGCCTCAGCTCCCGGCCTGGCAAAGCCAGATCGATGCTGCGGCGCAGCCATGGATCCAGGAGCCTTGGCTCGGGAGGTGCCACTGCTCTGTGGGCACCTCTGGTAGAGCACGTGGACCCTCTGGCTCACGGAGGGAGTTTGCCTTTTCCTGAACTCCTGATTTTCAGTAGTTCTGGTCTCAACACCCATCTCTGCTGTGCCTTCTGCACAGCAGGCAGATGGAACCTTCCCGAAGGTGTCCTAACTAACGTGTCCTTCTCCACCCCTTCTCCTGGCAGAGGGAATGCTGACCCTCCGAGCAAGACCCCCCAGCGAGGCCGAATTCATCGACTGCTTCCAGAAAACCAAACTGGCTTTTAACCTCTTGGTAAGACATGGAGGAGTTTCCATCCCATGCAGGGACAGGGCTTTTCCCTGTGTATCCCAGCAGTGAGCGTTTAGAGTGAATGTTGAATGGAAAACACTGCCGAGGGACAAAGGTGTGAATCTCAGGTTCTTCAGAACGCAGGACAAACATTGTGTCGGGCTTGTGCAGGTTTTCTGGGACAAGCTGTTAAACCAAAACTTGAAGCATCAAGTCCAGGATGGGACAGGTCAGCCAGAGGGATGCAATGCCTGGATCTTTTCTGATCCGGGCCTGAGAAGTCTCTGGTTGACAGTAAAATGAAGTCCCCCATTGCTCTGATATTCCTGGCTCCTCTCTTTTCTCTCCTGCCAGACCCTCTGGATTAAGGAGGGGATGAAAAGCAGGAGCATAAAGATGTTCCCAGTGCTGCCAGCTCTGCTCAGTGAAACACAAGAGGCCAGGAGGGTAATGAGGCAGCGGGAATTCTGTTGGTTGTGACCAAACTTGTCCAGCGAACACATCCAACAAGCTCATTCCTGGGCAGTTATTGATAAGGAAAACCCAGAGACAACCTTAATGCGGGACACCAAGCTCCAGCCTGTTTTTTGAGAAGCAAATATAGCTAATTTGTGCCTGCTTAGGATCAGAAGGAGCAGCCGATCTCCTGGCAAGAGCCCAGTGTGTGCACAGAGCAGAGATGGGACTCTGCTGGTGGTGGAGTCCTGCCACATTCCTCGCCATGTGGCTACCGAGTCCCTGGGAAGTGCCCGTTCATTGGTTCACCCTGCTGCCCGCAGTTGTTTCCCACTTCCCTCTCCGCATTAATGCGGAGTAATAATTAATTCATCTCCGGGATTTCAAATGCTTTGCATTAGGAGCAGAGAGCCTGTCTCCCGTGGCAACAGTGCCAGGGGTCCAGGACAGGAGAAGGAGCTGAATGGAAGCACAAACCGGAGAGGTTTCTCACCACAGCTCATCTGATTGCTGTTACCGAAACCCAGTTCTTGCATTAAATTAACCCCAAATGTTTGCTTCTCCATTCTGCCACAGTTCCCACTGTGGCAGAATACCACTGGAATTTGGAGCCTTTCAGTGGCCAGGGCAGCTCCGGTTGCCATAGGTGAGACCTTGGTGGAGACCTTCCCTTGTCAGCAATTTGCCAAGGGACCCTCAGAACACCTATCCTGTTTTTTTCGTTCATGGAACTAGTGGGATTCTCAACCCTGCAAGAGGCAGAAGCAACAATAATCCTGGCCCTTCCTTACTAGGACTTTCAAAATAAGCCAAGGTTTTCTGTATCTGTTCAAATTAGCTCCAAAGGCACTGATTTAACAGATAGGGTATTCCACCCCTCCTGAAATTCATTGGGAATTAGAAATGGGCACAAAATAAAAATGAATGATTCCTACTCCCCTATCCCTTACTCTTCTCGTCAGTCCACAACACTCCCCTCACGCGACAGAAAAGAGAAGGCATGCTCAGGTCAGGGTTAAACTATGTTTCCTTTCTCCTTCCAGGCCAAACTAAGGAAGCACATCCAAAACCCCAGCGCTTCGGAGTTGGTGCATTTCCTATTTGGGCCACTGGAACTGGTAAATCTTATTCCTGGGTCTCACTGGGAACTCCTTTTATTTCTAGTTCACACTTACAAGCAAATAGATTGTTAACGGTTGGAAAACTGTTCACACCTGGCCACAGCTTTCTCAGGAACTTCCAGAAGCAATGCTGGTTGTTCCTGGCCTCTGATCCTGTTTGCAGCTCGAAGTAAATACAGGAACCCCAGCAAATATGAATCTTTCCACCCAATCAATAAAGCATTACTGTGAACAAAAAGGGCAGGCAGCCGGGGTTCCCACTGGGAATCTGCCTGGTCTCACCTTCGGGCAAACACGGCTTAGTATTTGCACTGAAAAAGCTTGGAAACAGAAATCCCCACTTGGAAAAGGAGGCACAAAGGATACAGGAATCGCAAGATGCTTTCCATTTTTTGAAGTGTCAGCTCATGACACTTCACTTGTCTGTAACAACAGCTCATTTGTAGATCAGATCTTGCTTTGACGCCAATCCAAAAAAATCTCATGTTCCCCTGAACTGTCCAGTCTCCTTCAAAGAGTTAGATTGATGCCTCTTTTGGTGACTGAGCTGATCCAAGGATCGGCTTTGTCTTTGATTCCTGCTCCTCTGTGTGTCCCTGGTTTGACATTTTGACCATTTCCTGCAAGTTCTCTCCTCTTTGTGTGGTTTGTGTGTGACTCAGATCATCAATAGCTGCGGTGGCCCCGAGCTGGCCCGGTCTGTCCTCAGCCCACTGCTTTCTAAAGACGCCACCGATTTCCTGAGAGGACACCTGACACCCAAAGAGATCAACCTCTGGGATTCCCTAGGGGAGACATGGACCAGATCCAGGTGAGGACAGAGCTGCCATCTCCCCAGGTTCCCCAGGCAGAGGGGATTTTGGGATGTCCGGATGCTCCTGCTTCCCCTTTCAGGGGATGCTCTCAAAGACACATTCCTCATGAATGTCACCTCATATTCCCACTTTGTGACCTAGAGCTGAGTGGCCCCGAGACGCGAACATTCCCACCTACATCCCCAAATTCCGCAACGGTTGGGAACCACCCACAGAAATCTTCCGTGGAGCTCCCTGGGAAATAGACATCGGACACTTGCAAGAGGAGGTTAGTCCTGTGTCCCTGGGGATCCTCTCTTCCCTCTCCCTCCCCCTTTTCCAGAGAGATGGAGCTGCAGGGGGTGTGGCAGCGTGTAACAAGTAGTCAGTTCAAAATTCAGTTGGATCCGGTCACTTCAGTTAAATATGGAGAGCAAACGAGGCTGGGAAAGGGCAGCAATAATCAGCCTCTCCCAGTCCAAGGCAAGAGCACCCTACAATGTAACTGAGCTCCAGGGACACAGGCTTCCCTGAAGAGCACCTTGACCAAAAGCTGCCAGACCATGACTCATCTACCACTATCCCTCTCCTTTTCTCCAATCAGCTTTCCCCCTTCCTGGTAACACTGACTCCATGTCTGCCTTTCCAGCTCTCCTCAGCCAATGGATATCCTTACCGGAACTCCTCACTCAAACGTGGCCAGACGGCTGAGCAGACACAGGCTGGGGATGCCTTTAAACAGAATGTCACTCCGCATGGAAATAGGTAATGGGTCCGCACCCCTGGCGCTTTGGCTCCCACCTTGGAACTTCACAAACACACATGGACACATACGGTGACATTGGGATGTCTGGGCATCCTGGAGACAACTCCCTGCCACTCTTAATAACCACCAAGATAAAGATCAGCTGAGGGATTATTCCCATAAGCACTGTCTGCTGTTTAACCCCCAGCAGCTCTGCAATGAAAGGAATCCCAGGTGCTTTCCACCACAGGAGGCAAAAATACTGACTGACTTCATCAGTCCATCCACAGGTCTTGTACCCCAACATCAGCCCACCAAAGACACCTTAAATATTGGGTGCCAAAGATACTGCGCTGCGCTTTGGCTCTCGGTACATGTAGAGACATTGGAATCGTGGAAACACCGAGTGGATTGGGTGGGAAAGGACCTTAAAGATTATCCAGTTCCAACCTCCTGCCACGGACACCTTCCACTACCCCAGGTTGCTCCAAGCTCTGTCCAGCCTGGCCTTGGACACTGCCAGGGATCCAGGGGCAGCCACAGCTTCTCTGGGCAGCCTGTGCCATGGCCTCAGCACCCTCACAGGGAAGAATTTCTTCCCAATATCCCATCTAAACCCAGCCTCTAGCAGTGGAAAGCCATTCCTCTTTGTCCTTTCACTCCAGGCTCTTCCCCAAAGTCTCTCTCCAGCTCTCCTGGGGCACCTTTAGGCACTGGAAAGGGCTCTAAGGGCTCTCCAGAGCTTTCTCTTCTCCGGGCTGAACATTCCCAGCTCTCCCAGTATGTCTGTATAATGCTCCAGCACTTGGAGCACTTCCTGGCCTCCTCTGGACTCCCTTGAGACTCTCTCCATCCATCCCAAAGCCACTGCAACTTGCACAGACAGAAGCTGCCTAGGGGAAGAATCTGCCCTAAGGGAAGGGCACACACAAACCTTGCCCCGCTGGAAACACAGGGCTGGGGAAGAGCAGCCTGATCTCCCGGCGCTGCTGGAAGACAGTCCAGCTGAGGAAAGAGCTTTGTTTCACTGGAGACAGCAGCTCCCCCTTGGCTTTAGACAAAACTAAAGGCAAACTCACTAATTAGAGGCTGAATAAAACAGTGTTTTTCAGTCCCGCCCACCTCTCACCCAGAGAACTGACAGGGTGCCAGGGTCGGACAACTCTTCTCAATGAGACAGATTTCCAGAAAATGAGGAAAAACCCCTCCCCTTTCTTCAGAAGTCTTGGAAAGTTCACTTGCAAACCCAGAACCCACAAGGCCACCCCTTTGCTTTGGGTTTTTTCCCAAAGGAAAGATGGCTCTTCCACCTTTTAACAGCCCTGACGCTCATTTTCCATCACCATTGCTCTGTGCTACAAAACCTTCATCGAAGTACTTTTAGTTCAGAGTTTAGAGGCTCCATCTGCTTCCTTGTTTACACAAGCTCACACTTTGGAAATTATCACATCTCCGAGTGCCACCAAACTCCACATGAATCCTCTGCCATTATTTGACACAGCACTTTGCAGGGATTTGACTCAAAGTTTTCAGCTGACCATCCACTTTTCTGATGCCAGCTCTAGTCTGGGAAAAAACCCTCAAGCCAGACTGTTTTTCCATCGTTTTCTGTTCTAATCGAAAGGATTTGTAAGCTTTACTACAAGAGTTCAAATCCACAGCAAAATACCTTAAATCAAATTATATCAGTAAAATAACTTCTTTTTCTCATTCACCCCATCACTGGTTCTGGTAGGAACATCAAGTGGTAAGAGATGCAATGTGCAACAGGGAAAGAATTAGGATCATTTTCCTTGTCGAATTCTGATTGTCTTGGCTTTATTATTGGCAGGCCTCCACTAAAACTCTGGTTTTTCTCTTCTGCAGGAACTTCGAGGCCCAGGGAGTGGCTGCGCCCAGGAGATTTGCCAAAATCCGCTACGATTTCACCGCGCGAAACGCCAACGAGCTCTCGGTGCTGAAGGATGAAATCCTGGAGGTACGTGACCACTCCTGGAAAAGGCGTGTCCCCCTTCCCAGGGGCAGGAGAGAGCTCGGGATAGCGGCAAGCACCAACTCCATTTTCCCTGGTGGTGTCTGAGCAGTGAGACGAAGCTTTGCTCAAATCCAAAGAAGGAACAGGCCGCCGGTGCTGGGTTATGTCATTTCATCAGCTCAAACACATCGGTCCCATTTTAACCACAGTGAGGAGGGAGGACAACTCACTGTAGTGCCCTGTTCATCCCCTGCTGGGCCTGTGTTCCTTATCATCACTTCTCCCTCCATGAGGATTTGTTTTCTCTGATAAAACACTTTTTTCATAACCTTTCTCTCACCGCATAATCTCTTCTCTTACTGTTGGCAGCTGGAGAAGGTGGCATGTGACTTGGGCTAACCTGAGGACAAGGTTTCTGTGCAAAATGTAGCTTTTTCTTTATTTAATTATCTATTTTAATACAAAAAGACAACAGGAACTCAGTAACTGGAAAAAAACCCACAAGTTCTGGGGAAACAGGGACATTGTGTAGGAACTATGAGTTCTTCAGCACCCAGAGAAGTTTATCCTTACAATAAATTCTGATGCTTTTTAGGAGAAGTTTCAGTCCTGGATTGCATCTGAGAGCAACAGATTTAATCAGAGCTCCTGGCCTCAGTGATGTCCTTCTGGATGGTCCAGCCCCACTATATCCTGGTTGTATATGCCTGAAATCCCATGTTCCCACTAGCAGGTTTATTTTTGTCCCTCTCTCAGGTGTTGGAAGATAATAAGCAGTGGTGGAAATTGCTCAACCGGAGCGGGCAGGCCGGCTACGTTCCGTACAATATCCTGGATGTGGTGAAACTGGAAGAGCTCGAACAGGTCTGTAGTCAGGTGGTACCTGACTGGTAGCAGCCACAGGGCAGAATCTGCCCCTGGGAATAAACGCAGTCATTAGGCCTCCTTGGATTTCTTAGGATACTATGCACAAGTCAGGAGATTCCTTCAGGAGTCTCCAATGATAAAATTCACATTTTGCCACGACTGTCTTCCCAAATAAGGCCTATCCTTCCCATTTGTGCACCAGCCTCCTGCTTCCCATATTTTTCCACATAAAGATTTATCTTGGGGGTTAAATTAAAGATGGACACTTCCCTCAGCCAGTTCAGCGGCAGGAACATGTTACTGGAGTGGAGGCAGATGGAAACACCATCTAACTGGGAATTAAGTGAATACTGCAACATGCACTGCAGCAATGTGGAGTGTTCTAAACACCCTAGGGAAGCATGGAATTGCTTCCCTATTTTTGTATTGCAGAATTTGGGCAAAGCCTAACGGGCCCAGAAGGCTTGTGGATAAATCTCTGCTAGTTGAAGCGAAATGTCAAAAAACTTTGCAGTCTGCTCCAGGCCCGTGGCAGTGGTCCTGCTTCACATCCCAGCTATGGCACAGTGATGCTTTCCCTTCCAATGGGATTTAACATGTTTGGCGTGTCTAGGAATTCCCTTGCGCAAACTTCAGACTTTACTTTGGGTTCTTCGTTCCCAGAAATTAACTTCTTCCATGCAGCTCCACCTGAGGTCTCATCAGCCCCACATCAGCACAAGGAGAAGGCAGCGGTTTGTCCCTCCGTGGGCGGGAGGCAGAAAGTTTAGGAAAATGAAAAACGACAAAAAAATTCTTACATTTTTTTTTTCCTTTCTAACCAGTCTAACCAGAGGTACAAAGGAGACCTGAGCCCCAGGGGCTATGGCCCATCCAGCCCAACTCACAAGCTGCCCGCCAGCTATGCCGGGGATAAGTGGGGCAGCGAGATGTTATCGCGCAACTCTCCGCAGGACGCCAAAGAACGTACGTGCGTGTCCCACTCCGAGCTTCCCTGGGTTTGGGTGCTCCGGGGACCAGACCTATCCACGGGGCTCCTCTGCACCTTTTAGCAATCAGTAATAGAGCAGCACCGGGTGTGAAGGCCATTCCAAGTAGGACAAGAGCCAAGACAGCAGCTCTGGGGCTCCTGACACCTCCGGGGCTCTCAGGCGGCCTGGTATGAGCAATAAGTGATCACCCCATCCCTCCTTCCTCCAGCTCAACCTTCCTCCTCCTCTTCCCAAGGAAAGAGTTTCCTTTCTCTTCCAAAACATTTAAGTGTGTCTAAGGAACAGCTCAGGTCAATCCCTTTCTCTCATTTCCTTTTGCTCAGCTCCTGGCACACATGCAGCACGCACCTGGCTGCTTCTGTTGTGTGGTTCCACAGAATTCCCAGCCAAACAGGAGATCCACATCACTCCCTGACCCTGCCCATGCTGTGGGGCTCACAGAGCAGGAGAGAGACCAGGAGCCCTGTTCACCTCACCCTTTATGCCACCCTGTCTGCTCCTGGAAGTGGGAGCCACAAGCGCCAGAAAGCACCGCAATACAAGGCCACTAATCTGTTCATAACACAGAGTTATTCTCCATAGTCTTCAAGAGTTTCATGGGGAAAGTGATATTGGATGAAGTATCACTGGAATTTTCACAGAATCACAGGGTAGCCCAGGCTGGAAGGGATGTTTGAGCTCATCTCATCCTGAGTGTGTTGCTCACTCCCAGTTTGTGCTTCCTGACTCTTCCGTTCTGCTGCAGAGCAAAACCCGGAGCTCTGCAATCAGCAGATTAGTGACTAGAAGTAGCAGAGAGGACAAAAAGGTCTCAGTTCCAAATCTCCAGTTGTAGATTTTCACAGAGCCATGCTTCCACATCAGGCAACAGCCAAGGGCTGATGGGAGGAAAATAAATGGCAACACAGGGGCGCAGGAAAACGGGAACCACTTTTCTGGGCCGAATTTAAATAAAAATGCCAAGCTGCATCCCCATTTGTCTTAGAATTTCCCCACAAACTTATTTAATGGGATTTTTGACTGAAGACTTGATTTCATTCCCTACTTGTTTCTACAGAACTTATTCACCAAATGGATGAGCTGAATGACGAGCTGCTGAAGAAGATCACAAACAATAAAATTCAGCCGCCCCACAGGAATTTCAAAGTGGAAAAGCCTCAGCAAGTTTTTGTGCCCCTCACCTTTGAATCCAGCACTGAAGAAGTCAAAGCCTGGCTGGAAGCCAAGTCATTCAGCAAAGAGTAAGATTTGCTCTACTGGCATGTGAAATGCTCATCCTTCCCTGGAGAAGGAGCAGGGGAAGCCACTTGCACCATCTCACCTGGCACAAGTCACTTGGATTTATTTACAGAGCCTGTGTTGCAAATTAGATTTCAACCCTATTCAATCCAGGTTCTATAACCAGGACGCTCAGAGCCCAAACTCATTCCCTTTCTCTCTTATCAATATTTTCTTGGAGAAAAAGAGTTAAATAACTAAATCCATGGCCTGAAGTGCCACTGGAATTACAGCTGCCACCTGGCACAGCCCCAGGGCCCGATGATATGGTCCCACTGCAACTCCTGGCCTCCCATCTCCAACTCCTCACCTCCTCCCGCTTTGTGTCTCCCCTAGGACCGTGGAACACCTGGGCATCCTCACCGGAGCTCAGCTCTTCTCCCTCAACAGAGAGGAGCTGAAGAAGGTGTGTGGTGATGAGGGAAACCGAGTGTACAGCAAGATCACAGTGGAGAAAAACCAGCTGGAGGTAAGCATTTAAGCATTGGATAATTCCTGCTGGAATGGGGATGTACCAGCAGTGTCAGAGAGCTCAATAAACAGGCATTTTAGGAAATAAAATTTTGGAAAAAAAATACAACCAAACCTACACTAGCAATAAAACATATGTTAAAATTCTGAAGTGTCTTTTGAGCAAAAAGGCCCCAAATCCATAAGATCCCCCTGTTTCCACTAATTAAACTACTTTTTACTGATATCACTTATTTCTTTGAAACTAGCTCTACTCCTACAGCATTAATTAAATACTGTAATTTAACTGCAGCTTGAAGTTCAAATCCAAACTGCCTGTTTTGTTTCCATTCCAGAAAAGCAGAGGGGAGTCAGAGCTCCAAGAAATCATGAAGCGCCGCCAGGAAAGGATTGATTCTGCAAATTAAAGTCTCTCTGCTTTATTTCAGCTCTTAACCTTAAGTAGTGCAGAAAAAAAAAGGGAATGAAAGCAATGATTCCCGGCTCAGGCCAGATGCAGCAGAGCTCCCCTTGGGGTCCAGCTGCCATCAGAGTGACAATTCCTTGAACACTGTTGGGAAGGGTTGACAATAAGACCATGTCCCACTGGGAAAGGTGTTTTAATTTTGCATGAAGTATTTTTTTTATAACTATGTATTTTATACTGAAATTTTCCGTGCATGTGATCAGAGCAGGATTCACACGGGGCTGGATGTACAAGGGCTGGATTCAAGCAAAAAAAGACCTTCAAAGCTTTTCTCCTAGGCCTGTCCCTGCTCCCACCCTCTTGCTGGCAGAGCAGGCGTGGCACACAGCAGAGCAAGGGCCAGCCTCAAGGTTTGGAGCCTGGAGCATGAGAATAAGGCTTTAGAACGCTGAAATGGTTTGGGTTTAAGGAAAGGACATTAAAGCTCATCCTGTTCCACCCCTTGCCATGGGTAGGGATGCCTTTCACAAGCCCAAGTTGTTTCAAATCCTGTCCAACCTGGCCTTGGACACTTCAGGGATGGAGAGTCACGACTTCTCTGGGTGACCTGAGGCAGCCCCCTTTCTATTTCCCCTTCCTCCTCGGTGAAGGTGTTCCCTACAGTCCACAAGCACCACGAGGCCTGGTGACATCTCTCTGTCTGCCTCCCTGTGCCCCCTCACTGGACAAGGCCAGAATGGCAACACACATTCCTGAAGTCTGGCTGCTTCCTTAAACCCATGGACCTGTCAGTGCTGTCTCTGAACAGCTGAAATGAGCTTTCAGTGCCTAGAAACGAGCAGGAGTGACAAGTGAAGGGATTTGAATCTGGAAATAAGCGAGTTCCACTTGCCCACCGCTGCTGATGCAGAGGCTGGGGCTCAGGGCAGCTGTGCAGCCCTTCCCTGTGGCACCGATCCCACACCGGAATGTTGCGGTGTTGCCAAACCTGGCCTCAAACCAGGAGGAGATAAGCCCTGACCATTTGCTCCCGACCCTGGCACACCCACAGCCCTTCCCAGGGTATTGGTCACTCATCCCCACCTTCATGTTTTCACTGCAAAAAGTCAGCTGAAATGATTCCCAAATTGCTGAAACCCCAAAGCACGCTGGGAAAAGCACATTTAACGCAAAATAAATGGCCACAAGCAAAAAAAAAAAAAATCTAATTTAGCACAGGCTGTTGCTCTTTACTTCCTGTTTTCCTTCATAAAGTTATGTGCATTTGTATATAACAATCTGTAAATACGGGTGAGGAAAATGCCTCTCCCTAGAGGCATTATGCTTCCAAAATTTACAATTTCAAAACCCAAGCAAGCAGCATAGTTCCTGTCCACGGCAAGTTAGGCATGTTGCATTTCTATCTGTTTAACTGACAGACCAACCTGACTGCAAAGCAGTAAAGCAAACACAGCTCCAGGGCTGCCCACAGCCCAGGGACATTTAGTGGAAAAAGCTTTAAAACAGCATCTGGAGGAGTCGTGTCTGAGAACACCAGCACACCTCAATTTTGGCTTTATTCTTACGTGTCTCCACAGATAATCTGTTTTCTTCATTTGAAATAGGACACTGCTGGCACCAGCAGAATTAGGGTGCAGGCAGGGGAGGATCCTGGGTTTAGTCACAGCCCTGCTAGGATCTGAGAAGGGTGCTCACCTTGTCAGGGAGGGATGAAGAGGACAATCCTCCTGAGAAGCCCTGGCTCTGGATTAGGATGGAGATGGGAGGCAGGATGGCAAGTACAGGAACCAAAAAGGTTTCTAAAATGAAAATAAAAACAAATGTTGAGCTAGGAAACACACGACCTTCTAGTCCTGGGGTGTAGAGGAAAGCAAATCACAGGGAATTAGAGTTATCTGAGATTTTAACAGGAGTGTACCTGACGGCTCTGTAAAGCTGGGACCCACAGGAGTACTTCCTAAAACAAGTATCTCAGTAGACCTTATTGCAGAGGTCACTTTTACAAATTTCCATGCAACTAAGCTGTGCATCTGTTCTGTTTGTATTGCCTGCAGACACTGCTATAAAGTACTGTACATTGATGTAACTGAGCGAAGGAGACAATGATATACCCATGCACTGTACAAGATTTATTAAAATAGTTAAGTTATACTTATAACTCCATCTCGGTCTCTTTCACTGGGTTTTCGTAATGGTTTGTCACAGAGCCTCAGAAACTTCAGCAGGATGTCTGAAACCACGTTTCCTTTTGGGGGACTGACAGTCAACAAGAAGGATGCCATGGCCTGGATAGCTGTGTCTTAAAAATAGGGGCAAAGCATGAGAAGGCTGTACAAAAGCACATTTTTGCTGCTCTGGAAGGGGAACGACTGTGGCAGCTGTCCCAAGCAGAACAATACAGAAAGAGGGAACAGCATAGTCCCATGACTCAAGAGCCTGTTACATGGATTCTCCAACATCTCCAGCCAAGAGCCATCCTGTTTCAGGAGGCAAAAGTTTGTTTTCTCTTCTCCTTAATAATTAACTTACTCAGTTGAAATACCTGGTAATGCCTGCTGTAGATGTTTAGGGGAATTCAATTTGCAAGTGGGACCACACTAACAAGATCACCTCCTTTACAGCCTAAATAAAGTTTAGGCGAACCACGAGCCCAAAACACCTGCCTTACTGGGTCGGGGGCTCTCTCAGCGGCTGGAGCTGTACCCCGTAAGGCATTTCGAACCTTGCCACGACGGCAGGGGAGGGAGCACAGAGCGCTGAGCTCCTATAACGGGGGAGCAGCGGCGCGGCTCCAAGCCTTCCCTCACGGCCGGCTCCCCTCAGGGGCTGCCCGCCGCCACATTGCAGCACCGGCGGCGCCAGGGCCCCGCGCGGCCATGACGGACGGGCGGGTCGGGCGCTGTGCCGGCCACGAGGAAGACCCCCAGCGGAGTTCTGGCGATAGGAGATTGCGAGGATACGAGGCTCCGGGTCCGAGAGATCCCGGGGCCAAGAGACCACCGGTCACGCTCCACTAGGGGCAATGGCGGCGTCACGATCGCCAAGGCAACCCCCCGCCACGGCCCTGAGAGCCACGAAACAGCCAATCAGAATCGTTCTCCCTCCCACTGCCCCGCCTCGGCTCCTCCCGGCCGTGTCCGCGCTCCTGATTGGCCGCTGCCGCCCAGCACACGCGCTCCCTCACACAACAGACGTCCCTGCTTCAGCTTACACACTGACTGCTGCCCTGACTTAAGACACTTCCCCCTAAACAAGATGCTTCGACTTATTTTCCAACTGCCACTCCTTGATGTGGAACGGTAGATTCTGGGAAAACTAGTCGCATCGGTGACCGCAGGGAGCAGAATCTGCCTCGGGGACCTGCAAGACAACATGAGGCAGTCTACAAGTAGCTGACAGCTAGGAGTTATCCCCACACCAGGCGCATAAATTTTCTGCCCAAAAGCAAGTAGACAAGAGCGTTTTATAACTGTTCAACCTAGCCCTGACTCTATGTGCCAAGGCAGGGCAGCTCCAAGAGTAAGTGGCACACAGACAGGCAGCGTGCCAAATATAAGCAAAGATGACACATGGACTTGAGGTAACTCTCCAGAAGAGAAATTCTTGAGACCAGTAGGCTTTGAGGCAATGGAAGCTATGGAACTACTGCAGTGAGGAGGGTCTAATACACTTCAGATAGAAGTCTGAGGGAATAGCACATGAAAAAAGATACTACCAAAACTGAAAGGAAGATGGCTAAGAACATCTTGTGTACTTCTTCTGGTGTCAAAAAGTAAAAACATAAGGATGCCAGAATAAGCCTGATCTGGGTAAGTATGCAAGTACTCCTGCTGCCAATATGGCCCGGACCGATGCCTATAAAGCATCAAGACATGACAAAAGCCCTAGGACACAAACTACATAACATGGACACAAACTACATAACATGGACACAAGTTGAAACTGCCCAGCAGTTTCACCTTATGGACCTAAGATTCCTAGTGCAAGATGAGCCAGAGGCTGATGATGCCAAAGGAAAAAGGGCTCTATGGCAATGGCTCATGACAATGAAAGATAACTCCTTACAAGAAGTTAGTGCCAAAGCTGCTAAGAGGATGCCCGAGAAGCTTGGTAGGCTAGAGAAGGAGGCGATGACTACCAGGCGATACAAAGTGATCCCTAGAAAACAATTCTGCCACCGAAGGCCAAAGTGACATCACAAGGTGTGACCGATCGACAAATGGCTGAGATGCGAGATGCACGCGTGCTATGCTTGAAAGTGCTCGAGGGTGGCTATGCCAAAGAGTAGGTAAAAGTGAGACCGTGGCGATCGTGCCAGACCTGAAGGTGAGCTCCTCAGGCAAAAAGATCCACAATGACATCGAGACTCAAAGGCTGATGACACAAAGCTCACGAGAACATGGTGATGAGTTGGAACTGCCCGGCCCGGCCAAGGCTTGGATGATGCTGAGGAGAAACCCTCTCCCTTTACTTCCAAGGGGTCCATCCCACAACAGCCCTCTCCTCTAGGCTAAATTCAAATTGCCTCCTGTGATGCCAAAGGTTTTTGTCCCTTTTCCTAGCCACCAGTCCCAACACTTAGCTCTCCAAAGACAACCTGACAAAACCCATCCTCGATGGACAAGAAGCATCGTGGACATTGATACATTCCCCATGGTCCACTTCAGCAGCTGTAAAAGATGGAGAGCAATGACAAAATTCAGACTGTGACAACACGTGCCAAAAGTGACCCCCTCTGCAACACCCCTCTCCCTCCTAACTGCTGAGCCTCATTGCTTACCTGCCATTTCCAGACTTTGGCTCTGCACCTGCTCACAGTACCTAAGACAACAAAACAGAAAACATGACTATTGCCCTCCAGAAGAATAATCCTCAGGCTCCTCCACACCACTGGCCCAGGCTCACCTCAAATCTTCATCCGACTCCAGAGGTGGCCCAGATGATACCTGCAAAGAGAAAAGGCACATGCTTAGCACGCTGCCATGTACCGCTCGCCTATTAATCGTCCCACCTAAATGCCGACTCACCCACTCGCCTCTGTTCCTCGGCACATCTAGGGCAGCGGCAGCACCTGCAAAGAAAGAAAGCAAAAAAGCCTACCAAGAGACTCTGAAACCACAGTCTCCCTGCTCCGACTGAAGTATGCCAAACCTATACCTTAGGCTTGCACCTACCTGGCCTCCAGGACTGGGACACCTTCCCGGTGGACCACCTAAAATGCACAAACAACAAGGGATGCTTACAGCTGCACCAGAAACTGATACCTTATTGCTTGGGTATCTATCTATCTTCTGTCCACCAGTCACCACTCACCTCAGTCCATGGACCTTGACTACTGAGATCTGGCATTACTTTCTACAAGAAAAGACAAAGAACACGGTTGTAACATAGCCACCACTTACACTTGCCCTGCAAACACAAATGCTGACTGACCTTCCCATGGGAGTCCCCTCACTCGGTATAGGGCGCTCTGGCACCAATTTAATCCATTTGCACCTGAAAGAAAGCGATGACAAATATAAAGGTGCTGGCATGATAACTTAACAGCTCCAGCCATCTTGTGTCAATCTAGGAATACCATCTAGAGCCCAAACTATACCCTACATTACAAATTTCAAGTCCCTGGGACAGAACTCTCTCACAGATTGCACACATAAGGCCATCGGCCAGGAGGTGACCACAGAAATGTGGGCTTGACTGGCTAAGCAAATTGACAAATTAACAGTACAGTCTTGGTGCTATTACAGCTACACAGCAGACTATGCAGCAGGGCAGAGCAGCCCTGGGCCAAACCCACGCAGACACCAATGACACAGGACTTGGCAAACAAGGGGATGCAATGAGGACAGAAAACACTCGGCAAGAAGAATGACCACAAGAACTGAGACACTGTCCAACGAGATGACCTAGGTGACTGATGGTGAGCCGATGAGGCTTGAAGAACTCTGTCAGAAGAAGATGCTACCAGAAGGACTTATTGCAAGAACCGCCCGGTAAAGCTACAAAGATGGATGCCCGAGAATCATACGGTTGGAATCCTCTACCCATCTTCATACTCTTACAAGTCCTAATCGGCTATAATGGATCGTTGCAGAGCACAGCTATCCACACAGCTCAGAACAAGACTGGAAAAGACATCTGACTCGATGCTTCTAAAGAGAGATGTGATTCCAATGCACGTCCGAGCTCGTGAGTCAAAGGTTCGAAGGTATCAGTGTTGGCTGAGGAATGCAGAGATCAGAGATGCAAAGGATGATGCCTGGCATTTCTGATAAGCCCCTCAAAGGGGTAAGGCAAAAGGCACATGACCACAAGACAGACAATGCACAATAGACAAGCGATACAACACACACTGGGACTGCTCTGCCCTGTGCATCTTGGAGCTGCGATCAAAAGTGAGATTTTCCCTTTATGTGGCCTAAAGGGGCCCTTTCTTGGACATCCCCCTCTCCAAAGCTAATTCAAAAATCCCTCCCGGTGAGTCCCAGTCCGGCACTCCCCTTTCATCCTCTCTGTGGGTCACAGCCCTTGACTTATCTCTTGGACATCCAGGGATGCAAGTCCTCATCAGGTACAAAAGAAGGCTGCCTTGCCATCTAGGAAGTTCCTGCCCTCAGTGGGCTGTTGTCTCATAGTCTGCTACAATAGAGAAAACCAATCATCAGTGCTTGAACTTAGCAGCACATTGACCAAAACCCAACAATTCCGCTACTCCACCGCCTCCTCAGAAGGCCCCTCGGCCTGCATGCTGTGGCTGTGCTTGGAGGCTGACGCCGTCATTGCAGGGTGTACCTGGTTTAAAATGAGACAAGGTGATGTGGCATTGATGAAACCTGAGTGGAACCTCGCTCTTCTTCCTCCCTACTTCCAACTCACAGCAACTCCTTGGTCGTTGCTGAAGGCTACCCAGACAGCAGCTTCGAATGGAAAAGGTAAAGGCTTCATCGCAGAGTCCTGTAATACTTCTGAAAGGCTCACAAAGGCAGCTCAAGGGTGGCAAACCGGTTCCATCAGCTGGTCAGTGAGGGGGTTGAGCCCCTGTAGGTATAACACAAGTGGACTACGTAAAACACACAAATGGATGTTTAGACAATGCATGCTTTGAGCTGCACCAGAACTTGGCACCCAAGCAATAACAACTGATTCTGTCCACTGGTCACTGCTCACCTCACTCACTTGCCTTTGACTGCTGATGTCCAGCTTTGCTTCCTAAAAATTAAGACAAAGAACAACTCTGTAACATAGCCACCGTTTACACCACTCCTGAACAGTCGAATGATAACTGACCTTCCCAGGGGAGAAGGGACAAAACAAAACTGAAAGGCCTGTACCGACCTAAGGTCCGAAAGCGTTGTGTTGCCGGGTTGTTTCCATCTGAATTTGCTTGACCATGACCTCTTTCCACAACGGTCTCTGTCATATTGGACCAGTGGTTTAAATGCTGCAGACCACCTGTAAAACACAGGAAAACAAAGGCTACTAATAGTTTCATCACTAATACAACATCTCAGGTAGCATCCAGTTCTGTGCTGGAATCAATACTCATCTCGGTTGCTGATATTCATCCAGCTCACCCCCCGGTCCTGATACCTGGCTGTGCTGAACGCTTCACATCTTCAAAATGAAATGAAAAGTCAAACAACAAGGTAAATGTAGAGCCAAAAATCAGGCTGTAGCCCAGACTTCAGGTGCCCACCCACCTTGTCCTTGTGCTCCTCTGGCCTCCTCCATTTGTATTGGGCTTACATCCTATCCTTCTGCAAATGAATTATTTGTCAAAGTCACTCAGACACAAGAGGGAAAGCTTTCCGAAGTTCTCATTTCTCAAAGCAAATCACCTAGGATCTGACAACAGCTTGCACTAGGACAAACAACTACAAAACTGTGAGACACCACTGTACCGCTCCCACTGTCTCTGTTGAACCTTGCATAGACTGGCCCCAGTCACGCCATCCAAGGTGTGGCTCAGGTGGCTAAGCAAAGCAAAAGGTTCCCTGTAAGGTCTTCTTTCTACTCCACCTACCCCCCAGTCTACTCTAGAGGGCACAGCAGTTCCAGGCTAAACACAAACTCAAGCAACACATTATGCTACAAACAGTGTGACACAAGGATGATAAAAAAAATCTCTCAGGGAAAAGAAGAATGGCAAGGACCAAGACAATGCCAAAAGAGACAATCGATGGTGTGGCGATGGTGGATAGAGGAAGCTCTAAGGAGCAGAAGAAAAGACTGTAACAGAGTGACCTGTTATAAGAACCGTCGGTCACGATGATCAAGACAGCTGTGCGACAATGCCACGTTTAGAATGCTCCCTGTATCCTTATAATCTTAGAAGCCCCAGGACATTACAACTCACGGTTGGAAAGGATGGATGGCAATACAGCCAGAAACAAGGCCTCAAAACACATCCAACTCAGTGCTTTCGAAATGTGATTCCAAGATGCAGCCAAGCCTGCTGATAAAAGAACAAATGATATTGGCATCAAGCCCAGAAGTGCAAACGTTCAAGAACCTAGAGATGA
>VZRF01006968.1:3015-50649 GCA_013396875.1 Vireo altiloquus
GCAGGGCTGGGAACAGAGAAAAGTTCAAACCTCAGGCACCATCCCAGCACTGCCCAGCCAAAGTAAAACCTTTCCCAATGTGGAAATGCAGCACATGGCAGCTCCCTCGGCCAAGCTCTGCTGAAGCTCCCCACCACCAAACCTCCTGCAACCCCTGCAGCAGAGGAGCTTACAAAGATGTTCTCAGGGTGCACAAAAGCAGATCAGACACTTGCCAGGGCTTGTGCTGCACAGAGCTGACAGCCCCTGTTTGTGCCATTAGCACCGAGCATGGATCCTCTCCCATGCTTGGCTGCATCCTGCCAGCTCCATGCCGCTGTCTGCACTGAAACTCCCACCACTTCCCAGCCGCTGAAAAATTAAACAGTGGAGCAGGCAGAGAGGGGGTTTGCAGTTTGTACAAGCTCAGACTGAGCCTGAAAAGCTAAGGGCATACCTGGAAACACTTTTAAAATATATAAAATTCATGAATACTTTTCCGTTCGCAGCTGAGACATAAATATGTGTAATGAGCATGTAACAGACAACTTCCCTCTGCAGCATGGATATATATCTGCTGCTTCACCCTCCCTTGGAAGCAGACTGATTTAATGTGCTTTGCTTGGGAAGTCACCCTCCAGCAAAATAAATTTGATTTCTGCTGCAATCAAAAGAATTTAAACAAAATCACCTCTCAGTTTTCCCTAGGTTCATTTATCCAGACATCCATTTCGGTCTTCATTTTTCAATATAGAGAAATTAAACAGGGTTTGTTTGAGGCAATCTTTGTGATTCTCTGAGGAGAAGTGTGAAGTCTGGTCTTGGATGGGCACATCCTTCACATGGGCCATATTTCCTGAGCCTGTGCTTAAATGCAGATCTCTCTGAATAGGGCACTTTCCCAGGTGTGGTTATTTGCATCTCTCTGTCTCCTAAAAGCAAAGTTCTGGAAGGGAAAGGGGAAAAAAGAAAGGGAAAAAAAAGAAGGGGAAAGGGAAAAGGAAAAGGAAAAGGAAAAGGAAAAGGAAAAGGAAAAGGAAAAGGAAAAGGAAAAGGAAAAGGAAAAGGAAGAGACTCTTCCCCCCTGCTCTTCCACCATGCCCAGTCAGGAATTTCCAAGTATATCCTTCTCCAAGGAAGGAGAGTGGCAATGTGCTATGGAGGAAAACCAGCTTTTGGAAGATACAGTTTTCATTCTAAGCCTCCAGTTGAAGATTTAAGTCAATTCTCCTTTGTAGCCCCAACCTCGATGATCATCCAGCAGCAGTGTGGAATTGCAGAGGTGATGGACATCCTGAATTCCCTTTTCCCTGGATGATGGCTCACTGCTCCATGCTCCACATAAGCATGAAAACCATGGCAAAGAACAGCCTTTTGCTAAAAAAAGCACAGTTTTAACCATTCTGCTCTCTTCCTGATATTCAAACCATCAAAAGCAACCTCCTGCTACTTAGTTTTGTCACAGAATTGATTAAACTATGGAATTTGGATACTTTCCATGAAAGAGAAGTTGGAAATCACACTTCTTAATTCCAGACCTGCACACTTATTAGTCCAGTGTGATAGTGCCATGTAACCATGATTTTTCATCAGTCATTTGTGAACAAAGTTGTCTGACAGTTCTGGCCACCACTGAATACTCCCACAGAACAAGTCCTGAGTGTCTTTTGCCATTAAAATGTGAAAACAAGGACATCTCAAAGGATATTTATTGTGGAGAACAAGCTTCTTTTCCACCTACATTACTAAACAAATTACTTATTCCATTCCATTCACACAGAAGATTTTAAACACCATTTCTAATAAATTTTAGACAAATACATTGAAAATTTTATCTCCCATGTGAAATGTACCACTTGCAAAACTGCCTAAATTTAGCCACTCCTGTCACAAAATTGAAAAAAAAACCCTCACAGGGCGCTCAGAAAATACCAATTTAGCAAATGTTTCACACCACTGCCTTCATTTCAGCAAATGTCCAGCTTCAGCATGTACTGTCACATATTTTATCCAGAATGAGGGAGACTCACCTGCTCAGAGAGATCAGGGTTTGGAGGCAGCTGGAGGAGGTCAGAGCACAGCTCTAAATCAAGGAATTTGAAGCTGAAATCTTGCACTGGTTTGGGATCTGACAACGACTTAAAAAAATGGGATTATCAGAAATCTCAGGGGAGTGGGGCTCCCTGACTTGTAGGAAGCTTTATCCCACGGAAAAAATTATCCTCTGAAATCAGGGGAACTGTGTAAGATCTGCAGGAGCTGGAGGCTGAGAAATCTGGGAATTGTGTTTCACTTCCAAAAAGTAAAGCTGAAGTAGGCAGGGGTTTGTTTGTATGATTGGTTGCCTTGGTTTAATTAATTTAATTAATTTTATTAGTCTAATTTTTTCCTCCACCAAAATTTTTAATAATTCCAGGTAATTTTGTGAATCATGATGAAAACCTTTCCTAGATCAAATTTGCCCTGAATATTTTTACAAAAGTTTGGCATCTCTTCTTCAAAGTCAGACACTATCTTGGAAAAATGAGGTCACTGATTTGTTTCCTAATTGAACATTTTGGAATCAGGCTCCCATTGCCCAGGAATTCAACACCAGTTAAGTTCTTTTCCCCACCTCTAAAATATCTTATATTCCATCTTACAGCAGCAATGAAATCAGATTGTATCTGATGTTTTCCACAAGTATTCTGCATCTGTTTTCATAAAATATTTTGCCCTCAATTTGGGTTAAAATTTAGCTTAATTGTGCCAAATTATCAACAGGCCGTCTTTTGCTTGAAATCTTTTTCTTCTCTCTCCTGTCACTTTTACAGGCAGCTCAGCAGATAATTTTATGCTACTGCAGTCACACAAGGCAGATTCTAATATTGATCTGAATTTTTCCCTTGAATATGATTTGCATTCCCAGCCTGATCTACTTTTTTTTTTTTTCCCTCCCATAGAACATGATTTACATTCTTAGGTCTTGCTGCTTCATTTTAAAGCCATCTTGAAAAAGTCTCTTTCTAATCATCCTTCTAAATTCATGTGGGAATAACTCTTCCTACTGATGCTTGGGAGAGGAAAATTTCAAATAAATTGATGCTATTCTTGAAGACTATAATGACTGGAAACTGTATTTGTTGATGGAAATTAGAGAATTTTTATAGCTTACTAATAATCCAGCTCTGGGACAGCTAATTACCAGGGTTTGCCATGTCTGAATACTGAGGAAGTGCATTCAATCTTGCAGCTCCTCTGAACAGGGAAAAATCAGCAGGAGCAGCCAAAGACCATCCTTGTGCCACTGCAATCTCCAGGATAAAAACCCATCCCACAGACAGAAAGGAGAGAGATTTTCTTTGGATCAGACATGGGTAGGTTGGGCAGAATTAATTTCCTTGTGGCCATGGTGTCTTTGTGTTTGCCATCCCTGTCGTGGCCCAGCAGGCTCCATTGGCCTCTGGCTCTGCTATCTTCCTTTTTTCAATGTCTCATCTTAGGAAAAGACAAGACTTCATTCTGCTGCTTCAAGAATTGTTTATTATTTCTTATCTAAATTTCAGGAGCACAACCTCTGCTGCTGCTTCCAGAAAGCAATGGCTGCAGTTTTTGTGTGTGAGTAGTTTATAAGGCCTAATCACCCAATTAACTACTTCTATGTGTTCTATTTCATCTTTAATACCAATAGCTCCTAATTATATTGACATGTCTCTTCCACACTGAGTTCTTTCTACCAATTAATAAATCACAGGAAATGAAGACGAAGAAGAAGGAGAAGGAGAAGGAGAAGGAGAAGGAGAAGAAGAAGAAGAAGAAGAAGAAGAAGAAGAAGAAGAAGAAGAAGAAGAAGAAGAAGAAGAAGAAGAAGAAGAAGAAGAAGAAGAAGAAGAAGAAGAAGAAGAAGAAGAAGAAGAAGAAGAAGAAGAAGAAGAAGAAGAAGAAGAAGAAGAAGAAGAAGAAGAAGAAGAAGAAGAAGAAGAAGAAGAAGAAGAAGAAGAAGAAGAAGAAGAAGAAGAAGAAGAAGAAGAAGAAGAAGAAGAAGAAGAAGAAGAAGAAGAAGAAGAAGAAGAAGAAGAAGAAGAAGAAGAAGAAGAAGAAGAAGAAGAAGAAGAAGAAGAAGAAGAAGAAGAAGAAGAAGAAGAAGAAGAAGAAGAAGAAGAAGAAGAAGAAGAAGAAGAAGAAGAAGAAGAAGAAGAAGAAGAAGAAGAAGAAGAAGAAGAAGAAGAAGAAGAAGAAGAAGAAGAAGAAGAAGAAGAAGAAGAAGAAGAAGAAGAAGAAGAAGAAGAAGAAGAAGAAGAAGAAGAAGAAGAAGAAGAAGAAGAAGAAGAAGAAGAAGAAGAAGAAGAAGAAGAAGAAGAAGAAGAAGAAGAAGAAGAAGAAGAAGAAGAAGAAAGGAGAAGTCAGAGCCAACGCCCTGGTTCCTCTGTGTTGTCTCTATATAATATATAAAGCAAAACCTAAAACTACAAATGCTCTGTGGTACACTAAACAAAAATCTTCTCATTTCTTTGATGCTTTCAGCTCATCTAGAAGTGAGGGGAGCTTCTCCCATGGGTTTAGGTCAAAGGCTAAGGTATTTTGGGGGGCTCTAGGGATGACATGAATCTCCCAGGATCAGGAAAACTTTTCTGGCTCTCCTGGACTCCAGCAATCCCCACCCTCTGCTGGAGGAGGAGGTTCATCCCAGAGAATTCCATGATTCCGTGGCCTCCCTCCTTTGGGCTTGTGCCACCCTCCCAAGGTGCTCCCAGGGCTGGGCCCCTCTTCCAGCAGTCACGGAATTGCAGCGTTCAGGGAGCACATCCCATTACATCCCACTGTCACAATTACAGGGCAACTAATAAATCTAAGTGGTTGGCTCATGAATTGTGCTCAAATTTAGAAATAACTCTAGGGCAAGGGTCAGTGATTCCTTCTGAGTTCTTTCTCAGTTGTTCTAAGTCCACTCACTTTGCTATCTCAGTTTCGAAAAGCACCTAAAAGTGTTTTAAATTTTTATTTTGCTGCAAGAAAGGTGCCTGCTCAAAATTCTTCCTGTTTGGTCTAAATGACAGAAAGGAATTTACCTTACCCTTTATCCTCTTATCATCATTACATTTCTCTTTTTCCACATGTACTTTATTCACTAAAGGTAGTAAATATTACAATTATAGTTTTGAACGCAGCAGTTTTGGCATGTCACAGTTGTCCAAAAACACTGGAAAAGGAAAACAGGAAACCACCTTTCCCTAGAATTTTTTGTAGTAGAAAATTGCATCTCCCCGGAAAGACACAACAGAGAGGTTTTGTATGTCATCAGCTATTTGATTTTAAGTTTATTATTGCAGTGGGTGGGAAAAGGAAACTCAGATTTTAAGGAACTCTGGACAGGACACACTGAGCCACATGCTGTGTGACTCAGCAAACATCAAACATTAAAATGCATCTTGATTACTTAAAAACTCCCCTAAGATGCCCAAGAATTGTAAATATGTACTAAACCATCATATTTAGCACCATGCCCAATAGTTTTGGGACTGAAAGCCAAGACAAAAATTCATATTGCTTGAAGTATTACTGACCAACACACATTTAAGTGACAGGTAAACCTAGGGGAAATCTGTGACATATTTCCTGCTTCTATTAGCTGAGTACTACTTTTTGCAAGCCAAATGAAGTTCCATTCATCTTTAAATAAACAAACAAAAGATACTAGTACATTTTAAGTTCCCCAAGCAATTTGAATGGTACAGGCTGAGCTCATTCCCCACTCACACCTGCCTTTATGTACAAGCAGCAAAGACAGGAGGCCTGAGAGGAGCTGGGACTGTGAACTGTGCAAAAGAAGGGAAATCTGCCCCAGGACAGTGATTTTGTGGGACTGGCAGGATGTCTTTGCCATCATCAGAATCTCAGTGTTCCCCCTTCAGCTGTGGCCTCTGTCAGGCTGCTCAACCAGCAGCGCTTCGAGTGGTGGAGTTTGGTGGAGGAACCTGCAGATCCCAGGGTGTTCCCCTGAATAAACCCCTTTGACTGCAGGAAATGCCCTTAACCAGCCCACAAAACTGCAGCAAGTGCTTTTAAGGTGGGATTCTCCACAAAATAATAATCTGGGCATTTACAGGGCAATGTTTTTGCCACTGGACAAATTAATCTACGATGCAAGGTGTTCAGAGTTTGGTCCAACACCAGTGTTGCAACTCAGACCATGTCCTGGCCATTGCAGCATAACTCCATCAGAAGGCAAAATATATTCTTTATTTCATGCATATTTCATGCAAAGCAAACAAGCAGACAGGACAAAGAGATACCCAAAGAGATCCAGCTGCTCTCTGACCTGGTGCTTTTCCAGCCTGCCTGGTCAGGAGCAGAGAGAGGCAAGACCAGCTACAATTGGTTAGCTACAGAGAAAACAAAAGCAACAAATACCCCTGAGATAAATATTCCAGAAACATCCCAGATGGTTTACAAAACTTTCTTGAGGTTTTCCCACCGTGACCATGAGCAAGTTCTGCTTCTCAGAGTCAGGGTGAGGCTGAAAAGTTCCTTTGACTACCTGCCAGCGTCCACACACCAGAATTAATGAGGTCACCTCACGCAGCACTGCGTCCTGCAGATTACTCACTGGAAGCAGATCCCATTTGTGTGTGCCATAATTCCCAGGCTCTGTGACTTCCTGGGCCTTGTGTTTGCTCAGAAGGAGCTGGAGCCCAGCGCTGGTGCTTGGTGCCCTTCACTCCGTGCAGGGTGGGAGATGCAGGAAGGTTGGCTCGGGTCAGGATTCCCCTCTGGAGATGCCCATCCCAGAGAGTGACAAGGGGGATTTGGTTCCTAAGATGTGCAGGTTAACAGGGACAAACCTCTGCCTGAGTGTTCTTGGGGCCTGGCCTTTAAATCTGGGACATATGTTACATCACCACCTTGTTGATGATTTTGTCAGTATGCTCTGAGTGTTCACTGAGACCAGGGAAACCAAAGTGCAATATCTGAGTATTATTTTTTTCTTTTTAAAAGCACAAAATTTAACATTTGGCTACAACTACACTACAGAGCATTTCTGATTGTTTGTTATGTGTAAATTCTGATACTTTTGTTCTGATTATTGATCTAGATTTTGTTTCTGTTGTGCTTTTGACCTCTATTCTCACATATGGAAGGTTTTCTACTCCTTCCTTTTCATCCATTTCTTGGTGTTTTTAAAGCTGTGGCTGCCCACGTCTGTGCTTTTGTTTCCTGGTTCTGTGCCACCTCTTAGTGGATGGAGGTCATATAGATTTTTTCTTTTATTTGATTTTGTATTTTGAGATGCTTGCTTTCCTCACTATTTTAAGGTTTTAAGTAAATCCTCTCGTCCTCTAGCTATCATAACACAATTAATGGGCTGATTTTCTGCAAAGGTCAGTTCTTTAAGGGTGCAGTACAGCCATGGGAATGGAAATGAAGCCAGTTAACTGCCCCAATATCTCAGCCTAAAGGAACTGCACATTTCTGAAAAGACCTCACCCTGCTAATCAGATTAGCAGGGAGACCTAATCCTCTGAAATACTGATTGCTCCAATACTTCCCAGGTAACCAGCAACAGGACAAGAGGAAATGGCCTCAAGGTGCACCAAGAGAGATTTGGATTGGATATTAGGAAAAAAATTCCTTCACTAAAAGAATGGCCAGACATTGGAACAGGCTCTTTTGTTCAGGAGTGAACCAATACATCATTTATATGTCATCACACACATGATTTTTATTTATTTTTATATGTATATATAAAGAGAGATGTGAAATGCTAAAAGTCCAGCAGTTACATACCTGAATACTGCAGCACAGAGTTGCTGTTTGAATTGTGTGAGCAGTTTTAAGGAAATCCAGGGATTGTGGAAGAGTTTTAATCCATGCAGTTGGTAGTCTCACGTGTCAGCCCATCTGCATTAGTGGCACACCAATGCCTTGCCAAGAATTAAAATATCAGAAGTCTTATGGCACTTCTGAAATCATCACCAGATCTGACACTTGAGATTACAATTGCTTGAGGGGAAAAAAACAACTTTTCTAGAGCAGCATCAGAATAATTTCAGAAACAGCTCTTAATTTGCTATGGTGCATGGAGGGAAGGGAGGGGCTAAGGCCCCAGTAACTAAATATTCAGTTTAGAGTTTGGAAAGGCTCTCAAGTGCTCAGAGCTGCTTGTTCCCATGTAGGCTGCTCAGAAGTGTCTGTGTCTTACACAACAGCTCCGTAGAGCAGCCCAAGGGCAGGCTGGAACCATCAGCTGAAGGAGGGAATTCTCATCTTCAGGCAAACCCAGAACTGTGAACCAGAACCAGAATTCTCACAATGCACCACGAGAGAAAGAGGCTGGCTGGAGAAGGGAGGTGTGAGAGACGAGGCATGGGGTTCTCTCTAAAATATGCAGTGATAATTCTGTTCTTGCAGAAAGAGAGAAGTGTTAGGAATTACTAGATTGGAAGACTTTTAATAACCTTCAAAGGGGGAGTAAAAAGAGTACATGGAGAGGATGCCTTCAGTATGAAAAACAAATTAGATTGATGCATAGAGTACTTAGGGCACTGGAAGATAAACTATTTTAATTTGGAAAAAAAAAAAATTGGCATATTCCCTAAAAGTGATTTTGATCTGCTTCAATGGTAGCTGATGCCTTAAATGGCTCCCTAGAAGCAGAGACCAGACAGGAATAAAGGAATAAAGGAATAAAGGAGGGATTTATTTGAAAGGCCTTCAGAGGTCGCACTCTGGGCTCCAGAGGCTCCTGCCTCAGTGCATCCCAACATGGACAATGCCAGCTCCCGAGTTCTTCCCACTTTGATATCAGCATCAATTGCCCAAGCAGAAGCCAGGCAAGGATGGAATTTGCCCAAGCTTGCCCCCCTCTCCCCAAGATGAAGGTTTGCAGTTGTTGGGCCCAGGAGGGTCTGGGTGTCCTTGGAGAGCGAGCTGGAGAGGCTTTGTTATGTCAGTGTGAGCATGAGAGAACAGCACTGAACGAGCTCCAGGGAGCTGCAGAGTTACACTGGGCAGGGCAGGGCTGGGAACAGAGAAAAGTTAAAACCTAAGGCATCATAGCAAAGTTGCTTCTAGGAGGTGCAGTTAGATCTGTGTCAGCTTCAAACTGATCCCTTCCACTCTTCATTCTCTTCCATTGTCACCCTCTGGATGCAGAGCTGGTTTGTTCACACACATCCCTCAGAGCAGGGCCTGTTCTGGGTCTGCTCCTGCATCTCATCTGTGGGACCAGAGCCCAAGAGGGAGGTTTGACAGCAGTGAAACCAGAGAGGGGCTGGAACAGCAGGTTCCGAGGACTGATTCCACATGGGCCCCTGCAGCCAGAGGCAGACAAAGGCAAGGGAAGCTCTGGCTCCTGCTCTGCAGGACACCTTCTGAAACCCCGGGAGAGGTGAGGGGAGCTGCAGCTGAACTGCAGCCCTGTCCTAAGGAGCACCTCAGCTGAGGCAGGCACTCACTGTGTGCAGTGAAATGGGAAAACACTCTCCAGACAGGCCCCACAGCCAGGAATACACAGCAACAGGGAATTGCATATTTAGACTTATTCAAGTTTTCTGAGTCACAAATTAGCATTTTTAAGAGCTGATCTTTTTCCCAATTGACTTTAATCAAGTGCTTCAGAAGCTAGAAAATGTTTTAAGTGAATAGAGCTCCTAAGCAGAGAGCCCAGGGAACAGGATAGCAGCTATTTTGTACTCCCCTTCAATGGTTTACTTTGCTTTTTTGCTTTGTTATTGTATTTTTACAGCTTTCAACACAAGGGAAGCACCACAGCTGTAGGTTTCACAAATAAAATGAGATGTGCAGGCAGAAAGACACCCTTGAGGAGACAAGTTCAAGCAAAAATTTTAAAACATTTTCTTGACAGTGTCAGCCAAATGATCTTTTAAGTGTCCATTTTGCTCTGATCTCCAATGCACTTCACGGAGACAAGAAAGTGATATTCTCTAAATTACAGAATCCTTTTATTTTCCTTTTATTTTTATTTAATATTTGTATGAAAACAAAGTCACTTTTACTTTTTCAACAATACCTCAGGAAAAAAACCCAACACACTTCATAATATATGTCTTAGAAGGGTTTTAGTCAAGTGAACTCAGGCAACATCAGTTACATATTAAGGCAAATGGTCTCAGGAATGTGATTAAAATCTGCCATGAAACAAACATACCTCGTCTAAAGCCAGAGAAAAACCTGGGAGAATTTTGTACCTTAGCAGGCTCATGAAGTATCTGCGCTTGCTGTCAAGTATACTGAATTTATCTTACCAGGATCTCTGTAGCTCCTTCCAGTGCCTCCCTGAGCCTTTTCCACTCTCCTCTCCCTCATCTGTGCCACCACAGCTGCCTCCCTGCCCTGCTCTGGAGCTGTGAACCCAGAGCCATATGAACAACTCTGCTTATTTTACCCCTAAATGTCTGTGCTTCTGCCTCAGAGTGTGAAAAAAGGTCAGAAAACAGTGGGGAATCTGTGCTTGCTGCTGACAGACCCCGTGTGAGCCCCCAGGTGGGGCTGTGCCCACCTGCAAAGCAGCACCTGTGGCATTTAACACAGCCCTGCCTCACCAACACCCAAACCAAACTCCCCCTGACCAAATCAGTCTGGATTTTCCCTCAGAAAAGCAAGAAAATGTAGAATTCAGGTGACATCACATTTCCATCACTTCCTCTGCTGCTTGAGGAGTGCCACGAGGCAATTCCTACAACCGAGGGAGTAAAAGTAAAAAATTATTATTATTATTATTATTATTATAAAACAACCAAGTCTTCCAGAACCTTACCTGCAAAACGGTTTGGAAAAGGCTCCTCTCTCAAAACATTTAGTGCCTTTCATGAACTTGTGGGAATAAAAGCAGGGACGGAGCTGACAAGAGTAGTGACAAGGAGCTCAGCACAGTCACCATGCCCAGTGGAGGTTCAGGGCTCAGAGTTCCACCACAACCCCAGATGTGTCTTTTGAAGTCATTAGGATTTAACAATTAATAGAGAGGTTTGTTTGATAGCTAGATGCGGCCAGATAAAAAAGACATTCCCTTCCAATTTCCCATTATTTTGCCTGTAACACATTAACAGCATACTTTGATGCATTTTTATATCCAAACCTGGGTAATTGAAAGTGAAAAATTTCAATTCACCCACTTCACCACATTTGAAAAAGAATAGTGGTTTCTCTTTTAATAACAAATGTGCAAATAGTAGTGACTTTGAACTGAAAGGATGAAAGCTATAAGTGAAAACCAAGGAATCAGTGATGATCATTTTCTATGTTATCAATTTTAATACTTACACAATATTTCTATTATGATTTTCAAATATTTTATATTGCCTGAATTGGTATCTATTGAACTAGAGAGTAAATGTTCATCTCACTGCAGTCAGCAGCAAAATTCTTTCTTTTTAGAGAGTTATTCTTTATTAATTGGGTCTCTTGATCCTGACCCTGTTAATTGTTAACAGCAAAGGGATCGAGAAGCCTGGGATTGTGTCTGATCTGAGTTACAGCTACTGAATGTGCTCTGAATATTTCATTATAAGACTTAATTTTGCACCATGAGACAACTTGAAATAGCTATTATTTTTCCTTACCTACACTTCCCATTTAATCTTTAATGCTGCTCTCATTCTCTTCTCAAAAAATTCCTCAAATTCCCTCCCACTTGGTTTCAAAACTTTTCCTATTTCAGAAAATTTAGAATGGATTTCAACTATGTGATCTGTGTACTCCACGAGGTGTTTTTCTGGTTTACTGCTTTTATTTTTCAAGTGCCTCCCTAGCAAGATTTGTTATAATTAAAAATAATCGTTTTATTAACATGTAATTCCACTGGCTGACTATAGAGCTACCCTTAATTAACTTTTATCTAAGTTCAACGTGTGCAAGCAAACTTCCCATGGCCCTCAACACAAGCTGGAATATTTCTTTTTCCCCATGCAGAACTTGGGAATTACTTTAGTGGATCGGTATGTGCTTTTAAGGAGAAAAAATATGATCTGTGTATTTTACAGATTTCACAAACCTCCTAAATGCCTGCAAAGTTCTGTACAAATCCGAACAGGCTGCAAACACAAACACCAACAAGCAGCAGAGGATGTGGAGTTGCAAACACAAATTTCTCAAGTTCCAGAATTGGTTCCCATTAACTGAGATATATTTTTCCTTACTTTGCTATTTGCCAACTTGTTGATTATGTTTGTATTTTTCTGAGTCACAACAGTGATGCTCTTCCTTTGAAAGATAAAAGTTGGTCTTTTTTTATAAATTTGTTTGCCTCAGGTTTGAAATCTTATAGAAGGCATCAAATATTCCATCACTTGACAATAAAATCCGAAGTGGCAGTTTGGAATATTTATTCTAAAATAATCAAAGGAATTCTTTGATGCATACTTCAATAATTATTTAGTACATTTTACTCCTATAAATATGTTTCTTTGCCTTACAGACGAAATGAAAAACTCTTAAAAGATATTTCAAATGAATAATTCAAACAATGACTGACAGTATAATTGTTTATATTTTTTCCTGGTTGGCACATTCACTTTCTTCCCTCAATTTATAAACCAAGTTATCGCTCTCTGTGATATTTCTAACATTTGAATGAAAAAAAGAAACTTTATAAAGATGTCTTGTCAATTTTTTTTACAGTGACTCTGCTCCCATTATTTTAGCTCTTTAGTTGAGAGCTGCAGGTACCACTTGTATCCTACCTTTGGTGGGATTTCAGCTATTCTAGGGAAATACATAAGCACTGGCAATTAAATTGCCTTTTCAGTTTTGTACAGCTTATGAAGTTGTTTTATTGTAGAGGAAGATTAGTGTCTTCCATAGAAACAGGAAAGTACCTAAGCAGGAGTCCGTGGATTAAAGCTGTGACATCTTGTACCAACTCACTTTCTGAAGGAATTCTGACAGAGACAGAAGTCAATTGAAGTGAGAATGTAAGGAAAGGAAATAGAATCAGCTGAACAAGAATGAAAATACTAAGATGGAATTGGAAAAATTTTCCTATCTGTGGGAGAATCTCTTAGGGAATGAACCTGTGGAGCAAAGCTGACTTATTTTTAAAAAATCTTAATAAATTAATAAAAAACAGGAGAACAGTAAAGCTACAAAGAGATTAAGAAATTCACTATCAATGGATTGATAGTGAATGATTTTCCCCAATACTTGAGGAAAAACAAAAAGCTATGGGCAGCTATAAAACTAAGCCAAGAGCAGTAGCAAAGGAGCAGGTGGGAAATGGGAACCAATACATGGAATTACAGCTTACAAGGATAGCAAGGATTTTGGATTTCTGAGCTTGGCAGTGGCAGCAGCAGCAGCAGCTCATACAGAATGGGAAATATGGACAGAGATACCTCAATGTCAGCAAAGCAACCTCTCCTTTTATCCTTATTTTTCGTATTAATGGCTACAGAACAAATTCCATGGGGACCAGGGTGGGATTCCCAAGCTGGGGACATGGCACAGGGCTCCCACCAGGCTCTGCTCACCCAGCCCAGCAGAGCAGGAGCACTCCTGACACACACCTGGGCTTCCACCCTGAGGGCAGAGCTGCCCCAGCACCACCCCAGCCCTGCAGGACAGAGCTGGCAAGGGAGGGACTCACATCATCCCCAGCAGAAAAGTACAACTCAAATGTGACCACTGCAATCCCTAGGCGGAAATCAGAATTATATATTATTATATATAAATACCCAGCGACTTCTGAGGAGTTAACTCAGCTGCCACAACACTGTCACTTGCCCAGAAGAGTTAACAATTGTTTCTGAAGGTACTTCTGAACAAAACCCTCATCTTGGGAACACAGGAGCTGAGAAATGTTTAACTCATTCGTTGGTGGGAGACCAAGTCACACACTGGGGCTCAGAGGAAGTTGAATGAATAATTGAATTTCAGCAATTCAATTATGATTAAATCAGGATAAATTTTTAAAGAAGAAAAAAAATAAAAGCACTACCAAAAAAATTCTCCTGGGATCAATGCCACCTTCCTAGTTTCCAGACAGACAGTTATGTTTTAAAATATTTTGCTCAGAATTCAGACATCTGCTTTACTGTGTGTTTGTTTTGCAGGTTTTGTGGCAGAGGGGCTGGCAAGGGATGAGGTCTGCTGTTTAAAATGCTGTGCTGCCTCTGTCTTCTCTGTTTTCAATTTATTATCTTATTTAACTGATTGAGAAAGATAGTTTAGAAATTGCTAGGTCTCACTGCAATGCCAAAAAATATTAAGGATGTGCTTAAATACTTAATGGCAGGAAAGGAATAATTGTTCTTCTATTTTCTTCTTTGTTTACTGGAGACTTGTACTGGGCTCAGTTCATTGCTTTTCAAAAAAAAAAAAAAAAAAAAAAACAAAAAGAAAACTTTGCTAATTCAATTAAGGAGTAGAAAGCACACAATAAAGCAAAACATCCTCCACAAAAGCCATGAGTTTTTTCATGACAGCAGCACTCCAAGGTGGAAGGACACAAAGGGTGGCCATCCTTTGTGGGACCACTGCATTCCAGGGAACAGCCTTCCAGGCTGGCTGGAGCTTGGACAAAAAACAGGAGGTTCCTTAAACTGACCTCTAACTACTGACACAGGGCAGGGAGAAGTCAGAACAAATCGAAATCAGGGGGATTTATCTGCTGCCAGCAAGCCAAGGTGCTGCAGAACCTCGCTGAGTATTGATGAAGTCCCTGCTGCTCTGCTGGGGAGGAGCAGATCCTGCTCTGAGGAGCCAAGAGCTCCTCAGCATCGAGGTGTTCTGCTGCTCTCATAAACGATGCTCTGGAGCATTGATTCTGTCAACACTCTTCCTAATCCTGACATTTCCTGACGTTTTCAATTTTGTAAAATAAAAAGAGTTTGAAATTCTTAGCTTTGACCTTGACATAATGGATCACGGCAAGGAAATGGAGTCTGAGCACATTTGTTCCCATCTTGCCTTCTGCTGCTATCAAAACTGCAGATTAAATTAGAGTTTTTATCAGAGGTTAGCTGGAAAATGGATGTTCTTCCTGTGGGGAGGGGGGGAAGCCATACAAATATTCCGTCTTATATTGGGATACAAATCCCAATTACATTTTCATTCAGGAAGAGTTTTCAGAAGAAAACACATTTAGGCACAAACAATTGGATACATTTATTTTCCAGCTTGCCCAATTTAACTCCCTGCCTATAATTTAAATGAATGTGAATATCCAGTCTAAAGTCCAGAGGTTTTCCTTTGGTGATATAAAAAAGTAAGATGTTTTCCTGACCCCTGGACAGTCAAGAGCTTGGTGTGTTTAACTCTTTGAACTTCTCTCCTATCAAGAATTTTGTATAAAATGTTGAGAAATTAAAATATGTACAGTACTAATTGTCTGCTCTGTGTGATTCAGGGGCCAACTAAGTCAAAAGGCAAAGCAGTTTCTCTGCTTGCCTTTAGTCCCTCTCTTCCTACTAAACACACATCATAGAAAGAGCAGTGACAATTAAGAACTTTAGATGAAGTCGCACGTGTGACACAGACACTCTTGTTTCTGCCTTCCAGGAGTTAAAACAAATGTTTGTACTGGGAGATCAGCTGTGATCAACTCCTCTGACAGCATCACTTCCTATCACAAAATCAACTGATTATGTTGGGTAAGTCTCTTTGTGCAATCCCAACAGCAACAGCCATAACAATTGAGAATGGGAAAAAAGGGTCTTAATTTCCTTAAGCAAAACAGCTGTTTTGGCATAATATTGCTACACATTCCTTTTTTCTGTCTTCCCTCCCTCAGTCTTCTTTGAGGATCACCTCAGAGAGGTGAAGTTTAAACCTTTATTATGTTTTAACCCATCTCACACATTAGGCAGAGTGAGGGGAGCAGTCCTGGCCTGCACCCAGGCCGGGCAGAGACACCTCAGTCATCCAGGATTAAAGGTGGGGAACCCAAGCTGTGTCTGGGTCTGCATCCCTGCCCACAGCAGCACAAGCACTGAGGAACTGGCAGCCTCATTTATTCCTTCAATAATAAATAAATTCCTTCATTTATTCCCGGGAACCACGAGAACCATTGACAAACCCTGGGCCTGTGGGATCAGCGGCAAGGCCTGCACAGAACCAGGCCACGTTTCACCAGAAAAACATCAAAAAGACTTTGCAGGGGTGCTGATGGATTCGTGTTTCACCCGTGAAAAAACCTTTTCAAATCACTGTGCTCCTGAATAGCTCTTTCCAGTGGGTTTCTGCAAGAAAGGAAAAGGGAATGGCAAGGGAAAAAAAGAGCTGAGTGATGGTGGATAAAGTGGGGAAGGGCAGGAGCTGAGCAGCTGGCAGGTGAGGGAAAAGGAGGGACTTCAGACTGAAAGGTGGGAAGGAGCCAGGAAAAGTGGAGGTTAGCAGAGATGGGGGACTAGTGAGAATGTACCTGAAAATCAGAGAATCATGGAATGGTTGGGGTTAGAAGGGACCTTAAAAATCATCTTGTCCCACCCCTGCCCTGGGCAGGGACACCTCCCACTGTGCCAGGCTGCTCCAAGCCCCAATGGCCAACCTGGCCTTGGGCACTGCCAGGGATCCAGGGGCAGCCACAGCTGCTCTGGGCACCCTGTGCCAGGGCCTGCCCACCCTCCCAGGGAACAATTCCTTCCCAATATCCCATCCAGCCCTGCCCTCTGCCACTGGGAAGCCATTCCCTGCCTCCTGGCCCTCCAGCCCTTGGCAATTGTCTCTCTGCAGCTTTCCTGCAGCTCCTTCAGGCCCTGCAAGGCCACCCTGAGCTCATCCCAAAGCTTCTCCTCTTCAGGCTGAGCAATGAGATGGTTAAAAATATCTGTATTTTCTTCCTGTCATTTTGGACATTTCAAATTCTTCCATGGCTTTCTCCCATATCAAAATCTAATTGGAAGGATTAAATCTTGGCTTGCTAACACAGACCTTCTGTCTTTTCTTCTGTGCAAGACTACTTGTCTTCAAATCATTTTGGAAGGGTGGCTGTTTACAGACCCTGTACACACAAACAGCAGTGCCTGTGACTTCCCCAGCTGAGGCCAGCCCTCCTCTGTCCATGCCTGTGACCTGTCCCTGGAGCAGGGTGACAGCAGTGCCCTTCCTTCAGCACAGGCCCCAGCACACGGAGCTGGAGGGTGGCAAAGGGTCTGAACTGATAAAAGAGGGGTCATCAGTAACCCCCTCCAGAGATGCGTTCCCAAAAATGACCAGAACCTTCTGCCAACTAATCAGGGCTGGGGTTATCTCTAAGTTCCTTTCATGGAGAAATCTTGTAGAATTGAAAAGCTGAACCAAGGCAAGGAGCTCAGAGCCGTCTGCCCACTCTGCCACCTCTTCAGACAAGCCCAAGGACAAGTTTGCAGAAGGCTGACAGTGCTGGTTTCAGTGTTGCTCATCTCCAGCATGATCCATATTGGCAGATTTAACTTAAATCTACTGCTTTGTCTTCCAAAGAGGGACAAGGGCTTTAAATAAATCTTCTCTTCCTGCTCTCAGTGTTAGCACTTCATTTTCTCTCAACTCAGTAAAGCATCTATCCTGATTTAACAGACATCTGTGAGAGACAGGAGCAACAACACAGCTCATGAGACCTGCAGGACTGCTCTGGAGCACCTCGCAGCAAACGTTTTGGGTCAGTAGTTCAAGCTGCGTTCAGAACAAAGATAGATTTCTCCATGTTGCATTCCAGCCTCTTTGTGTCTTAGTCAAATCTTGTTGGAGTCAAAGAAAATGACCTGGACTGAACCTTTTGCCTGTCAAAGGCAGCTGCTTTCCCACACTTTACAAGCCTCATGTTTCTTTCTGGCTGCGCGATGGCAACCAGTGAAATCTGAGGAGAAGCATTCAAAACAGATCTGTCTACCTGCATCTCACCAACCAGCCTGGAAGGGAAAGCACCTGTTTGGAGTCAGCACATTCCATTTGCGAAAAATCCCTGAGAACTATTTCTCTTTAAAATATTTTCCAAGAAAAATCCAGTGTCCCACAAAGGCAAAGAGTGGGGCTACGTCATGAGCATGAGGCAAGAAGGACTTTGTGCTGCAAACAGCCACGTCAGTGGGAAAAGTCTGCTTGCTTATTTTTATTTTCCCCCTAAAATTGCAACTGTCATGTAAACTCTTTAATAAAGAGATCAGAGCTAGTCACTAAAGTGCTAGTCAGAAATGCCAGGCACTGCAGAAATCAGCATTTTAATTTGAGTTTTGAACAGAATGAAGCCTTAACATAGCTCTCAAGCTATTTAAATATGGGGGAAATTAGCCGAATGAATGAAGGAAAATAACACAGCTGGCGACTATTTAAAAAGAGCAGACTGACTTTTTGTAAGTTCAAACAGGGCTGTTGAGAAATAACTTCTTATAAACTATGCAGAATCAAATGTTGTACAAATATACGTCTCTATATCTTTCTCTCCAGATCAAGACTTTGACAATAATTAATCATAATGAACATTTCTCCAAGAAAACTCAGAAATACTTAACTCTGAAAGAGCCTGCAAATATTTGGTTAAGTTCATATATATATATATATTTGTGTGTAATATGTGTTTATGTACACACAGTTGAAACTAATCTACTGCAAAATTCTTTCAGAAACATCTTTCTGTGCATTATTTATCTTCACTGAATTATTCTGTAGCATCTGGGAAGACTAATTTAAGCAAAGAAAATTTCCAGCTAAAACCAACATCCAAGTTTTGTCCATGTTTTTGAGCTCCAGTAACACAACAGCTACTCAGAGATTACACACAGACTGCTCCACCCTCTTCCTGGGCTGGCTCCCAGCAGCTGTCCAACACATGGCTCCAAGTTCTTGAGGAGTTTCTTTTGCCATCAGAACGTTACAAAATGTGAAGTTTTTCCCTCTGCAGGAAGAAGATTGGAGGGTTCAGCACCACCTGAACCTGAGCTCCTCAGCATCCTGCACGAGGGCCTCACCTCCCTGCAGAAATGCTCTTCCACGCAGGATCCCAGCTCTGTCCTGCAGAATTCAGCTGGCAGAAATGCCACCTCTCATTTTTAAACCGTGAGGAAGAGAGAATAAGTAAAAAGGAGACATAATAAACTCATGAGCTGTGCAGATAAAAAGCTTCCAACCATTCAGGTGCTGATAAAACTGAAAGATCAATGGATAGTGGTGGATCTGTCCCCACTTCCCACTGCCTGTCCTGTCTCCCACTACTGCCAAGAGTATGGATAACCCAGCCCTTCCTGTTCTAATAATACACAGAATAGAGCTCTGTGCTTTATATTTTCACAATTTGCTTATTTTATGTCAGAGTCCCTTCTGCAAGCCAAATAATTTCTTTTCATGGCACACCCTGCAGGGCTTCCCTTGGGATTTTTTTATTTAAAAAACTCCTTTTTTAGGCTCAGTGGGTTTGCATAAGTGTTTCAGTCTCTTTGATTTTCCACTTACACCTTTGCTAGCACAGGCCCACAAAATCCTTCAGTGGTAAACAGCTCCAAGATGAGAAGGAAGGAGAAACCAGATCGCTGAAGTTGTCTCTGCTGCCATCCCAAGACAGAAGTGCATCCATAATTCCCTTTCCTGGCACAGGATCTGGCTGGTGCATTGTCCAGGAGGAAAACCAGGATCACATTCGCTGCCTGTCAGCCAAGGAGTGCAAAAAGAGGTGGCTGGGGGCCACGTGAACTCATCTTGAGGATGGTAATTCACCCCTTCTTTAACAAAGCAGAGCAGTCCCCCTGCAGTCAGGTCTGCCCAGCCTTCCCCTATGAGGAGCCTTTAATGCATTCTTGCTTTTCTTCAAACCTGGGCACATTTTCATTCCACCCCCAATGATTTCTCCTTGCCAGTGCCTTTGAAGCCCATTCAGCAGGTGGAATGTTCCAGGATATCACAGCTTTAAAAGCCCAAGTTCCTGCAGTACTGAGTCTAATCGTTTCCAGTACCACTGAACAACTTAATGGGCTGCAAAAATTTGATAAGACAATGTAATTGCCAGCTTTTATGTATATTCTTAAAATAGCTATGTTCCTCATAGAGGTTGTACAGGATATAAGTGTTAGCAGGAACAATTAAAGAACTGAAACAATTGAAGCAGTTTAGAGAATTATAGCACGCAAAAACGATAAAAAATTCCAAACGAATTGTCCTTATTCCTTGTCTTGCATAAACAATAATTTCAGGTACTGGAACAAATTACTCAAAACCAGAAAATCACTACAAGAAATAAAGATAATATTTACCCGTACTGCAGGAAAAATAGGTATAAAGAGCCTTGTATCAGTTCAGGTAATTGAAGATGCTGGAATGAATGAACTTTCTGTCACACATTTCAGGTATTCAAGTCAGTGGAATAATAAGTCGTTTCCTTATTCCAAATACAGTCTTTATTGTAAGTTATTTCCAGCCCCTCACCCAAGACCAGGCTCCTCCTGTTGTGTGGATGCCCCAGGGTTCCCCCTCCGTGCCCTGGTCCTGCCTGCAGCAGGCTGGACAGAAACTCATTATTTCAAATATATCAGATACAGCCACAAACAAAAGGCATGGTCACACTCTCTCCTCTGCTTTATTCCAGTAATTCCATCTGAATAACTTTAGGGCTTACTCATAAACACCCTGTGGAAGTTGTTCCCCTCTCCCATCCAAAGCCAAAGAAGCTCAGCTCCCTTGAATAATAAACACAAATAGGATCACGGAACAGTGGCTTTCCTCTAACCTTGACTGCTATCAGTAAAGCATATTTTCTTCTCTATATCACATTTTAATGTATGCTTTGTACCAGCACTGTCAGAAGTAATATAGGTTGACTGTTCTATTATGCATCATATTAAAAAGACAGCAAGGGTTTTTTTTTTCAGGGCAACCAAAGGGTAAAATAAAAGGATTTGTAGGAAAGTGGTTTGGCGGACACTAAATTAATCTTGCACTCCAATCCATCTGCAAGTGAAAAGATACTTGACTCAATCTGTCAGCAGAGTCAGACAGGTATCTGATCAGCTCCATGGAAATCCTTTTATAAACTCAAGCTCTGATGGATGCTGTAACCTTACTTGGAGGAATGGCACTGCCTTGTACTCACATGCATGGTAATGGGAGTGAAATTTGAAGCCTGAATATCTGATCAAGGCATCTCTCTCTTTCATAAAAGGGATATTCCATTAAGTATTTAAGCAAACAGCACTGTTCTATCAAAGGATGAGACGTCTAAAATAATGATTTTGAAATTTCCCCATGACAGAAAATTCCTGCATTACATAACCAGACAAATTCTGAATATCTGCTCTGTGCAATACATCTGAATAACAAGAGAAAATAATCAAACCAGGAGGACATTTCCAACCAGTATTCCTGCAGATTTTCTGCAATAGAAATTCATGCTGTTGGGATAATCAACATAACATTTTAGGCATTTAAGTGCAGCAAAATCAAAGGAAGTGGAACTACTTTATAATTCTATCTTTGCCCACTTGAAAGTCCAGGTCAATGTTAAATTTTTCTAGAACATTTGATAATCAGATCCTTACGTTATCAGATTACGTTATCCCTCCAAAGCTACATTACAGAGAGCAATAGGGCAACCTGATACGTTAAGGATGTTAAACTCATTTCAGTCACATCCAACAGTTACAAAACAGCTGCTTCCTAAAAGTCAAAGTGCAGCTGGGATGCCAAAACTGCCATCAAAGCCAGGGCTCAGCTCTGTCCAGGTTTGCTTTTACTCTCCAGTGAAGATGCTGGTGAAATCTATTAAGGAGCACCATGAAGAGATGTTTATGAGGAGGCACCAGCAGGATCAGAGGGATGGAGCAGCTCTGCTGGGAGGAAAGGCTGCAAGAGAGAGCTGGGATTGTTCAGCCTGGAGAGGAGAAGCTTTGGCCTGAGCTCAGGGTGGCCTTGCAGGGCCTGAAGGAGCTGCAGGAAAGCTGCAGAGAGACAATTGCCAAGGGCTGGAGGGCCAGGAGGCAGGGAATGGCTTCCCAGTGGCAGAGGGCAGGGCTGGATGGGATATTGGGAAGGAATTGTTCCCTGGGAGGGTGGGCAGGCCCTGGCACAGGGTGCCCAGAGCAGCTGTGGCTGCCCCTGGATCCCTGGCAGTGCCCAAGGCCAGGTTGGCCATTGGGGCTTGGTGCAGCCTGGGACAGTGGGAGGTGTCCCTGCCCAGGGCAGGGGTGGCACTGGGTGATCCTCAAGGTCTCTCCCAACCCAAACCATGCTGTGATTCTGTGAAAAGCAGCAAAGGAGCTGCAAGGCTCATTCAAACCCCAAATGGGCTTCCCAGCCCATGCTTTGCCCGGTGGCCCTGCACTGACAGGCACTGAACCCTGAGCAGTTCCATTCCCAGCTGGCTCAGGTTGGTCCCTCCTGTAGCTACACTGGGACAGTGCAACAGCAGGAGCTTCTCCATTTTTCCCTTTGAATAATGACATTCCTCCTGTGTCAGAGGGGAAATCTGGTCTCGAGCCACCTGGGGAAGGTGTGGGAGCTCCCAAGGCTGCTGCTCTGAGCACCATGCTGGGAGCTGCCCCTGCAGAGGTGACAGAGCCTTCATCAGCCACTGCTGAGCTCACACCACCACCAGGAGTTTGTTCCCTCCACTTCATCCCAGCCCAGACATGCTTCAATCCACCAAGCAGACCTTCCCCTCACACCCACCAGTGCTGCCTTTGGCTGGACGCTGATCAAAAACTGCACACAAGCAGAAAGCAGCAGGGGGAAAGGCAGGAGGAAAGAGAAAAGGTGTGGGGATGGAGCTTGAGATAAAGGTTGAGGACACTTTTTTCCCCACTGAGAACAAGGATGTACCTTTCCACATTGAATACATATGCTAAAACATACAGCTCACGTGGGAGTGAAACCTCACAGAGCTCAGGCCCTTAGTGCAAAATGATCACTGACTCCAGGGCAAGGTTTAGCCTCAGTTATGTCGAACAATGAGGTTAAAAGCCTGACAGGAATAATGTTTTGTCAGATGTCAATTCCTCTGTCTTATTTTATACTGGAAATGGGGTGAAGAGGGTATTCTAGGGAAATATCACCTTCATTCAATAATCAGAGGTCCTGGAAGCTTTGAGACACACAAGAGCACAAGCACCTGCTGTGCTTTTCCCGAAAACTTGTCATTTGCCACATGGAAAAAGGAGACAGACAGAGGGAGGGGAGGTGTTGGGTCCAGGCGTGGGTAGCTGCATCGCTGACATTTAGCAACAGTAGGCTGACTTTCAGTGCTGAAAGGGAGCCAGGAAGGCTGAGAAGAAAGTTTGCAGTATATGAGAAATACTGCAAAGACAGAAACTAAAATATAAAGAGCAACACAGCAATTGCTATTTAAACGGCAACCAGAAATTGAGTTTGGAGCTAGGTGTCCATGGGAACTCCTTCCATCCCCAGCAGATTAGTGCAAATCAAGGGCAGGGCCAAGTGCTCTGTACTTTTGTGGAAATTTGCAGACCAGACTCCCAGTTTATGTGCTCAGTTGGGCCTAAGTGAACCCATCTGGATTTACACCATCCAAGGGTGTAGCCTTTGCCTGTTATTACAGAGATAGAAGACGTATGTCACAGTGTTAGAGATAAGTCCATTTAAAAAGTTAAAATGAATAAGTAAATCCAATTTCAGAGCAGCTCCTGCTCCTCAGAAGGGTAATTCAGCTGCAGTGATTATGATGGCAACGATAACACACGACAGCAAACCCAACAGATAGGTCTGGGACTACAAAACAACAATTCTGTGATTGAAGTTCCCCCATTCCAGTCTGGAAATGTCTGTTCATGTCTAGACAGGTGCTCTGGGAGACAATGACACAGGAAAGGCCTCTCTGTCTGAGGCCATGGGACACAAAAGGC
Organism: Vireo altiloquus; assembly: GCA_013396875.1. Lineage (NCBI taxonomy): Eukaryota > Metazoa > Chordata > Aves > Passeriformes > Vireonidae > Vireo > Vireo altiloquus. Next base: position 26,748 of record VZRF01006968.1, read on the forward strand.
CATGTCTGCAGGGGCAGGTTTGCACTTTCAGAACTGAAGTTTGTATTCCCAGCTCAGGAGAGTCCTGCTTACCACAACCAACCACACAGCAAATGGGCAAGTACTGAAAATCTGCTACTTTTGTTTATTAGCAAGTCCTAATTCACAAAGATTTTTAATTTGGGTACAGCCCAAATTGGTGGCACTTTTCTTGGTTTGACCTCAGTTGCATTACCGTGCACCTGACATGTCATGAAAGTTTCTGAAAATAGCATTGAGGACTTGAACTGAAAATCCTGACCGAGCCTGAGAGTTTTCAAAGCCAAGTCTTCCTTGGTTGTAAGGATGCTACAAGATATTGATTTCAAATCTAGCTGATGAGAAAACATAAGCACGTCTGATTGTGGACATTAAAACAGTCACAGGAGGTTGCACTGAATAAATTAAAAAAAAAAAAAAAAAGAGAGACACCAATAAATCCTTGAATAATTTAGAGAAAATCACACCTAGACCATAATACAGCTCTATTGCCTACAGCCTATGGGGTCTCTCCCCCACCAGATAAATCCTGGGCTCTTTCTTGTTGAATAGTGGCCACTGCCACCAGAACTCTGCATCAATATTCTCACTAGAAAGGCACAACTGCTCTAACAGAGAGCTTACAGCAAAATAACTCTTATCTGCAAAAGGGAATAGCATCATGGGCTCCAGCAAGAAAGAAGCAGATGCAAGAGTGTTGAAGAACAAACAGAAAACCACTGCAAGAAGATAAATTATTTACAAATAATTCCATCCAGGAGCACAACTCCCTCCTCCCCTCCTTTTTTCTAAGTCACATTCTTTTAAGCCATTGATTTCAGAAAAGAAACAGAGGTGCTGAAAGATAAATGATAGTCTCAAAACTGCACAGTGCACTTAGCAAAAGAAGGGGAGAGAAAGGAATATCAACAGTGTACAAAAGATGTTTAAAAAACAGACTCATCTAAGCCATATTTATTGGCATTAGTTATTCTTTAAAAAATGTACAATTGCTCTTTTATCATAAGCACTTCCCATTAATCCAAGCTGTATCTTGGGAGTCTGTTGTGTGTGTGCCAACTTTCACAGAAGTGAGACGTGGTTATTAGGCTTTTAAGTGAAATATGTGAAACTCAGAGGATGGTCAAGATCATTTGTGCATTGTAATTGAATGAGCACTGAAAAAAAAGGTATTTTTATCACATCTTAATAGAGCCTCTGGATTAAATACTAATTAATGTGCCACCAAAGTTTGCTGTTAATCAGCTGCATGTCAGTATACATTCTGAGTGACATTTAAATTATAAAATATGGTGGGATTATCTTCAGTCTTGCAAATTACCTCTTTACAAAAGTCAGAGTAAACATTATGTGTGCACTGGAGGTATCATTAGGCTCCTGTTTACTCTCTGCATGCTTCTCTGGATTACAGGCTGTCTCAGGCTATAGATAGAACGCTTGGACCACCTCAGAAAAACGCAGTTGCACTTTTTAAGGCTGACCTCTGAAGATCCAGGCTCCAACCACCAACCCTATTAACAATTGTCTCGTTAGGTTTGTGTGCAGCTGGCGAGGTTCTGCAGAGCTGGGACTAAACTGAGCACTGCAAATGCTGACAAATCCATCACCAGTGCATTGGCCAAGACTGGAGCTCTCAGAATAGTCCAGGAGAGACAGGAAATGACAATCCTGTCATGACATACACGAGTCAAAGCTCAGTCCTAGCTCTGTCTGAAAAATGTCCATCAAGCCAAGAGAGGGACTGAAGAAAGATGTATGAATGGGGAGATGCAGCAATTACAGGGAATAACTGATGCAGGATCTGTAACGGTATCATAAATAGTTACTGTGGGTTTGTATTTTAAAAAGTAATACAAAATCAATTCAGTGAATAAGCAAACCATTTTGTTGGTGAATAATTGGGACAAGGAAGGAGAGAATTAGTTCTTAGGCTTCCTCATGTTTGAACAGTCTATTAGTGTTTGACAAAAATTATAATTGAAGTGTCAACTCCATCACATAATGTAAACCAAGGCAGGAGGCTGGGTAAGGAGATGGAATCGTCAGAGTGTTACAAAGCCATCCAGAGACTCAGTGTCTATCAAATATATCACATACAGCACAGGCACATCCATTGAAGCAGGACTCCAACAGGACAGGAAAAGAAGGACTTCACAGAAAAATCCATGTTTGTCACAGACCAGAAGAAATAAAAGCATTTCTGCCAAGATGGACAGATTCCAGTGGCCTCAAATTTGCCTGAAATCTAAAGCAATAACATGGAAAAAATTTCAGGGGTGACTCTGAAAACCTTGAAGAAATCTTGGTTTTTTAGCACAATGAAGAGGGAAAAAGTGGCACATTAGCTCTAAATTATAATTTTGGTCTCAATGATCTTGAGCCTGGCCACTAACCTCAAACCAACAAGTGACCTAAGATACAGACTTAGGGCCGAGTCAAACTCAATCAAAGGGGGAAGGGAAAAGTCTTGAGAAGACAAAAACCTCCAAACTTCCCAAGCATCCGCATGTGCAAGACACATTTTTCATTCATCATTCCAACTGTTCATATGTAGAACTGCACCCAGATGGAGCAAAAATGTCAAGTCTGGAGGAAAGCTTGGGGTGTGCAGCATCTTTTTCCATCCCTACCTAACTCCTGCAATCCCTACCCAGTCCACGGAGACCCAACCACTCGGCATCTGTGTGGAGGTTCTGTGCAGCAGACTCACCTCACTCCTTCTCTTTTGGCTCCACCATCCCCGCTCAGCAGAAAGAAGCAATTGTCCTTATTCATAGGTGGGAGAGTGAGATTGTTACCAAGGAAACAGGCTCAGTTTGACAGAGATTTGGAAACCCAAACCCAGCTGGAGATGGGAAATCTGAGTATCCTCCCCCAGAAAGCATTTGAAAACTAGATGCAATCTGGCAGCAGCTAAAACCCAGTTAACTCTTAACTCCCTTCTCTTTGTGAATCCATCTTTCATTTTCTTTATCTACTTTTTAATAACTCTCTTCTTTGGCTACATGGATTCCAAGGAAATAGCAATGAATCCTCCTGAGAGCCAGCATCCAAAAGGGACTCAGAGATATATTCTTGGATTTAGAACCATTACTCTCCCATATTCAGGTGAGGAAAGTCCCAGCTGTGCCCCCAGCTACAAACATGGGACTCTCACTTTAAATGAAATTCAATCAACAGAACCAAGACCAGAACTTCTCCTGAGGCTGGAGCTCAGCCTGCAGCCCAGCACAGTACAAATGTGCCATTGATTACTTGGAGAGGGGCTGTAACAATGATTAAAAGCCCCAGGATAGATCCTGAGCTGGTGTAAATCCACGGCAGCCCCATTGATTTACTCCGAGCCAGAGGAGAACTAATCGAATTTACACAGGCTGAGGATGTGAGGCCATCACGTTTGAAGGAGTGGGGAGAGGAAAATGATACTGCACAGAGGGGATAGATCAGTGCAATGTAAATACAACAACAAAACAAGAATAGGGAGGAACTGCTGGAGGTGAAAAGTCCAAGAGTAATGGCTGCAAGCTAGACAGGAGAAGATCCAGTGCACGGAGTTAAGATGTATTTTAAAGGATGGACTTACATGAGAATTTTTTTTTTCCAAAAGGGTGGCTCAGGGTTTTTTTCTAGTCAGATTTTGCATTTTGTTTGTGAGCTTTACTGGCAGAAAGAGAATTTTAAGAGGGTGAACTCTCAACAGCTGGAGAGGACTGAAAAACATGGATATTTCTTGTAATAAATGTTTCTGTAGAAGCCTGGGCTCAGCAGATTGCACTTCAGCAGGATGAAGCCTGCTCCAGTGTGGAGTCCAGCAGGTGAATCACACAGAAATCACACACTTGGCCCTACTCCTGAATGTCAGAGCAATTCCTGTCCTGTTCCTCCTCCTAGTTCTGTGTGTGACACTCACAGAGAGGTCCTTGATCCCAACTAATACTTTCTGCCCCTCAGGGACATTTTTTTGACTGAACTGAAAAGCTGAGAAGAATTTGGTTTCCAATGGACCCAAAAGGCTTTTTTGCTCCTCCTGAAACCCTGTTAAAATGTCTAGAGGTTCTACAGAAAGTCTTCTATTGGATACTAGCAGGAAGCTTCCAGAGTATGGCACAAACTAAATAATCGGGGAATGGCTTCCCAAACTAAAGAGCATTTTCCTCTTATTTCACTATGTTTTCTGACAAGCCTATAATTTGAGGCTGGAACCTGAGCTATAATTTGATACAACAACTGTAAATTTCCTTGGTTTTCCCTAAGCCAGCCAGTTAATATTATTTACAGTACTGTCATTGTCTGGCATTGATGTACAGTAATATAATACCAAGTCAGGTACTCTGACACATTTTGAATTAAAATGGAGAAGGTTGTCCTTTCCCATACCAAGTTCCACTATCATTAATTAGTCACATATTGTTCCTGAAATTTAATTGTTTTAAAGCCATGATGTTAATTCAGAGATTTGCAGGTGGAGATTGCCAGCTGGCGAGCACTAGATGAGAAATGACATTGACCTTCAAACGTGTGTCTGCCTCAACCCTCTGAGAGATCACCTTGTTCAGCTGGAAAAACAAAACCCAGCTCTTTACTGAGAGCAGACAAGGACCTTGGGAATTGGTCTAATTCCAGCACATTTAGGAAAAGATGAAATGAACTTTTCACTCTTCAGGTTTCTGACTCAAATTACAAAATAAGAGTTCTTTGGTTGGGATAGGATGATTTGGGTTACCTTTTATCTCCACAGGCTGTGGCACCATTTTTTCCTGGACAAACTGGACATTCTTGCAGGATCTAGGCTCTCCACAGGTGCAAAAAAGACCATTGTTGGCTGAGACAACATTATTGACATTCTGCCATGGCATAAGACAGCCAAAGTTCCCAACCTAAGGAGGGTTCTCATCTCGAATCAGGTGCCATTGAAGTTTCAAAACCGGGAAGCTCTGTGGTAAAGACTTACCAAGAAGTCATGAAAGCCAACATTTCTTACTTAATTTTGAGATTTGGAGAGAGAAACAGAATATTTTTTACTTTTTGATTCTAGTTTTGTGATAGCAACAAGATTGTGCCCACCACTGCGGGATCAAGAGGGAAATTGTTTGTACTCAAAAGGAAGCTTCTAGAAGTTATCCAGATTCTGGAGCCAGCACCCTGCTCTCAGATTTCCATTCAGTTCCCAGTAACCGTTTGGTCTTAAAAAAAATATTAATCTTTGGTTTAAATATTTGTTATTGTATCATATATCAGGTTGAAAGTTTAACATTCTTGATACGGAGAGATGGAATTAAAAACATCTTGAGAAGAGCATTCTTGTTATCAATCATGTCATCTTGAACGTGTCTAGAAGCTTGCTGCTGGCACCAGGAATTGATATTTTATTCAAAAGAATGTATTTAAAGAAAATGACAGCACTTTTCAATTCAGCTTTTCTAAAACAAGAAATCTTTCAAGTCTTCCAAGCCATGTGGATTTCAACATTCCAGTGATTAAGACTATTTTCAATTATACATTCTTTCCCCATTATTTTTTCATAGCTTTAGGGTAGATTTTCAACACTCTGCATGAAGAATTAGACACACAAATCACTCACAACTATTAATGGGAATTGCACAGATGGTGGAAGAACTGGTACAGAACAAGAAAAACCAACTCAAACCATCAAAAACTTGAGAAAAACCTGCCATGAACTTCGCGGGCTGGATGGATCTGCCATGCCTGTTCCTCATCTCGCCAAGCTGCAAACTTCCAACAGGCAGCAACAGGAAGTGAAAATGGCAAACAGCCACAAGAAAATCAGAAATTTCTGATTTGTGAGAGAACTTCCACACTTTCACGTCTCCAGGATTTTCAGAGAGCAACCTTTTAGTCTGGATAAAAAGAGCTGGATGGCCCTGGGTGTTCCACACGTGCTGGATGAGCAGTGATGTCATCTTGATGTCCCCATCTTTCTTTGCTGACATTTGAAAGGACTACATTTGAACTGGGACAGAACACAGAACATATTGGTCTGGATTATTTCAGTGAAATAAATAAATTTCATTAGAAAAAAAGCAGTGTTGTTTAAACAATATTTGTATTCTATTCTCTTAACCAAAGGAGCCATTAATGAAATTGCAGAAACTCATTTCCTTACACCCCTCTGTTGCCTCAGCAATCCACTTTCCTCCGAGAAACGATCTCTCTATTCTGATTTCATCAATATAACTTCAAAAATAACTTAATTGAAACACTCATTAAATCAACCATATCTCAGGATAACATTTGTCAGACTTTAATTCTGTGAAGAAAGCTCCCATTTTCTTTCACATCTTCATGGCAGCTGCAGAGAGAGAGGTTCCAGGAGTGGAAAGCCTTGAGAAGATGACTCAAAGAATGGTTGCATTGCAAGTCCAAACTCACTACTGCCCTTCTCTCCACCCCCACTTCATATATTTTTATGTGCAACACATTGTGTTTGATTTTGTTGCACCTTTCATTTTCTCATGTCATTATAAATGGATATATATGATGAATGGATTTGAGGAATGCCAACCATGTTTGAGTTCAGAGTCAATGCAAGGAACATCCAGAGCAACATGAGCAGTTACACACAAAGATATTCTGAATTGTAGCACTGCACTGTCAATCTCTCTCTCCCCTCACAAACTCCTCACTGTGTTTGTAATACACACTTTCAAAACTCAGCTCAAATCATCTCAGTTCTACCCTCAAGCACAGGTGTAATTCAAAAACACTCAAGCTGTGGTTTGTGGCCAAAATTAGTCTCCTTTTGTATATTCTTAGCCAGCAAAATACAAAGTCCAATTGTTCACTTTCAGCTGCAGAAAAGTATCATTAAGCAATGTAGTGTTCTTCACTATCCTGACAGAATTTCCTTGAATGGAATTTCAGCACAGTTTGATTGGGACTATTCATGAGAATAAAAGTAGGCAATAAACGATATAAAACCATACAAGTGTATAAAGTGTACCCTTGATGGAGATGTTGGACATCCTGGAGAGTTACTGCTGTGCTCTCTGCTCGCTATCTCAATATGTGACCCGTAACAACAACTTTCTGATTAGTCATTTTTATGGATCCCTGGAAAAAAAACCTGTCTTCTGTCATTGCACGTATTCCTTCCTTGTAGTTTGGTACATAGACAAAGACTAAAAGAGGTAATTTTTGTATATAAGGAACACCATCATTTCTATAACCCAGGGACTTTTACAGTTAAATTCAGATTCCAGCTCAAGAGGGAGTTTCTGAATCAAACCCAGAAGAGCAAAAGGGTGAGCAAATGGAAAGTGTACAGCTAGAAGTTATGAATCATATTTCATAAAACTGGGTGCATCTGTTTCCTGATTTACTTCTCTGAAGTTTTCTCTAACTGGCAATTTTAATTCTTCTGCAACCCAAAAAGACAGTCATTAAAAGCAGTAAGAAAAGCGTGTGCTTGGCAACACGCCTTTATAGACAAAGGGCATTTGGGAAATATTCACCTTCACCTCTAAAACTCACTGCTGGCACACTGGGATTCCCAGGTTCTGCTGGGAGAAAGCAAGAATGCCCCTTTCTCATGAGGTCTCCAGCTTCTCATCTCACCTTCTTGTGGAAAACACAGATCTTGTGGATCTGGAATGAGGGAGCAAGCAGCTCATGGAGCCTCAGGCAAAGCTGCAGGAAGGGCTTGACCTAAATTTAGTTATTTCAGAGATGACTCAGGGAAGGGAAGAACAGTTTGTGACTTCACAAAATGAAATTTGTCTCCCAGCCATAAAAGGTTTATTAAGGGAGATGTCACAGACAGCATCCTTTGCCAAGGAGGAGAAGATTTAGTTTAGGCCATATGAGAATACAAAACAAACCCAAAAACCCCACCAAACCAAACCTTAAAGCAGTCTGTTTTCATCCAAGGTGTTTCTAAATACATGACCAGCACTCACTTGGCAGCATTTATTGACATATAAAGATATTTACAGGAGTCACAAATAATTTATGGCCGCTAGTAGCAAAAACTCACTAACATTAATGTTCACCTACCCTATAGGATTGTAAATGTTTACAAAAACTGGAAAGAAGACATCTGCTAAGCCTAACACCATGGTAGCTGAGTGAAATGGTTTAAAAATTTATACTAACTGGGATTTTTAGTTGTGGTTTTTAGTATGATCTTTGCAGGGATGATTTGTGTTCTTATTTGAGAATCAGGATTATATATGTATTTCATGGCATAAGGTCTACTAGAGAAGAAAATCTTGCTAACCACTGAAAAAGGATGTAGGTAATAACCCAGCACATCCATCTGCTCTTTCCCTTGACGCCTCTTGGAATCAGAATGGCAAAGGAGGTGAGTAACTGCAGCATCCTCATCTTTGTAACTCTTCTGGAGCATAAGATATAGTTACACTGCAAGTGAACTCTTATTGCATCATATAGGCTCAAAATGAACAGTAATCTATTTTTACTTAGGAGAAAACAGACTGTGTATCTCATCTGTTCAGCTATATTTTATGCCCAGCTGCTTTTTATGTCCTTGTTTCAGATAAAAAGATACTAGAATCTTTCAAGTGCCTCAGAGAGCCCATTTTGTCCACCCTCCTGAAAAGGAGAGTCTCAAAAGCTGTGCACTGGTGGGCTGACCTGCAGAGAGGAGGACACGCTGCAGCTCTCAGGTCTGGGCAGTAGCTCCACGCTGGCATCTCTCTGGAAAGATAAAATGGAACTATATCCATAGCTCATGCCTACAGGTCTTCAAACATATGACAAGAGGTTAATTAAAAACAAGCATGAAAGAAGATAAGCTGGGCCAAGAAGCACATCCTGGTTTGAGCATCACCCTGACCCCAAACAAGATGGGATAACAGCACCTTAGAAGGACTCCTGCAGCAACCAGGACAGCAGGAAACAAATGCTGGGTGCTGGCACAGGTTTATAAAACGTGGCAGAGGCCTCAGAGGGTGAAGATTGGCACCTTCTCAATATTCTCAGTATTTCCTTTTAGTCCCACAAAGCTTTTCAAACCAAACACTTTCCAATGGCATGCAAGGTGCAGCACCAAAATGCTCTTGCTATCATTATTCTGTATTTTCAAATTAAATGTACAAGAGGGGATTTTAAAAATCTATTCAGAAGGTAAATAAGCAGCCATGTTTTGAGAAGTTGAGGTTCCAGTCAACAATGAAGTAAAGAGGTTTTGGGCTTCCAACTCCTGCTCTCAGTTGAAATTTGGAAATCTTTGTTTGCACATCTAAGCAGGAGCTAAAAATTACCCGGTGTCCAGTTATCCAAATATCCAGTTCAACGCCCAGCTGTAGCTGCCTGCTCATATACAACACATGACTCAACATTAATCTCCTTTTTTTCACCCTTCCCAGTTTCTGCCTCCTCTTCCACAGCACATTCCTCTACCAAATCAGCAGTCATTGAGAACTAGCAATATTTTCCTTGTAAGAGCACATCCATAATAAACACCATTTTGCCCTGACCCTGGGAGCTGGGATGTGCCAGGTAGAACAGAGTTGTAATAACACATCCAGGCCTCTGAAACAGTAGACATTTAAGTGAGTATTGTCTCAGATCTGCATTAGAAAGGAGATGCTCTTTATTTTATCTGGGAGCTTTATTTAAAGGCTAATTCTGCCCGGCAAAGGTTTGTTCTGGACACCCTCAAGCCAAGTGAAGGAGAGGTTCCAAGTGGACATGGGGCAGAGTGAAGGAGAGCATGGGCTCAAAGTCACCAAAGTGCTGTCACCAAAGCTCTGACCGTCCCATTCCTGCCCTGTTTGGGAATTTTTAATGTTTAATGTACACACTAAGTGCAGACACGACCTCCACAGAGCTCTACATTACTCAAAGGCTCTCTAACATGGTAAAACAAACAGGAAATAAAGATTTCACAGTAGGTTCCCTTTTCAATGCACACAAAATTCACAGAGGTTGGGAAAAAAACCACTGGAGGAACAACAGAGTCAGAAGTGTCACCTCCAGCTGCAGAATTAAAAATGAGTCTTCAAAAATCTGTATCTGTTAAAAGCCACCTACATTATTTTTTCTTTTTGTTTTTTAAAGAAGGGAAGAAAACACTGACCAATTGCAGCAGGGACATTAACGCAGCCAGGGTGCACAGAAGAGGGTTAATCACCAGGCTACCACTCAAGAGCAAACCAAAGCTTAGTAACAATATAGACTATCAGGAAAATAAAACAGAGGAAAAATTGTGCTTTGCGTATTACTGAAAAAAAAAATCAGTAATTTCAGTTTTTCATCAATGAAAGCGGTCTTACTAAAAAAAAAAGAAAGAAATCAAGTATATAAAGATTCTCTGCATGTCTCACATATAAAAAGGCCCAGTAATGCACTACATAATTTTCATTTAGTTTTAAAGTATCAGAACAGATGGGGTCCCAGTAGTCAAAAGTAAGCATGTTATGCTTATTGGCAGCTATTAAACTTCTGCTAATAAATGACATTATGAAGTAATATGTTGTGCCTAACATTGTAAAAGTTCGTGGTAATAGTTTACAAGGAAAAAATACTGTAAAATCATGATGTGAGGAACAGCAAAAAGGAACAGAATGATGCAACATTTAGGCAAAAGAAATTCCAAGTCTTTTTAAAATTATAGGTATCATTTATTCTTTCTTTAAAAAACACTGCATAAGCCAAAGGACACTTTTTTAATATCTCAGTCCTTTTATATTGATACCTTAAAACCAAACCAGTTATCCATCAGACAAACCCAGGCAGTAAGTTTCTGTCTTCATTAACTTCCCCAGTCATTTGTTGTCTCCTTTATTTAACATTCCCTGCAAGTGTGTGGCTCACAAATAGGTTGAAGCTGACCATGCCAGGTGATTGAGCTCTATTCCTTTGGCCTTAACCCTCATTATCAGGCCCAGAGCTGCTTGGAGATAAGCAATTTGTAGAACCTGATTGAAGCTTTATCAAATATTCGAGAGCTTTCTTCCTTTCCTATGGCAGTTTTGTCAAATAAATATGTGTATTTTTTTCTGAGTAGCTGCGGGTCAGTTCTTATGGTTTAAGTGTTCACACAATATTTTTATCGCTATTTTGTTATTATTTGGGGTTTTAATCATTTAATGTGAAAGCTGCTTGGTTTTCACTGTGAGTTTTGCAGATGCTTTGTGCATCTGACATGAACAAAATCAACCAAAGACCACACAGAGCACGGAGAACACATCACCTTTCCTGGTGCCAGCCCCGTTCTCTGTGCCCCTCTGTTTCCTCATGCCTGGGGGTGCCAGGGGCTGGCCACGTGTGTTATCCTCCAGGATCATCCCAGGAACACGATGAGGTATTTCCCATATCCCCCAATAAAATCCTATGAGCTGCCTACGAACTTGCAGCTGGGTTTTGGCTGGAAGAGGATCCAGCCCCATTCCCAGGCTCTGGCTGCTCTTGGGCAGACACAAATGATTCCTGCAGGGAGTTTTGGGAACACAGAGCCACCAGTTGGTGCTTGTGCAGGGCCTCCAAAACACTTAGGCCAGGCCCACAATGAGCTGAGCACATTCCTGTAGTAAAACACTGCTCAGCAGAGTTTAGCAAAGCTGTGGTTGCAGCCTGTGCTCGTCAGCATGGGACTCACTTAATGACTGCTGGAGTCAATAGAAATACAGGCTAAGGGCAAGGGACCTTGACTTCATTAAGGCTCCCAGTCAATCTTAAAAGATACTCCCAAGGTTCTTTTGCAGCCTCTTGGAGCTTCTGTTCAAACAGGTATTTAGTCACTAAATCAGGCTGCCAGCTGGAGACCCTTTGCAACCAGCCCTGCTTTCCCAAACAAATGATACAGCAATTTCTTAAAGGCAATCCTCTGCTGCTTTTAGCTCCTGCTACAAGAAGATGAGACATGAACAAAATTAGTTAATTGAAATAATGGAAGGTTGATGTCATTTTTCAATATTTCTCTCCCTATGGAAAACACCTTGTAAAAAATTATATCCCATATCTTCCTTTTCCTTACCACTTAGCGATGAGAATAATAAATAATCTGGAAATATAATAACTCCGAATAGCATGATGAGTGATCCCAGACACATTTCAGAGTCTGGTGCAATCTAAGCCATGCTGCATCAAATAGAATCTTCTAGAAATTACAGAATAAGTCCCAGAAACTCTGGATAATAGTTGAAATTCTGTTTGCAGTGGCACTAGATTATTTTATAGAGTGGCGCTCTATGTCATGAAGTAAAAAAGAACACACACCAAAAAAACACAAGCAACAAATCTAATTTCAGGAAGAACAGATTTTTTTTTTTATTCCTGGTTATATAAAGGAAAGCAGCACAATAAAGAAAGACATTTGTCCTTAAATTAAGCATTTTGCTCCTGTGCTATCCATAATCCTGGAGAATGTCACTGTCAGACACCCAAGACACTTCAAGGGGCAGAGAAGGAAGTTGGCTGATGAGGTTTAATGATCAATATATTGAAAATGAAGTAAATCCTTCCTATGAAGACAAATGGAATGCAAAGGAACAAATGGAATGCAAAGGAACAAATGGAAATATTGTGATCTAGGACTTGAAATCCAAAAGTGAGCCTGAGTAGTATCAGACAATCTTATAGGAATAAGTAATTAATTCCCAAACCATCCATAGACTGAATCAGGACCAGATTTACACCTCTGCTAAACCCACAGTTTTCTCTAGCATGGCACAGGATTGACTTCAAACACATTTTGCCTGGTAAGATATTCCTTGGCATTGTGTGAGCACAGATAATACTCTTTACATGTCCTTAATATATAAAATACCCTTCTCCTCAATCTGCATGCCCAGTTATAAATTTGATCTCTTTTATGTTCCTCACGAAAGGCTGCCTCTTCCCAGGGCAGCTCAGCTGAGCTCCAGCTTACAAGTGTGTTTATTGAAAGGAGTACAGCAATAACAACTGTTCTTTTGTCTCTGTGAGAAAAGGCTGCCTAGAGCCAATTATCGTTTATCACTCCAGATACACATTTTATGATCTTTGTGCTAAACCAGAAAATAATGTAAGAAGAAGGAGCCAATTTAATATCTTCAAGTTCAATCACATCAGAAAGGATCCCTTCCTTGCATTGTATGTTGTTCAGTGTAATTGTCAGATTTTATTAATTTTGCATGCTAAGCTGGAAACATTAGGCACAGGTTTCTTCTTGGGAGAGCAGCAAAGCTAAAAACAGCACAAGCACCAGAGGAAACTGTGTTTATAATTGCTCTGTTTCCTAGTTGGACTTTGTCAGCTCGACTTGGGTGGCAGCATGACATGGAGAGAAAAAGCTCGCTTTGATTTGGAAAAGGTTGTTCACAGGTGTCAAAACAAAGTCTACCAGGAAACCAAGGGAAAAATTAAATGCTGTGAGCCATTATTGCAGGTGTGCTCCAGTGAAAATTATCATCCTCTTGTTTTTGCCTCAGTAAATACATTGTGCAGCCGAGGCCAAACGTAGCTTGGAAGGAATTTAAAATACTGCGAGCTTACAGTGAAGCTCAAATTTAAATTTCTTGGTCCAAACACACAGATTAGAAATTATTCATCCTACTCACAGAAGACAGGAGTACAATGCAGGCTGATAATGAGCAGGCACCGAGGGCTGAACGTGCAAGAAGAGGCATTTCTGACACGGCATGGGTGTAACCCGCAGCATTCACAGCGTGTGCAGGCCCCGTGCCCAGGAGGGGACAGCACTCAGGAGGGGACAGCACTGGTGCCACGCTGGGAGGGCACAGCCAGGGCTGCACCTGCCCCACGGCAGCAGCCACCAGGCTCAGCTCCTGCCCCATGGCAGCAGCCACCAGGCTCAGCCCCTGTCCGGCAGCCCAAACCCATGGAGCAGCCCCAGCCCCACAGAGAGCTTCTCCACTGCCAGGGAATGTCTGGGCTTGGGTCTGGGACAGAACTCTGGCACTGCTCTGGCTCAGGACCCACGTGGACTGGAACGTGGAAAACAGCTGCTTCCAGAGCTTTCCAGGGCATTGGCTGCAAAAGGAATTGCTCCTACCATCCCACAGCTAGGCTTTGGATTAGGACAGAGACTGCCTGTCCATGAGAGTACACTCTTGTATTTACACATTTGACAGCAACACAGATTTTATCTGGGGAGAAATAAAGATCTTCAGGAGCTCTTCTGATGCCTGATGTGGCCACCTGAAAAACAGAGACTGGACAGGAATAAGGGAATAAAGGTAGGTATTTATTTGAAGGGCCTTCAGAGGTACACCCTGGGGAGTCCAGAGGCTACTGCCAAGATGGAGCTCAGGTCACGAGTTCTTCACACCTTTATAACTTTGGTCCATTTGCATATCTGGGTTAATTTTCCAATTAAAACTTCACTTAATGATGTAACTACCCATGTTTGCCCTCCTCTTCAGAGGCCTTAGTTTACGCATTTTGGGCCTAGGACAGTCTGGGTGTCCTTGGAGAGCAGGCCTGGAGAGGCTTTGTTATGTCTAACCAGCATGAGAGAGCAGCAGCTAACAGGCCACAAGAAACTTCAGAGTTACACACTGAGCAGCACAGGATTTGAAAAATATGAAAGTTAAAACTTAAGGCATCACTTCCAGGTGTGTAATCCAGCCTGAAGCAGCATCCCCTGCAACATCCTGGCAGGATTAACAACTGGGATTTGGTGTGTTTTGTGCAATCACATTCATATTGGTACCAAAATTATTGAATGGTGAATGATGAAATGCCTTCCCTTCTCCCTCAGAGCCTGACTTTTTGGTAAATATCCCCATCTGGCAGAGCTTTGGAGTCACCAGAGGAGGTAGGAGAAGTCCTAACAATCAAGGTGACAACGTGAGAAGTTCTTAAAGAAAGACAATGCCAGCAGCCAACTGGATACCGGGTTAAGCAGTGTGGGGCAAATAAAACCAATCCAACAACTACTGGAATTGTCTTTAGAGAAGAACATAGCCAGAAATGAGAGACAGACAGAGCAAAAGGATCAAGAGACATGGCACAACATCCTTGGTAGGACCAAGTATGGGTGTCAATGTTCCTGCAGCAGAGACATCCTGGAAATGAGACTCTCAAGAGATCAGAGATTCATTCCCCCTGTGCTGCTGGAAGCTATTAATTCTCAAGGAAAATCTGGGAGGATCCATGATATTAATGAGAGACACCTGAGTTCTTTACAATGTCTTGGCTTTAAGAGGTGCCTGTGGAATCTGGAGGAAAAGGTGAACTCTACCAACCAAGGCCAACAGAGAAAAATACTTCACGCAGGGCCAATTAAAAATCCAAAAACCTGAGCCTGTTTACGCTGCTGTAAAGGGAAGGGAACAGGCTGGAAGGAGCTGAACGTGCCAAGGAAATATTGTGAACATGTTTCCAGTTTCCAGTGTGTGTCTGTAACCCTGAGTCAATCAGGGCAATACGTGTACTCTCACAAACAGAAGCATTGCTTCCCCTGCAGTGTTATGCTTTGTTTTTACACATTTGTAAGAAGTGGTCCAAATGTCATAATATTAAAAACTGTTAACTTAATTCTTTCTCTGGTGGCAGGTCGGCTGTGCCACAGTTAGAACATGTTTTGTCTCAGCAAAGCTCAGGAATCCTGAGGATTTTACGCTGAGTTGGCTTCCATGATATCTGACTGTGGAGTAGAATTTAAACACACACAGAGGCTTCTGTGCATGAAAACCAGGAGAAAGATGTGCTGATCACACTGTGCAATCCTTCCCAACAAATATTAAACATAAACACACTTCAGTAAAATGAAGCAGGAGACCTGAGCGCACAGGTTCAGAGCTGAATTAAATTTTAAGTTAGGGCTGTCTTCCTGTGTTTGCATAGCTCAAGGTATTTAATTCAGCACAGCACACAGTGACTCTCCAGAGGTATTCATAACAGCAATTACTTGAGTTGTCTATAATGCTGGAACTGGAGGAGTTGATATGTCACAGGTGTCCCCAAACACTCTTCCATAAAGTACACGAGGAAATTCTGATCTGTGCCACAGCCACTGTACTGGCCCAGTTCCATCAAACCTAAACTAACAGCTTTAATTCAAAGAACATTTTGTAACCTTATTTATAATAAGAAAAGAAACTAGAAACTAGAAAAGAAAAAGAAAAAGAAAAAGAAAAAGAAAAAGAAAAAGAAAAAGAAAAAGAAAAAGAAAAAGAAAAAGAAAAAGAAAAAGAAAAAGAAAAAGAAAAAATTTATTGTTTGCAACGCATCCTTTTTTCTAACCAGAAGGAAAATCAGAGCAATCAAAGCATATTAAGGATATAAGCATATATTAAGCAGGGCCATGCCTTTCTGACCCAGAAAACCCAGGCATGTACATTACCTAAACCAATGCAAAACCCTACCACAGCATTATAATGGCACAGGGTCATTTCTGCATATTTTGACTAAAAAATTTACCTACTTTTGACAGAGCTAAAGTCCAGGTAATCTCCACTATAGCCAGGGATGTTTACTTCAAAACAACTTCATATTTTAAAATACATTATTTCCTTATATTAGCTGGCAGTTTTACATCATATTTCCTATATATCCAGTAGTTATTAGGAAAGCTGCTAAAGGTTCCCTGCCTTCCTAACAGAATAATCATTTATCTGTTGGTGAATGGTCTTTAATTCCTACCTTAGAAAACCCCTAAAACTGTTAATATTGTACCTGGAAACTCCTGCAGTGCCACCTCAATGAGACATTTGGGTGGCCAACATCACCACCACCATTTATTATTGATGTTATCATGTCAGTAATCTCAGAAAACATAACATTTCTCAGATTACACTGATATTTTGTCACTTCAGTATTAAATTTTTTTTTATTTTTTGTGGCACCTGGATCAGAAACATTCATTATACCCTGCTATGGAGAGACCCAGAGGTGCCATTTGCCCAGAGAGGCTTTCCTGCCCTGGGAGCAGCTTTTTGTCATGCAGCACAGCAGAGAAAATGATCTATGACCATCAAACCCCAGCTATTGGGTTATGGATAATTAATTAATATTAATATGCCAGTGGACAACCTGTGGCATATTAAAAAGCGTAGTTGAAATAGCTTTAAAATTTACAACTTAATTATAAAAACACAATTTAAAGCTCACGTGAGGGAAGCAGAGGCAGGCCCTTGGAAGGTGCTTTCAGTTCAACAAAATTTACTGCAATTAAGATTGCAGGAATAAGCTATAAAGAAAGTTCAGTAGTACTTTGAGGTCTACATTTATGTCCACTACCTTTACATATATTTTTTTATTCCTGGCAGGTGCTGTCCCCAGCTCCTGAGCACTGGGCAGTCCCTGCTGCACAGACTGGGAAGAAGGACTTTAACTGGGCTTCACTCAGTCACACTCTGGAGCCATGCTCATGCCATGACCCACATTTAGTAGACTCACACTTTAAAAAAGCTTAACCCTTATGCTTTAAGGTTTTTTTTACCAAATTCTCCATTAAAAACTGCCAAAAAAAAGGTCAGCATTTACGGAGCATTCGTGCAACTGCACTGTGTGAGCACGAGAGCAGCAAGCCTCACCCTGCAGGGCCTCCCAACCAGTGGACTTTGAGGTCTACATTTATGTCCACTACCTTTACATATATTTTTTTATTCCTGGCAGGTGCTGTGAAGCTGCAGCAGCTGTCCCCAGCTCCTGAGCACTGGGCAGTCCCTGTGGGAGGAAGGACTTTAACTGGGCTCCACTGCTCCCTCAGTCACACTCTGGAGCCATGCTCATGCCATGACCCACATTTAGTAGACTCACACTTTAAAAAAGCTTAACCCTTATGCTTTAAGGTTTTTTTTACCAAATTCTCCATTAAAAACTGCCAAAAAAAAGGTCAGCATTTACGGAGCATTCGTGCAACTGCACTGTGTGAGCACGAGAGCAGCAAGCCTCACCCTGCAGGGCCTCCCAACCAGTGGACTTTGAGGTCTACATTTATGTCCACTACCTTTATATATATTTTTTATTCCTGGCAGGTGCTGTGAAGCTGCAGCAGCTGTCCCCAGCTCCTGAGCACTGGGCAGTCCCTGTGGGAGGAAGGACTTTAACTGGGCTCCACTGCTCCCTCAGTCACACTCTGGAGCCATGCTCATGCCATGACCCACATTTAGTCGACTCAGACTTTAAAAAAGCTTAACCCTTATGCGTTAAGGGGTTTTTTTACCAAATTCTCCATTAAAAACTGCCCAAAAAAAAGGTCAGCATTTACGGAGCATTTGTGCAACTGCACGGTGTGAGCACAAGAGCAGCCAGCACCACCCTGCAAGGCCTCCCAGCCAGGGGAGCCTTTCTGTCACCAGTTCTGAAAACAGACCAGGACTTGGGTTTTGGGTCCTGCCAGCACATTCCCACCTTCCCACACTGCTCAGGCACACGAACAGCTGCATAAAAGGGTGGATTTCAAACGGTCCCACCAACAGAAAGCATTAGAAGTGAAGCATCAGTAACATTTTCTAAGAAGCAGTCGAGCGCCTGGGTTTATGGAGTAGAACCTGGTCATTAGTTAGATAATCCTCTCTTCACTGAGCATGGGACTTTATGGAAGTTTAGAGGAAATCCAAGATAATCTCTGTTGTTTTGGTCCTGAGGTTTCCTCAGAAGCATTTCAGGACATCAATATTTTGGTGGAACTGCTTAGAACCCCTTGAAAGGGGCTCAGCACTTTCAATGCTCAGTGATGAGAAGATGCAGGAACTAAGACAGGTGAGTTTGCAGTCAAGGGCTGGACAGAGAGATAAACATTGATTGCAGGGAAGAAGAAAAGGGTAAAAAGCTCCTCATTGTGTTATCTGGTTGTTTCTTTTTTGTTAAGCTTTTATTTGGTTGCAATTTCAAAAATATAATTAACAGTCCCCAGGCAAAACTGAAGAGGTGGAATACTAATGGAAATTTTAATCTTCAGCATAAAAAATCAAAAACATTTGAATAGCCTACATACACACACATCCATTATTTAACACTTGAGACCAATTCAAATGGAATATTTTCTTACCACCCAGGTCTCTGTTGCTTTCCACCCTTAAATCTTTTTAGCAATTCCATTTCTGTGCCCACCTGTGTCTGTGAGAGACCTTGTATTGGTAAGTGTCACGTTTGGAGAGGTAAGAATAGTAATCCAGAAACTCTGGGGTTAGTCTGTGATAAGTATTGGGCAAGTGGGATATTTCTGTCCTCAATTTACCTATTTAGGTTATGGATCTTACAGGCAAGGTAAAATAATCCTGGAATTCTCACACAGAATCTCCTGCTGCCTCAGAGAGCTCCTTCGCTTGCCCTCTTTATTTCTTTCTTTCTTTCCAAGGACTGCTCCAAGATTACTAAAACACCTCAGGGCTTTCAAGCTGTGTTTTCTCTTGACTACAACAGATATTTTGCAAAACCTGTGTTAAATATGCTGTGATTTGATGATTCTCTGACTGAAACAGCGAGTCAGAGAGAAGGATGAATTCATGGTATTGTCTCTCACTGGACTCCAGTCCCAGGTTTGATTTTGGAAGACACCCTGATATTACATAACAGTTCATGTATAATGGAGCTCTCCTCTTTAAATCTCACCGCTCATGATGTGATGTGGTCTAAGCTGTATAGGTGAATATATACACACACATTTGTATATACACTTCATCTATAAGCCAGAGACATTTAAACTGATTGTCCAACGGAAAAGTCATCAATTGTGGCTCCTTGGAGAGCTGAGAAAGTGCCACTGACCATTTATCCTTTAATTCAGGTTTAAGAGAAGTGTCAGGGCTGACGCTGACACACATCATAGCAGTGAGGGAAGGAGAGGCAGAGAAGATTAAAAAAAAAAAAAAAGGGAAAAATGAAACAGGAAAAATGAAGAAGGATAAAAATAGAATAAAGGAAAGAAATGGGAAGTATAACAACTTCACTGCAGGTGTGAATTGCTGTTCCTCGGTGTTACATCTCAGTAAACAGAATAAATGCTTGGTGGTGTGTGACTGCTTTCCAATCAGTGAGAGCAACGTGCCGTGACTGGTAATGGATCATCCCTCAGCCTTCCTTTCCGTGGGGGAAAAAACAATGACAGTGATTATGGCAGTGCTGGGCTGAGAGCAGGATGGTTGCTCCATGGCCCAGTCAGGAAACTCTCTAATCTCACCAGTCACCATCATCATTGCAGTTTGAGCTGGCTTTCACAGGCAGGTTGATGTGTTTGTAAAGAATACTCCAGCCATTAATTAACCTTTCCCACCCCCCTCCAAGGGAGAAGCTCTGCCCTCAGCACTCCCCTCAGCCTCGCTGGGGCTGTCATTTCTGCCTTAATGAAATCTTCCAGCAGAAGGAATGTGTTCCCTGACAAAGACATGCTGGAGAACCACAGCTAATGGTGTCTGCAGGTGCTCTGTACTCTCAGTACATGATTCTGGAAAAAAATACACGAAACCTGCACAAGCACTGACATGCTCAAAAAAGCATAATGTGCACTAACAGTATAAACCACCAGCTGCAATAACAAAGATATTGCAGAGGGTTTGATTGCACAGTCCCTGACCACCACGGATGGGTTTTGCTGCCAATATTTTTTTATTTCTGGTAGTGGCAAATTTCCATTTCCTAGTGGAAGGCCACTTCTTTTACCGTGGAGAGCTGCACCTCTGCCCACAATGGTTGACACCAGCTCGGGTTGCCAACAGGTGACAGGAATTTACAAGGAAGAAAATCAGTTTGTGTATTTGATTCCTGCAGGGTTCAGACACTCCAACAGGGATCAAAGGAGGCAGACGTAAGTTTTGCCTGAATATTAAACAGTTTGTGAGCTGCGCCATCAGTCGCCGTCCCTGCCCTGCTCACAAAGTCCTCACCCCATTTTTAAACTACTGAAGGCAGCAGTTTAATTTCTTCTCTTACAGAAAGAAATTCCAGTTACTGCAGAGCTGAGTGATATTGAATCAATGTCAAGTGCTCAAGTTCTTTCTCATACATCAGCGTGACAATTGAAAGGAATGGAAATTTCCCTCTTGTGATCTCACCAAATCCTGATCTTGTTTGAGGGCTGCAAGAGACAATTTTGTGATTTTACTGTTGACTTTTAAATCTTTCTGAGAGACAACACAGCAGAGCCATTGCCCGAATCCTACAGAAACCTTGGCAGTCAGTGATCTGCTGGGGCATCAGGGTACTCCCACCTGATGGCCAATATTGTCCTGCTCTCCTTTTGTGGCTGCTTGTTCTGTTTCTCTGCATCTGCAAGTCAGACACAGAATGTATGGGATAGCAAAAGCTGTTTCTCCATCATGGCAAGTTAGTGCCTCAGGTTGGCACCTTAGAGAGCGAAATTGGATGTAAATAATGTCACTTAATGTACCAAATAACATTTATATGCAGTAAAATCCTCCCTTCAGATACTAACTGCCTACTCTCTTTTATAGGCTAACACTCGGCAATTAAGGCACTGAACATCTGGGCTTCCAATCGCTCAGTAATCATTTAAATCAAAGAGAAGATTCCCTGAATGCCTCTGTGGGTCAGAGTGGGGAAGAGAAGCCCAGAGCAAAATATCTGTGGCACATACAGAAGGGCACACTCTGGAAACAGCTGATGCCTCTTATTCAAAATTTACTAAAGAGGGGAGGAAGCTGAGCATCCTGATGATTTATGTGGATAAATAACTTGGTGTGAAGCAAAGGTTTGCACATCTTTATTACAATAAAACAGCACCTGGTGCCCTTTTGTTGCCATCTGCATGTTCAGAATAATTTGGTCAGCGTTATTGGCTTGGAAGAGAGCCAGGGAGTCAAATTATTCACTGGATGTGGGGGGTGAAGGCAGGAACTGCAGCAGGGTTTTGAAGTCTGCCAACAAAACTTTCCACATGTTGATCCAGCTCAGAGGGAAGGGAAGGGAAGGGAAGGGAAGGGAAGGCTCCATTTACCTGTGGAGCTTCCTTGAAACTGCTCCTTGATGTCCCTCTCCTACCCAGGCTTCCCACAGAAGAAAGAGGATGCTGCAGTCGTCACTTATGTCCCTTATAACTCCATCCTCTGTTGGTAACACATCTGCCCCAAAAAGTTCTGCATGTCCACACTTCAGGTTCTGAGTCATTTCATGAAGAAATCAATAAAATATTCTAATTAAGGCAATTTTTTTTCCCGAAGTTTTGCTACACTTCTGCTGACAGACCTTTACCATGAAGAGCTGTTTGGAAGGAGGATAAAGTAGCAGCAGATTGAGTGGAGGACAAGCACTACTCCAAATGCTCACGGAAAGTTCTCCAACACTTTTATGCTGGGAGCGAGCTGGGTGGAACTGAGGGAATCAAATTTCACACCAAGGAGCTGCTCATAATAAACAATTTTCCTTCAGAAATCGTGAAAGACAAACTTCCCTTTTATAAGTGCATTTCAGTCGCTTGTTTTTTCAGGCATTGGTGGTAATCTAATATGGAGGCTGTTTAGCACCTGGAATTCCGCCAGCATGGACAGGACAGATGGAATTCAGGCATTTCTGTTCCTCTCCTGCTGTCAGAAGCTGTGAGCATTCAGAGACACCACCTCAGAAAGCGCCATCCGTGGGTGGTGGGACCGTTCTGCCCCTCTCCCTGGTGATTGCTGTTCCATGGAATGCATCTCTCAGCAGTTTACAGGATTTTAATCAAGGGAAGAGTCCATGAAATGTTGTTAAAACCAATTTCATTGGATTTACAAATATTTGATCCATTAGGTGGAAGAAAAATCAGGAAATGCACAGAGGTGGCACATCCAGTCAGGGATCTGGAGGCTGAGGTTGTGTTCCCCCTTTTTCCCTACAAATAAATTAAGCAGCTGTGGAGCAACTCTGACCCTTCTCCAATCCAGTGCGGGTTAGACATTTATAGACATTACAGGATCTGTAAAATTGACTTACCTTTCCTTTCCTAAACACTATTTTTCATGAATTACTGCTCCATCTGCTTCAAAATGCACTGACCTGAAACATGGAATACAAGTTAGGAGCCCAGAAGCAATGTTTCATGTTCATATAAAAAACAGTGGAGTGAGGCTGTTTTGGAATATAGAAAACCAAAAATCATAATTTGGGTTTCCTTCCAGTGCTCTCCTAGCAATCACTTCATAATAAGAGGTGCATTTTTATATTCCAAATCTGGTTCTCTAGTACAAAACTTAGTGCTGCCTTACCCCCTGAAGTATTTGAACATAAAAGAGATCTAATATGAATATTAGCCTCTGTGAATAAAATATAAACAGCATTCGATTTTTTTTTTAAATTGCTGAAAATCCTATTGAAAAGGAAAGAATGTTTCAGCATCTGTCTCTTATAATGCAATGTAATTCTAGAAATTTGGGGGAATCAGAAATAAGCTTCTAGTGAATGTTTCCCATAACTGTGAGCCTTTATTAATGCAAAAGGTTATTTACAGCAAATGTAAATAGAAACAGAAGAAGACATAACAACAGAATTCTTGGATATCCTGGGGATAGTTTGCTTACACTGAATTATTTTAATGCTCCAAGAGGAAGCAAGAAAGGAAGGAAGAAAAAGAGAAATGTTTCTTTATTATGAAAGCATGGCTCCACTGCCCAGATGGAGGATGTAACTGAGCAAAGCCACAGTCAGCATCAGTGTGAGCAGACTTATTTATTCCAGCTGAGGGTTGGGACAATAAATAATGCATGCAAAAGGCTTGGATACAGGTGGACTATTCAAATTTTTTTGAGTTTTTTTCTTTATATTTCTAAGAAATACAGAGGGGAAACAAAAGGAGCGCAGTATTTGTTGCCATCATGTTCTGCACAGGAAACTTGTCTCTCTTCCAGCAGCTCCACAGGAATTTCATGGAAAGATGCTCAAATCTCTGGTCTTCCCCATTTGTTTCCATGAGCACAGACAATGTTGGGGAAATTTGCCAAAGATGGAGTTAAATTTCCTCTTTTTTTTTTTGTTGTTTTGTTTTCCCTTCTAAAACAAGGGGCAGCCTCAGGCAGTGCTC
>VZRF01006968.1:51060-61799 GCA_013396875.1 Vireo altiloquus
GGTCTAGCTCAGGTAAATCCCACTGCCAACCCCCTCTGGGCTCCCCTTCCAGCCCAGGTAAATCTCACTGACAATCCTCTCTGTGCAGAATCTAGCCCAGGTAAATCCCATTGCCAAACCCATTTTATACAGGGTCCTGCCCAGGTTAGTCCCACTGCCAACCCCTCTCTGTGCAGGTTTCCAGCACTGCACTCATCCTGCCCTGCACAGAGCCACAGGTGCTTGGAAATTAAATTCTCTGACCCAGATTAAGGTAAATTTACCAACTGGGATTCCCACAACACCAAAGCACACGGCTTGGGCACCCCCAGTCTCTAGACAATGATGAGCTAAGGGAAGATTCTCAAGTGCAGCAGGTCCAGAATTGCTCAGGAAACACTCCCAGATGCACCAGTCACCTTCACTGGTTGCACCTTGGCATTCAGATGCAGAACACAGCCCAGGTGGGTTCACTTGGGCTCGAGGGGAAAGTCTGGGCTCAAGCTTTAGATTAGTGAAAAAATATGTGATATCTACATTAAAACTGGAAAGGATGAATTTATAAATGTCTCGAGATTCCCCCTCCCCCCATTAATTTGTCACATAGCAGCTTTTGTGTCATAGATATTCCATAGATATTCTTCAAGGTGATTTTTTTGTTGGCCATGCACCGTGTTCCTCAAAGGAACCTTTGGAAAATCAAAGTGGTTTTATGTTTTCATATGAACAACAGTGAAATTTGCTGCTATTTTTTTCCTGTGGTCGCTGACATCTGAAGGTTAACGTCACCAAATTTCGTCACTCCTTTTATTGACAGGTCTGGCATGACAGAATTAAAAGCTTGGATGATTCACTGATGTTTCACATTATCAGCCCTGAGTAACAGGAGGGAGCACTTTTTATTCCCATAACCATGACCATGACAACTGCCTGTAGGATGGAGCTGAAGGGAGAATATAAATTAAGATATTTCAAATATATTTTTGCATGAAAAAGTGTTTATGTCTTGAAAGCATTAAGTATGTCAAATGACACAGGAAGTGATGTCTAAAGATTTTTAGCTTTTTATATATTTTTCATATATTTATAACTTTGTGGACTGTTGGTACATGGTTGTAATTTCTAGGCCTTTTGATGCCCTCTCCCACAGTTTAACAAAGTCTTACTAATGCACTATGGAAATTCTGTTTAGTCTTGCCTTCAGGCTAGCAAGGACACTTTATTTTGCACCATCATAGACACAATAAAGTGTAGGGCTAAAAGATATGGGGAAGGGGTCCAGTGGGGCAGAACCTGGGGGGAATTTGCCTAACCACCTGCTGGATAATTGATAGATAAACTAATCAACTAACCTTCTAAAAACGGCAGAAATACTGTAGCATACATGTGTATACTGCCAAATTCTGCAGCTTGAAGGCTTTCAGTTAAAGACTTGCTTCTATATTATCATTTTAACCCTCTTTGGAAAGGTTTTGTGTTTTATTCCAGGCAACAGAAGCACTTCTCAAACCTCACTGTACCTAATGCTGGCATCCACCTGGTTCCGAAAACCAAATTGACATTTTCAGACCAAACTGCACTGATACTCTGAGCACTGCTATCAGAGGGGACCCTGACTTCCACAAGAATTGTTTAGGGGGGTTTTGGCAGAATAGGCCCAGGAATCATCAGAGAGTGATTTATGAAGGGTAATAAAGTACTGGAATGGACTGCCTGGGGAGGTGGTGGAATCACCACCCCTGGATGTGTTTAAAAAAAGACTGGATATGGCACTCCATGCCATGGTCTTGTTGAGGTGCAAGAGCTTGGGTTGGACTCAATGATCTTGAAGGTCTCTTCCAACCCAGACATTCTGTGAATTCTGTGAGTTCTGTAAAGATAAATATTAATGCAATAATAGCAGCACCCCTTTACCTGTGGGAGTGGGAGATGCATCTGTGCTCACAGGATCCAAACCCATCAGCACCCAGCAGCCACCCCCAAACAGCAGCACCACCGTGGGGTTTGCCACTTGCAGCTGAGTTAATAAACACATGACTTACATCAGAGAACAATGAATCTCTGGTGTCATGCTAATTAAAAAGCCAGTATCACATTACTTCCTCAAGGGCTCGTTTTATAATTTTTAGGGTTATAGCACATTGATTAATTTATACAAGTTTTTAATCCCCTAGTATTTAATGAAGTCTAGGAACTTGGGAACATGTGCATAATTCAGATTTGTATAATTTTATTACATGGGAGAAAAGTTAAACTGGTCATGTGCTACTTCATGTAGAAAAGCGTCTGAGCTCACCAGTTCAACCATCATCCTATTAACCATTTGCAACAAAAACATTTGAGCCTAAATTAATTCTGGGGTTATTAGATTATTTTTCAGCTTGCTGAGGACTCCAACAAGCATCGTTTGTCTTATGTGCTTGTCAACTGCCTTTTAATTAGCTGCTGTGGAACAACTGAGCACAGTGGGACACTAATATCTGCTCGAGTTATCTTCCGCAGCACTTAGAGTGCCTTGGAAATGACGTTGTCATGATCCTGTACAGCCTCAGAGTTCCCCAATCTGGGAGTTCCAAATGCCTGGCTGCAAGGAGAGGTTCAAAAACGCATGGCAAATAAACACTGCAGCAAAATAAATTGTTGAAGACAAAATATCCCACAAAGATGAAATACTGAATTGTATTTTAGGCTGGTTTCTGGTTCATTTTTACAGCCTCAAAAATGCAGCTCAGTCACTTATTGGACCCACCCACGAATCATAGGCTTAAAAACAAAAGAATTCTCTTTTAAGTCTTCTGCACACAATGTAAATATCTCAAAATCTACCATTTCAGGAAATATAATCCTGAGTCTAAACCCAGCAGTCTTATACTTCACAGGGGGAAACAAAACAAACAAACAAATAAACCCAAAGGGAAACACAGGCACTGGATTTTGAAGTTGTATGTAACCAGACCTTATTATAGGTCAGGGAGAGATCCAACTCTGGGCATTAATCAAAAGAAACTGAACATTTCTGGATGCTCAGAGCTTGTTTCCTGGTCAAGTGATGGCTAAAGAGAAACATCCCTGAACCCCCAGCTCTCCACACAGTGTAGATTCAAAGGAAGGAGATGGATTATTCAGAGCACTGGAGATTGTTACAGAGGTGGGGGCACAGTTCTATTTAGCAGCACTGTCAGAGGCTATAGTCTTTTCACTTGGGATGCTCCAAGTTCTGAGACCAAAAAAACCCAGGAAAAAAAGGGTAAACCTGCACAGTCACAAGTACAAGCTGGGCCTGACCAGTGAATCTGCTTAAAGACAAGATTTATGAACAATCCCTTAATGACATACTGCAAAAAATATTTCCTTTTTTTTTTCTGTCATCTGTTGGTTTCACAGACCAGTCTTTTCAATTTTCTCTTTTCTCTTTAATTTGGATTTACTAGATTAAAATGATAGCAAGGAATTTAAAAAATATGACCCATGCATGTTGGTTAAGTAACAATTAGAATTGATAAGCACATTGGGGTGTACTCTGAGAGTTTGGGATTTGCATTCTGCATCACATCCCTTTCATGTGGCAGCACTCAACCCTCCTTTCTCAGGGCTGTAACCACCTGAACGTGGCATTGCCCAGGTGGGTGTTGGCAAAGACATTTGCTGGTGCATTTATGCTTTCCAGCAAGGGAGGCAGCAGGATATAAATCTGCTGTTAAATATAAATAAATATAAACCTCTGCTTGGCCCTTGCACAGACCCAGCCCCAGTGTTGGGTCTCAGGAGAGCACCTGCAGTGAGACAGGAGCAGCTCCTGTGCTGGTAAAGGTGGAAAGGTGTCACTGCTGGGTGATAAAAGCTGTTCCAAAATCTAATAACTAATTTGAGTTAACGGACTATTTAAAGACAATTCTTTTTTTTCTTCCTATTTTAGAAAGACCTAACACTGACGGCAATACTAAAATTTAGATTTTGGTGCTAAAAAGTACTCAGCCATAAAATATTTATCACCTCTTCCAGAGGAAACACCTTGAGATGATGAAACATCTGGGATTGTTCCCATAGGTAGTGCAGTGCTGGGCAGGGAGGTGATTACCCAGCAGGGAGAATTGTCTCTGGGAAGGCAGTGGGAAGAAAAGGCCCTTATTTATTTCAGCTCCCCACAGTTATATTTATTTTCTAAATGTTTTTGGAACTTGAGCTGGCCTGTCACATTTCCACCTCAGATAGCAGAAGATGATTAGGGGTGTGAGCAAGAGCCATGTTTGTCATTGACAGTGAGTCATGTTTTTTATTTCCTCAGTGTAGAGACAATGATAATTTCGGGCTCAGTGTCTTGAGGATCTTAGACACAGCACATGGAACAAGGCTTCCCTGGAACAGCTTCTAATTGCTTTTTGTTCCTTTAAACTCACAATATCTATGGGGTAAAAATGAAATCCTCTCTATATTTTCTCTTATTCTGCATTTTCAAGTGCAAAGCTAAAGGAAAACAATTTTTTTTCAAAATAATTCTTTGAAAGACAGAATAAGCAGAAATGGTACCTAAGCAATGCCACAAAACCTTTCATCAACCACTCACACTCACAGGAAGGAATCTCCTGACAGGAGGGGACAGCCGGGGGGGGTCAGGCTCTGCTGGCAGGGAACAGGGACAGGAGGAGAGGGAACAGCCTCAGGCTGGGCCAGGGGAGGCTCAGGTGGGACAGCAGCAGGAATTTCTCCATGGAAAGGGTGCTCAGGCCTTGGCAGGGGCTGCCCAGGGAGGTTTGGAGTGCCCATCCCTGGAGGTGTCCCAGGAAGGGCTGGAGGTGGCACTCAGAGCTCTGGGCTGGGGACAAGGTGGGGCTGGGCACAGCTGGGGCTCCATGGGCTGGGAGAGCTTTTCCAGCCTTTGTTTCTGGGATTCTATTTCTGGGGAGCAATTCAGCAAATCAAATAAGAGTAACTCCTTGCAGACTGCACAAGCTCTCTCTGATTAAAAGATTATTCAATATCACTCTTTAGGTCCCCATCAAAAAAACCCAGAGATGCTTTTGTGATGCTGCTTCTGTGGCACCTCGATCACCCCCAGAACTCCCTGTTCTCACTAATTACCCACCCTTTTGCTGCTCCTTGGTTTCCAGCCACTCCCAGTTCCTCCCAGATGCTCCACAGGGGCTTTGCTTCCCTCGGAAGCTGTGCAGGGGTCCTTCACTGTGGGATCCTGTAGGGAATGGAGTTGATCCAAGTTCATCCTGCAGCAACGAAATCCCTCATCCCTCATGGATCAGCTGGGCCCAGGTAACCCCTCCCCTGAGCTTAGGGAATGTTACAGCAGCTGACAGACCTTGGCTTTAGTGTTCCCTGCACTAAAACTCCCTTTCAAGGGCAGTGACACTGGCTCTGATGTGCAGCCAACACTGCCCAGACGCTCCCTGCCACAAGACTCTGCCTTAGTTTCTTACAGGTTTCTCCACTTTAATTGCTCTGAGTGACACTTTCCATTCCAGGCTGATGTCTGCCTCGGGCTTCTCTTAAATTTCAGCAAAAATGATTCAGCTTTCTGGAGGGAGTAGCTTACACAGAAAATGCACTTTTCTTACCATGGTAAATTTTGCCACTTTATTGAAATTCTGGTACCCTCTGCTTTACAGTAGTGGCCTGATGTTTTACATAAGTTAATTTTTGGAGAGGCTGGAAAAGTTATCCAAACGTAGACAACTTTGGAGTTTGTGGAGAATCACAGATAAGATGCTTCAAGAAGAGGGAATTGCTAATGCTGCAAATTGAAGCGTTCAGGAGTCAGGAGTGGCAGAACTAAGGATAAGCAGCAGCTTTCCCCTGCACATAGACGTTGTGATTACACATCATCCAGCCTTGTATTTCATAATTCAGAAGCCCAGGTGTCTGAATTAAGGTTGCATATCTTGCATCTCCCAAGTTCCCAGGCTTTTGTGTTAGTTGTTTTTTGGCAAACTACCTCACTCTTTCAAACACTGGTTGATTTTGTTTTGTAGTTTGCAATAAAAATAGAGCCAAATGC
Source organism: Vireo altiloquus (assembly GCA_013396875.1). Lineage (NCBI taxonomy): Eukaryota > Metazoa > Chordata > Aves > Passeriformes > Vireonidae > Vireo > Vireo altiloquus. The sequence continues at coordinate 57,047 of VZRF01006968.1, forward strand.
CACATTTGCTTACTTCAAAACACAAATCTAGGATTCTCTACCTAAACTCTGCTGAAAACACATAAAGGCTTGATGCTAAAAAAAACCCTAAAGCAGATGCTTGATCAAACAAGGTATTGTTGGGGTGGATAGCCTGGGAGGGCTTGTACAGCTGAGTTTAGTAACATCAGGGATCCTGTCTGAGAGCTGTGTTCAGCAGGAGGATCTCTAAATGATTTATGAACAGCTGAATCAATAAGCAACCCATGGTGTTGAAAATGTCTTTTGAAGTGAGGTGTCCCAGTCTGCTTTTACAGTGCCTGCCTGGAGTCCAAAAAAAGGAAACAGGTTGAAGATTAACATCTCAAAAGGTTCTGGAGGAGTAGGATTTCCTAAGGAAACCTTTCCCAGTCATTTAACCACTATTGCCCCTCAGACAAAAGTTCTGTTGCAAGAAAATTGAAGTGTCATGATAAAGCCATGGGATTTCAGGAGCTCTGGAATGCAGGAGTTTCCAGTCTGCTGCTGAGGAGAGCTGGTTATGCTGGCACAGGCACAATCAAGGAATCACAGCATGGTTTGGGTTGGGAGGGACCTTAAATCCCATCCATTCCCACCTCCTGCCATGGGCAGGGACACCTCCCACTGTGCCAGGCTGCTCCAAGCCCCAATGGCCAACCTGGCCTTGGGCACTGCCAGGGATCCAGGGGCAGCCACAGCTGCTCTGGGCACCCTGTGCCAGGGCCTGCCCACCCTCCCAGGGAACAATTCCTGCCCAATATCTCACCTGAACTTCCCTTCTTTCAGTTGGAACCCAGATGCAAACAGGGTTATTGTCAAGAGGAAATGCCAGCATTTTGAAATGCTGAGATTTTACATCATGCACCATTTTTTGCTTAGATTCTGGATAAAGAATGTCCAACAAAAACCCCACTAAAAATATTAGAAAGCCCAGATAATTTTCTTTGCCGTTTCCCATTTAGAAATGCCGCAGATGCTGGCAGAGAACTTCAGGGGCTCTTTGGGTGTCCTTGAGGTACAGGGGCAGGCTGAGAACATTGTCCCCAGAGCCAAGAGCTCCCCACACACACAGGGGTGCAACAACCTCTGAGCAAATTGGTGGAAATCCAAGGCTTTGGGGCTTGTTGGTGAAGAGAAGAAATGTGATGTTTCTAACTTCAGTGAAGGGTCCAAGAGCTGCTGGGTTCACTGTCACAAACATCAATAAAAGGCTCTTTAGCCTGCAAGATTGTTAATGTAAAACTAGAGTCAGACTCCCAGGCTTCTGGGCTGCCAGCCTGAGGACTGAGAGCCTCTGGCAACCATTATCACAATTTTATCTCTTAGCTGTAAGTTCTGAGAAAGGGAACAGCAAGATCTACCAATGCACACCTCTATCCAGAGCAACCAAAGCCAGGAGCCCAGAGCCTTGATGTTCTGCTAAGAGCACACATAAAACTTGCTACCAGAAGATGTAACACTCCAGCATAAGAGTGACAGAACAGCAGCCTCACAGAGCTGGCAGATCTCTCATATATTCATGGGTTTAACCAATACACTGTGACAGACGTCCTCCCAACCATTTTATGAGGAAAAAACTTCACTTGAGTGAAAATCCCTGACCCCACCAGGATAATTCTGCTCAAAGGCACAGGAAGTGCCAGGTATGGGAACGGACTGAGCCTCGCTGACTATCAGCTTCACAGATTAAAGATTTCCTCTGAATTTTTTTTAAGGGGGGAGATAACACCAGACATCTGGCTGAATTTTAACATTTCTTAGGAGAGACTTGACAAGACAACAGATTCACAGTTAATGAATTCAAAGCTCCATGAATATAGAACAGCTCCAGCTCTGCGAGGATGAGCGTTACCTCCAGAGAGCTCAGCTACAGAGCAGGGATGCTTCATTTTGTCAGGAAGGCTACCCAGCTATGTCACCAGAAAGAATCAGCTGATTTCCTCTGGGATCACCACTGGTTCAGAAAAGCTCTGTCTAGTTAGGATAAAACACACCAAAAACATAAGCAAGTAACATAAGGCTGATTATCTTCCCTTTCAATGAAGTTTCCAATTCCTCATGACATGTCAGTGATGGATGCAGGGTTTTTAAAAGACCCCGTGGCAAGAATGAAAGCATTCAGAGGATAAGAGAGAAGGAAAAACTCATCATAGCTTGCAGAGGGAAAAGAGCTGGCACACAGAGGAGGGTCTTTGCCTCGATGTCTGAGCAAACAATTCCAAATGGCAGATGGATCCCTGAAAACAGGAGTTCTGTGCTGCCAGCAAGTGCTTTTGCACTAGGACCTGGAAACAACAGGAAATAAACCAGGAGAGCTCAAAATGTCACGGATAATGCAGACACATGTTGTAATTAGGCTGCACGAGCACGTTACCATAAATATTCCCTCTGGCACTTAGAGCCCTTTGCTGTGGCCACACTGACTCACCTTGACTCGAGCATCCCACAGGCTGGAATCAAACATTCCCAAATGTTTGTGGGAAGCAACTCAGAGCTGTGGAAACACAGCTCCATCTGCCTGGGCACCCTGTGGGTACTGTGCACAGGCAGGCACTGCAAAGGTGCCACTGTGCCCCGTGTGACACAGCCATCCCCTCCTGGGGGCACAACCCAACCACTGCTGGTGTTCGGGCAAGTGCCAGAGCCTACTCGACCGTGGCTGTCACAAAATGTCACTGGAAAACTGTGGGACCCTGGGGAAGTCCCACGGAGCTGGTCCTTGCCAGGGAAGCTCTCTCTTCTCAATCTCTCATGTCAGGAAAAACAACGAAGAAACTTCTCTGCTGCTTCAGGTTTGTTTATTGTATCTTATCAAGGGTTCAGGAACAGCCTCTCTGCTGCTTCCAGGTGCACAATGGCTGCAGAGGCTGCTTACAGAGAGTTTATATAGTTCTTATCATCAAATAGGAAATTTCTACATGTTTTATTTTGTCTTTGAACCCAATATCTATCAATTTTATTAATATGTCTCTTCTACACTAGATTCTTTCTACCAATCACTAAATCACAGGAACTTAGGTCAGAGAAGAAAGGAAGAAGAAGAAGAAGAAGGAGGAGAAGAAGAAGAAGAAGAAGAAGAAGAAGAAGAAGAAGAAGAAGAAGAAGAAGAAGGAGAAGGAGAAGAGGAAGAAGGAGAAGGAGAAGAGGAAGAAGGAGAAGCCGACACTCTGAATTCTCCATGTTGTCTCTATATTAATATATAGGGCAAAATCTAAAACTACAAACCCATTTTCTGTGGTGCACTAAACAACATCTCTTCATTTCTTTGATGCTTTCCACTCACCCAGAAGTGGGGGCAGCTTTTCCCATGGACTTAGTTCATAGGCTAAGCCTTCTTGTGGGGTTTTAGGGATGAATCTCGTCCCTAAAAGACCAGGGAAAGCTTTTTGTCTTCCCTGGGTTCCAACAACTCCCCTTCTGTTTGAACCAGAAGCACCTCGTTAGTAATTTTGTCCACAGATTTCCTGCAACAACGAACTATGCAAGGTACTAATACTAAACAAACTACAACAATAACTAATATAGATACAGGTGATTTCAAAATTCTCTTCCACATTGCTGAAAGATCAAACCAACCGAACAAATCTTCCACCCAAGTTCCAGTTTCTTCTCCAAGCTTGTTGATTCCCTTCTCCAATTGCTTTCTACTTTCATGGATCAATTTTGAATGATCTGACAAATTCATGCAACACATTCCTTCCAACTCCTCACATCCATGTCCATGCACCAACAATCAATGGTTGGAACCCTGGAAGCTGAGAATTTTAAATTCTCTGTGCTGAAAGGCACTGTTCCACAAGGAAACACCACATTTGATCTGAGGCCTTGGGATAGGCTTCCGAAACCGAGTGATGATTTTAAAATCACGCGTGTGCAGTTAAAATAAAAAAGTGTGGTGTCACAAAGTAAAGAATTTGAAATTTAAGGTTTTAAAATATAGTAATATATAAGTACCAAGATGGAGATTTTAAGGCTGTGGCTGGATACTTCTTTTTCCCTTTCTTCTTCCTTCTTCTTCATGGGTTTAGATGGTGTCTTATAATTGAACTAAAAAATTTACACTACTAAACTTAGACGTTAGAATATTGAGTTAAAAATAAAAATAATTTAAGTGGCAAATCGTTATTGGACCAAAGGTCCTTAAAAAAAGCTCTGCAAAGCCAGAGAACCACCATTGTTAGCCTTGTTTTACCTTGTTAGCAGAAGTCACAACTTCTAAGACTGTAACATAGATAAGAACCAATAAACAACTGAGTCCAAACAAGAAAAAAACCACGTCTCCTGTATTTCATCCCAACTGCAAAAAATGGAAGTGAAAAACTCAGCAAAAAACCATCACCCCGACAGAAAACTAATTTGGAACAAGTGCAGCAGATGAATTGATGTGGCAAGCAGGGGTTTTGGTGATTCTTTGGCAAAGGGACAGTGCTGTTCACAGCACAGCAGAGTTTAGGACAGTAGGTAGAGCAGCACTCCCCACCCCTCCCTTCAGAACAAGGAGATGGGAAGGGGAGCACCTGGAATACTGCTGAATGTCTGTTGGAGTCAGGAAAAGCTTGGGAACTTTTCCTGTTCCTCTGGTTGTTTGCTTTACCCTCAGAGCTCCACAAAAAAGGCTTGGCCTGTGAACTAAGCTCGTGGGAGCATTTGCCCTCACTTCTGGATGAGCTGAGAACACCAAAGAAATGAGGAGATGGTTGTTTAGTGTACCACAGAATGTGTAGTTGTAGTTTTTAGGTTTTGCTATATATGT
>VZRF01006968.1:62013-79895 GCA_013396875.1 Vireo altiloquus
AAGGAACACAGCCGGGCCAGGAGTCAGGGTCCAGGGAGGAACACCTCCCCCCTGGCAAATGCCTTCCCTTCAGCTGTGAAAGCAGAGACCTCCACCCTGTCCTGTCTGTTCTGGACACCAATGGGTTACACAGGGAGGGAAGGGAGAGCCAGAGAGATGTCCTGTCCCCAAAGGTTTAAGGTTCTCTGTGTGCACGCTTCCCTTCACAATGAAAAAAATAAAGCAGGAGCTGTCAACAAGATTATTTTAGAGGAAATCAGATAGCAAAGCATGAGTAATTACTTCACTAAATCAAGTAATCTCTTTAATCTTGAAAGGAAATTTCAAACCTGCCTTTCAGCAAGCTTTATTTCTGATTCCATACTCAATTTAGGTGTAAAAAGTGTTGGGTTTTATTTTTAAGAAATGCACAGAAGGACTGAACTCTTAAGACCGTGTCTTTCTGGGCGTGAAGAAATTATTGAAGACAAATTATAGTGCTGTCACACTCATACCTCATAGTTTAAAATACATCTCGTCATCTAATTATACAAGAGCTCGAGTTTGTTTAACAAATTTCTCCGAGGTATTTGTGTGGCACTCCATCTCCCTTCACCTCTGATTGCAGCCTATCATTTCAGTCTTTGCCTCCTGCAGCTCCCCATGTCTCACTGTGGTGTTTAACAGGTTGCATTTATCACATCTCCTCAGCTGGGCTGCAGCAGATAAAACCATTGGGTCTCAGCACAGTTCTTGGCAAATCACAGTTAAAGAATTATTTAAAAAACAAAGGCACCCCAAAGTGGGATTTCTGCTCCCACACTGACAACTTTCTCAGCGGGAAACTGGGACTCAAAACAGTTCTGATGTCCCACCCACAGGTCTACCGAGAAAATTAAGGGAAAAGGAAAATTCCCCTTGTGTTTTAATTCCCATGTGATGTTATCAACATGTCAGGGCAAACTTGAATCAGCCAAATCATGATAATTATTTCAAAAAAAATATAGTCTGCAAAAGACTCTGTCTCTTCCCTTCTTGCTTGTCAGTGAAGTCAGAGAAATTGTGAATTGTTCAAAAGAGTCCTCGCTGGGGCAACAAGAGGGTGAGGAACTGCCATCAGATAAAAATTAAGCTAAGCTCAGCTCCCTAGGAAGTGCTCAACCAACTTATTGCTATAATATTGGAGGAACTTCATTGACCAAAACATTAAAGACAAAATTAAAAGCCACAATACCCAGCCTGCAGAGGGAATGAGAAGCCCTTCAGGGGGGTGGCAAGCTCTGAGGGACTAAGCCTGGCTTGGAAACTCAACATCTCACAGGTGGTTTGTACTGTGAGCTGAGAACAGCATTCCTGACCCATGGAAACACATGAAAGATTTTTCAGGCATTTCTGTGTCTGTGAGAGATTCTTACAGCATCAAGGTCAGAGAGAGCCTGTGGATAATTTTTCCCAGGCAGAAAGATATAAACATTCTTTTCTTGTTACTGATGTTTTGAAAAGATGTTTCGAAAGAGGTGTTGCTCCTTTGGCCAATGGAAACTGTACCTTGAACTGTGTTTTCACACAATTCTGGACACACACACTCACTGCATGCATCTGGAGAGAAAGAGATCTCTCTTTGCTCTTTGCTTTTGCTTTGCTTTTTCCTTTGCATGAATAAAATGTCAAAGCCTTCTGATGATTCTCGGAATGGAGCCTTTTTTGTTGCTCTGGCCCTGGGAATGGCCACATCATTGCAACCCTGGCCCAGCACCTGATGCCCATGGTGAGGATTCTTGTTCACACCTTGACTGCAGGTGTGCACATCTGAGCACACACCCAGGGCTGGGAGGCTGCACAGGAGGCTGAAAACAGGTCCAGCAGTGTCCTGCAGTCCAGCTAGTGATAACTCAGGTCATTTCTAGCTCTCTGAGCAATCCCTTGAGATGCAGCTCCTCCCACAGCTGCTCCAGGAGATGCTGTGCCATAGCTTGGCTCGTGTGCTCTCTGACTGCTCACCCTGCCCTGGTGCTGAGCCGTGGCTGACATCAAATAGCTGCTCAATTCAATTCTGGTGCAGTTTTGAGGCCTGCCCCCAAAACTCAAACACAAAGTGTCCCTTTCATTAACCAATTAGGAGCATTCAGCTCATATGGAGGGGAACAGCAATTTTTCAAAATTGATTATATTTGCTTAATTTTTTTTTCCTCAGTATTTCTGACTGCTCCTTTTCCCTTCAGTGGAAGAACTGCAGCTGCTTCATCACTTCTTTCAGACAGCTGTGACACATTCCTACTACTGGGCATGTTCTGCAGGTATCTCACTCATGATCCCTTGCCTGATTGCATACAAGAATATCACAGCTGAGTCCATTTCATCAGCAGTAAACTGAACTCTAGTTTTAGTTCTTTGCTATGGAGTTTCCAATATTGAAATTTAAATCAAAACTTGAAAAAGAAGGGGAGCTATCACAGCCCCACCTTTTTAGTTTAGTTTTAATTTAATAGTTCCATCAAAAATATTCAGATTTTGATGCATATATTCATCCTTTCCATTTTACAGGATCTAATTTGAGATCTTTTAAAACACCACATTTATTCCAACACTACCTCAGAATCAGAACAGTGAACTTTACTTATGATAGCAGTTATTAGATTCAGTTCTTAGCATCAAAAAAGAGTAACTAAAATTCATAAGCAGCAAGCCTTACCCCCTATTATTTCAAGAATTTTGAGCAAAAATAAAAATTAAAAAAAAAAACAAACAACTGAAAACACTTTGTGGTTTTTCAATGATCTATCATTCCTCAGTAAATTTCTTTAGTTCTTGAAGAAGGATTTCCTCCTAGGTCCATCTCCATCTTTGGAAGGAGTGAAAGCCCTTCCAGAAAAAGAAAGATTTGCCTTTCCCCTTTCTGTTCCCTGCCCCTCCAAGAGACATTCATGTTGTTGGTGGTGATGAAAGAAGCTATTTTCTTGTGACAAGAACAAGAAAATCTTACTGATGAAAAGCCAGGCAGCTTTTCTGTTCGTTTCTCGATTAAATCAATAAAACCCAAAATATGCCAGTCTCACTCTCCATTTTGAAATGCATTGGACAGCCCCAGGGCAGAGTGTTATTCCTTCATTATTCTCTCTACTAGTCTTCAAATAATGCTATTTGGGATCAATGATCACCTCAGACATGCTAATATAAGGCCAATTTGTTTCCATAATAATTGGCATGCTGCTATCTAGTGCATTATAAATGGCTGTATAAATTAATCAGATTCTTACAGTGGCTATGTGCACTGCAATTTGTCTTTACAGAGTTACTACTGTCAGATCAAGTTTTTATCTAGTCTTAATTTTAAGCATTTAATTGCATTAGTATTCACACTACAAAACATACAAAGAGGTCTCAATTATCATGGCCCTTCATGAAATGAATTAATTTAAGTCATAAACCCACTCTCTCTGTTCTGTAGAACAGAACATTGGCCTGATCACTGTTTAGCTCATGGACTATCCAGGGTTTTCTTCCTGTTTAAATGAAATATCCTCACTGTAGTCTCACCAGAGTGCACAAAATGTCCATTTGTCATTGTGCCTTTCACTAGATTTGAGTCAGAGAAGTGACCCTTCATCTACTACTTCATTTAAATGTCACTGGAGCTTTTTGGGGATTCTGCCCCATCAGTAATGGTACATATCCTGAAAATCAAACCTGTAAAAACAACTTTGGCCTTCACGTTTTGCTGAATTATCCTTTAAAAGGAACCTTTTCTCAAATTATTGCCCTCTGTGTTTCAGCACATTTCACTTCCAGAAGTTGTACCCATGATGGGAAAAAAGGGATGCTTGCTCTGCATCAGCCCAGGCCTAGGAGATGCTGGATTTTCTAGGGGATCTGATGAACTATGTCTAAGTTGAGGAGGGAATAAAAATAAACTCCCTTGCCTTGTGCAAGAAAGGAGAAGGGATGAGTTTCTAATGGTAAAAGGGAAAGTGGTGCAGGACCAAACGGAGCTGGTGGAATGTGTGTGGGAAGGGATCAGGGAGTGCAGAGAGAGGCCAGAACCTGGAGCTGGCAAGATGGCAGCAGAGCCTGATACCCTGGCAGGGAAGCCAAGAAACAATACTGGCAGAGAGGGGATGAGAAAGGAAAGAGGATAGAAGAGGATTAATAATTCAAAGCTGGCTTACAGTGGCTTAGTCTCCATGCTCAACACACAGATACAAGCAGGGAACAGGGGTGGCTCAAATGAGATCCCTGTGCCAGGCACAGAGAGCACTTGTCAGGTACCACAGGATGGGACAATTCCCTGTGCCTTGGGCAGCTCAGAGAGGATTATCCACTGAATAGAGAAGTGTGGTCACCTACAGCCTCTGCAGCACAGACACCCAGCTCATCCTCCTCCAAGGAGAGCAAAACCATCACCACCCAGCTCGAGGTGCTCTGTTGGAGTCCAGGAAAAGCCTGGGAACTTTTCCTGCTCCTCTGGGTGTTTGTTTTACCCTCAGAGCTCCTCAAAAAAGGCTTGGCCTGTGAACTAAGCTCATGGGAGCATTTACCCCACACTTCTGGGTAAGCTGAGAAGAAGAATGGTGAAGAAGAATTTTCTTCACCAAAGAAATGAGGAGATGTTGTTTAGTGCACCACATAGTGTGGAGTTGGAGTTCTTAGGTTTTGCTATATATATTATATAGAGACAACATGGAGATTCTAGGGTGTTGGCTCCTTCTTCTTCATCTTCTTCTNACAGCACAGTCTGTGCCTCCCAAACTTTGATAAGAAAGAAAAATAAACAAGCTTTGAAACAGCAGGAAGAAGTTTCATTTCATCTTTTCGGGACATGGGACACTGAAATAAGGAACACAGCCGGGCCAGGAGTCAGGGTCCAAAGAACTCCCTGACAGTTCTCCACGAGTGAGAGGGCTCTGAGCCAGGGCAGCCTCACGTGAGGAGTGGGGCAGCTTTTCTCCTTGGCAGGTGTAAGGAAACAATGCCCATCAAACTCTGTGCTCACCACACCTGAGATGTTTTCAGTTATCCCCGTGGGCTTAATCCAGGTGTCTCCACATGAAATGGATCCCAGAGAAACTTCCACTGCTGTCCACACAGAGAATGCCCTGCTTTAAAGCACACCCATCCCATTTCTCACAAAACCCCTCGAGGCAGCTGTTTGGCCTCTACCTGGCTGGGTTTGCCTGACGCTGAGCTGAAGTTACACATTTCTTCTGTAGAGTGTAAAGAGAGAATGATGTGAACCTGATTCATATTCTGTAAGCCAAATCCATATTCTGCTGGCAAAACGATTCCCTCCCTCTCTGGCTGGTGGCGACTGGAGATGCATAAGAAAACAAGACTCCTGCAGGTCTCCCAAGTGATAACAATCTCCAACCTCAGCGCCAAAATCACTTCAAAGTTTCAGATAGAGTTGCTGAATTACTGCAGGAATCATTATAATCACAGCTTTGCTGTTAGCCTTCCAGAATTTTCGACCTAAGCAAACAAGAAATGCAAGGAAAAACAGCAAAACAAGCTCACAAATAACACAGCTGAGAACTATGTCCTGAATTATCTAATTTTTTTAAGTGTGGTAAGCCATTCCCTCATTTCCCATTGTTCACATGCCCTAGCCAGCCATAAGAATGATATAAAAAGAAAGTATCTCCTAGCTATAAACTCCTTCCACAGTTAAGTTCTGAAAAGAAAATATGTATACTAATTATCTCATTATTAAGTTACTAATTATATTGAAAAAAACTGCAACACATTGATTTTTTTTTTTTCCTTTGCCCTTGGGGAAAAAGTTTGTATATAATTATCAGTTTCCCTAACTCTTTACTTGCCCTTTTGTTTTCATAATGAAAGAAAATCTTTCATCTGTCTGCAAAATTGTATTGCAATGAGACAGGCTGGAGGAAATCTGAAACCCAGCAATGGTTCAGGGCTCTGGAGAAAACCAGCAATATCCATCCCTAACCTCCTCCTGACCTATCCCTGGCCTTAGACAAACAAGTTAAACATTCAATTAGTAGAAAAGAAATGAATGTGCTGTTTATTAATTTGGAGGAGGAAGTGCAATGTTGTGCATATTAATTGACCTAATGTGCCACAGAGCATCTGAACTCCTCCTGGATAAATCCCATCCTGTCCCACTCAGTCCTGAGAGCCAACTTGATGGCAAAATGTCTTGCACTTTGCATTGCGTGGAGGAAATGTGGAATTAATGATTTCTCCATTTCAGTATGTCCTATGATGCCTTAGGTTTTAACTTTTCTCTGTTCCCAGCCCTGCAGTGCCCAGTGTAACTCTGCAGTTCCCTGGAGCTCGTTCAGTGCTGTTCTCTCATGCTCACACTGACATAACAAAGCCTCTCCAGCTCGCTCTCCAAGGACACCCAGACCCTCCTGGGCCCAACAACTGCAAACCTTCATCTTGGGGAGAGGGGGGCAAGCTTGGGCAAATTCCATCCTTGCCTGGCTTCTGCTTGGGCAATTGATGCTGATATCAAAGTGGGAAGAACTCGGGAGCTGTCATTGTCCATTTTGGGATGCACTGAGGCAGGAGCCTCTGGAGCCCAGAGTGTGACCTCTGAAGGCCTTTCCAATCAATCCCTCCTTTATTCCTTTATTCCTGTCTGGTCTCTGTTTCTAGGCAGCCATTTAAGGCATAACTGAACCCTGCTTATTTATCACAGATTGAACTCCACAAGTCCTTGATATCCATACACTGTTATCCACACATTGTTACTTGTTTTCCATGCTCCCTTCCCATTCTCCCTCACTCCTTGCCCTTTGCCCTGATCTTTAACTTCCATCTCCCTTCTGATTTGCACCTCTCTGTCCCAACCTCGTTACAACAAAGCCTCGTGGGCCCCCTGCCCACGGAGCTGCTGCTCTGCCCTCGGTGCTCCAGCAGGGCACAGCTGCTGGGGATAAACACCCCCAGAGCTGCTCCTGTCCCAGCACTCCATCCCTTGGGACAGGAGGTGTCCCTGAGGGGTGACACAGATGGATGGAGCAGTGGAACTCAGTGGCTGGGACACCAGGGATCAGAGCAGTGTGGTTTGAGGCACAGCTGGCACCACATCAGCCCTGGAATTCCTGCCTGTTCCCGATTCCCTGGTGTGATCCTGTTCAGCATCCTCACCCCGAGCGTGGGGCAGAGCACATCCAGCACCAGTGTGTGATGGAGCCAGCCTGGGGCAGAGGGCAGTGCTGGACAAGGCTCTGGGCAGAGGAACTTCAGCAAAGGGGCTGACAAGGACCTTGGGAATTCAAAGTTTGCCCCCTCCCCCTCTCGACTGAAAGACTGGAAATATAATCTCAGTGCATTCTGTAAAAAAAAAATTAAAAATTTTTAAAAAAGTTAAAAACCCTACACACAGATTTTCACTCCAAAGAACATAACAAACTAAAACTTTGGTAACTGCCATGTAAGTCCCTTGGCATTCTAGCTGCAGTGTTTCGGGACTGCTCAACAAAATATGGATATTCCTGATTTGTTATTCGATTGTCTGACCCCGAGAATATGTGATCACCACCCATCCCCACAGTCTGCACAGAAATCCTCTTCCAATCTGTTGTGCACTGTTGAAGTTAAGAAGTTGAAGCTGGGACTGGTTAATTAGATGGATGAAAGGATGGGACATGGAAATCTAAACTCGATAGAATTCATTTCTGGAGACAGAGAGGTCAAGTGTGTGTTATGCTAGAGAGCTTACCCAGCTTTTCTGGGAAATTATTCAGCACTGAGGCTTCAGTGGGTAGGCAGCAACATCCCATTTCAGTGATATCCCAGGAAATTAAGGTACTCCTGGAATTACACCACGATTTACATTGGACAAAAGACAGTCTTAACACAAATAGCTCTGTCACACTGTTGGAATTGCAAGTATCTGTCAGCATGAAAGAGAAGCTGAATGAGCAATACACATTTCTTCCTTTGGCCTCCAATCAGAATTAATAAATTAATCTTGTCCAGTTGGTAAGTGGCATTTGAAGCATCCCATTTGTTTTCAGGCAGATGAGATGTACTGCAGGTGGACTGGGCTTGGAGCTTCATTTCACAACACCTTCCCAGTTTTAGATTCAGAAAGAACTCAGGAGCTCTATCTATAAAGTGAGAATTCTGTTAGGTTTTGGATGAACCCCACTGCCTCATTCCTTCAGGAAAGCAAGGAAGAACACAAACCTGACTCCAAGAAGTTAAATACATTCATGCATTGACATGAACAGTTTCACAGCAAACAGGGAATCTTCTTTCCATGACAGACAAATGATAAAGTTCTGTTTGTTCTTTCCTGTTGTCTGTAGGTGTTCTCTGTACGTGTGAGCAGGTTTCTCTGCATACCCTGCTGTGAATATTGGGCTCTTCTCACAGAGATGCTTCTGCTCCTCTCAGCCAGAAATTGTTGTGACACCCAAGCTTTTTTTGTCAGATGTTCCAGTTGCAGAACATCCCAGACTCCCAGCTGCACGCTTCCCTGCAATGCTGAGATATGCAGCCACTGATTTCACTGCTTTGTCTCTAATTCACATTTCCCTTGGGAGGAAGGCCTGAGGACTTTATTTTGTGAGAACAGATTGTATTAGCTAAATTTGTGTTTTTCCCCAGAAGACAAAAAAAGCACTGTGGGTGGTTTTGTGTAACTGGTTCATGTTAAGACCATTTTCCTTATGAAGTCCTACTGTTGTAATGAAGTTGAGTGGTCTTGCCTCAGGTTTAGAGACAATGGTGGTTCACCCAGAACTGTGATAGCACACACAGGTTGGTGGGGAGCTTCACTGAGTGTTTGGAACAAAGAGAAGGAACATGGAGCTTCAGCAAATCTAAATCTGGAACACTTCAACTTGACATTTCATTTGTTTGTATGAATCACTGTGGAGGATGGTTGAGCACTCAAGGTAAAGCAACGCTTCGATTATCCCATTCTGAAATCCTGAGTGAGAGTAATCAAATTGTCTAAATAATGTGAAACAGTCTTATTTGCTGCTCTCCTACAGCAATTACAGTGTCTGGTTGGTAATTTTCTCAATGTAGAAACCTCACAAGCAACAGAAATCTTTTGTGTTTTTTCATAATGAAAGCCGACATGGAAAGATAACAATAGGTATTTTAAAACAAAACTTATTTGCAGGAATATTTATACGCTGTATGTATCAACACCTCCTATTTTTTGGAATATCACAGAGCCGAGTACTAAAACACAAGGATGTGATTATTGTCAGAGCATTTTATTGCTGCCTGTTCTATTGAACAAAGTTACAGTTTGGGAAAATAAGATGGGAGGAGGCAGGAAAGGTGGAATTTCTTTTGCCTCGTGGCAAAATTGACTTTAGAGGAAATGCATTTTTGTCTATTTGATACCAAAAAGCAAGGAATAAATAGAAAGTGGAGGTTTTCACAGCTTGGCTATAGATGAAACACATCTTGTACAGCTACGAAACTGCACTGGAGTAAGTGCCAGTGGGAAAATTAATAACAGGAACAAGTGATAGCATCAGCACTGGAACCAGTGAACCCTGGGTTTTATGGATTTAAATTGTGTGCTTGGATTCTCTGGTGTTTAATAAAGCAGAAGCTTGGCTTGCTGGTCTGGAGCCCTGCCTGCTTCAGCCTTTCCCTCCATGGTGCCATCAAACAGCCTCAGCTACTCCCAGCCTGCATCTGTCACATCTCTGGAACCTGGTATTTTTTAGAATCTTATTATTGTCTTAAATTTAGCTTGAGTTAGCCAAGTAGGGAAGGATACTCAACCCTCCCTACCCCTGGCCCTGTCGGGGGAGACACCAATTCTTAAGAAGCAAGACTGGAAATTGCCTACAAGGCTCACCCCACAGCTTCCATAACCCCCGGGAGGGCATCAGCCCCTCAAAAGCTGCTCCAGCATTTTCCTGCCTGCCCTGCTGACAGTGATCATCTTGCTGGGGTCCTGAGCCCACTGCTTATCTCACACACCAAAAGGGCCTCATTCTTTCTTCAGTTTTCACTCTGTCTGTCTGTCTGTCCATCCGCTGCCTCACCCTGGCTGCATTTGGACTGCAGACCCTATGATGGAGAGATCACCCTTTTGCTTCATTTGTCTCTTCAGCAACAACAAAATCCTCCATGTCTGTGACTGAACACTGCATTTGTCCAATTAACAGATAATAATTATACTAATAAAATGACAGCTGAGCAGGACACTTGTTAGACTTGTACAGTGCTCATCCCTGACCTGCTGTCATCGATAAGGGACTGTCAGTTGTTCCAACACAATAAATGAGGTATTATTCATATGACAAACAAATCTGTCAGACCTCTTTCCCAGCCTGCCCAAATTCCCAGTGTTTATCCAAAGCAAACCACTGCTTAAAGTTGGCAGACTCATCATTTTTCATGTGAATATGTGTACCAACTCGAGGGTTACCAGCAAGCCATTGCAGTTTTCCCCCTGCAGATGGATTGGGGATTGAACTGTGATTTATGGCTCATCACCAGCACATTATTCAAAAGGCCTCCATAACTCATCTACATCGGTCAGCAAGTGCATTTGACTTGACAGAATCATTATCCACATTATCACCAGAACTCACACATGGACCTCTGCCTTTGGAATGGATATTGGATTTGAAATCCCAGGACAGCACTCAGTCCATTCCCATGCACTGCAGTCACACAGCAGCCCGTGCCCACCACGTTCCCTTTTACACATCCAATCCTGGAACACTGATTTCCGATGGCTGTTGTACACCATCTGATACTCGAGATGTTACATCTGTTTGAAATGTCCAATGGTACAAGAAATAGCCTTGACATTATGAAGCTCAGCCATACTATTATTTGTAGTAAATTTAAAATTCTATTCCACCTTTGAGGCAGATTTTATTATTGCCTTATTTTATGCATACCACTGCATAAAAAACAAACATTAACAAAGTTAATGCTGCTTCTGTAGCTTATTTTTCACTGCCTGAACGAAGTGCTTGTGTGTTTTCACACCTCCAGTTCCAACACTGCTCTCTCTGGTGGATCAGACTCATTAATCCCCCATTTCCACGAGCACAAGTTACTGGAATGCTGGTTCTTTAGCAGGAGAGTTCTGGTTATACATAGATATGCCTTTGTATTACAACTCAAGAAAATGGTGCTGGAATATCAGACCTAGCTCTGCTGCTGAGTCTAACCCTCCAAAATCAGAATAAAAACTTCATTTCTGAAAACCAAGTTTCCTACAAACCAGGAGAACTCAAGTTCTACTCTAAGCTGTGAGACTTCAACTTCCACTCTCACAAACATTTCAAACAGCTAAATATTGAAATGAAGAAGGAAAAAAAGAGGATGACAGTTGTCCCTCTCCTGATGTTCAACAGGTTCCCTTATTGCTTCTGACCACTGGAAAGGACCAGGCATTATAAATAAGGGCTCATATGGATATTAATTTCATGCTAACACATTTTTTAGCCTAGTAAAGGTAACTTTATCTTTGAGCAGCAAGAAATAACTAGACAGACTTAATTTCCCTTAAGGCATTACTCACATTCTGTTATCAAATTATTCAGTGCTTAAAGAGAAATACAAACAGTCAGTAAAGATTTGAGAGATTGTATGTGAAATTACCTTCAGCCAAAGTAATTCTGGTTCTAACTAATTTGCACAGCCTGAATGGTCACTTTTCTGCTGCTTTAGACCTTCCTCCTGCTGCCTAATTCAGTGATACGGAAAAAAAAAAGAGGTGAAAAAGAGCCAAGTTCATTATTCGTAGCTCTGAATGTCACAAGATCATTTCCAAAATGCAGATTATCACATCATCACTTCAGCTTCTAGAAACTCATTTATTTCTGACCTGTTTTGCATTTCTGACCTGCTTTGCTATTTATGTAAAAAGATGAATACTGTTGCTTTAGCTGCCACCACTCCTGTGTATCTGTGCCTAATATATATTCCAGTTTCAATTTATTATCATGAACCCTCAGATTATAAAGATTGTGTTTCACTTGACAAGTTTTGCGCCTGTATTTTTTTATTTATTGTGCAAGTTAAACTATACAGGGACTTAACTAACTGTACACATATTTTCCTGGAATAACCATGGCAACTGAACATACCCCACACTGCACAAACCCATCTCTTGAGCACCATCTCCCACCAGATCTTCTTTAGCTAATTCACACATCACCAGGACACTTTCAGGGTGCAAATAAACCATGGATCATGCTAGGTCATACTCTGATATTTTACCACTGACTGCCAGGAGAGTCCACCTAAAACCATTAAATTCAAAGACATCTCCAGCACAGGGCACTCAAGCAGCACCTCAATTAACCATGCAAAATAAGACCTCTGCTCATTTTTGGAAAATTGTAATAATGGGAACCAATTGTTCTTTTTCTGTTAATGCCTATGTAAACTATCCTGACTACAGCTGCCTGCAGTAACTCTTTCTGCTTTTTTTGTGTCATTCAAGAGAGGCTCAAGAGAAAAACCCCTCCTGATAACAACCAAAATTGCAATGCTGCCTTCATGTGAACCTGTTTTTTACAAGACTGAAAAAGCTTTTCTCCTGCTCAAGGTTATGCCCTTACATCTGGCAAAGCCAAAAGAGAATTGCTGAGCAGGTTGAGCCATTAGGATGAAAATCCCATCTTTTGAACAATGCTGATACCTCGTCTTTATCACTCTATTGATTGAGCAGCCTTGTGTGATTTACCCATGTTGGGTTTAGCTGCCTGACAGACAAAAGAGAAGAGGGAGAAATCCATGCCAATCAAACAGCATTTCTTATGAAAAATAGCCATTTGAAAGGAGAAACTAGAATGCAATATTTTGGTTGTCTGGAGAGAGGTGGAAATCCAGAAAAGTCGGGTTTAGGAGCTATTGGGAAATGAAATGCCAGAACTGCCAGGTCAGAAGGCTTTCCCAGCACTCACACCCAGGGTCAGGGTGAGCTGCAGCAGGACCAGGACAGGTGACAACAACAGGGGAGTCAAACCTGCCTTTTGTATTCATGTCTCAGCCCAGAGCCTCCCTTCACTGTTGCCTTTCCCTGGTCTTAAAACTAAAACCAAAACACAGTTTATGGGGAAAAGGGGTTTTTACCTCAGTATTTATTTCAGGATCCTGGTGATGCCTAAGGTTTTAACTTCTATATTTTTCCAATCCTGTATTGCTAGCGTAGCTCTGAAGTTTTCTGTAACTTGTTAAGTGCTGTTCTCTTATACTAAAATTGACATAAAAAACCTCTGTAACTCACTCTCCAAGCACATCCAGAATAAGAACTGCAAACCTTCATCTTGGGGAGAGGGGGGCAAGCTTGGGCAAATTCCATCCTTGCCTGGCTTCTGCTTGGGCAATTGATGCTGATATCAAAGTGGGAAGAACTCGGGAGCTATCATTGTCCATTTTGGGATGCACTGAGGCAGGAGCCTCTGGAGCCCAGAGTGTGACCTCTGAAGGCCTTTCAAATCAATCCCTCCTTTATTCCTTTATTCCTGCCTGGTGTCTGTTTCTAGGGAGCCATTTAAAGCATCACTTTAGGGGTGCAGCACTTTGTCCAGGTGGAATGCCCAAAAAATGCATGCACACCCTCACACCGAAATACACACAATTATAGGCCTTGCAAAATTAACATATTTATCAAAGATTCCCCAGTGAGAGGCTGGAGTGAAGCCCTCGTTGTGAGGAACCTTCCCCCTGGCTGGGCCTGTCTGAGGTTCCAAAATGTGTTCTGGAGAGGCCCTTGGTGTCTGGGGCTCCCAGGATGTTTGCTCTCCTGGTTTAACGGTGCCGTGGGGCTGAGCTGAGTTATCAGCCTTGGGAAGTTACAGTGTGTGCGCTAAAAGCACTGAGAATACATCAAACTATATAAAAGAGCATGTAAAAGAAAAAGCAAAAAATCATTCTGGCATCATCACACTGTCAGTCTTGGCCACAGGACCAGCTTGGCTGCCTCGGTAATTAGCAGGAAAGACAAAGGCTAGAGGTCAATTAGCCCAGGAGGCAAAGGCTAATTGAGCACTCCTCTTTGGGAGCCAGCAGAGGCTGCAGCCAGTGGCCAGTCAGAAGAGCTCTGCCAAAGCTGGACAGGGGATGTAGCACAAGGAGCAGGGAGAAAGGAGTGGGACTTATTGCTGGGTTTCTTTTTTCCTACTTGTGGCTTTCAGCTGCACTGGGAATTGAAAAAGGCATAACTCGTCTTGAAGGATTATTTTAAAATGAGATAGATTCACAACTCAAACCAATCTAATGACAATTCCTCTCTCTGCCTGAGGAGGGTGAATGCTGAATGCCTGAGGAGAGCTTCCACCTTCACAAAAGTGGTCTAATCATCATTTTTGCTACTTTAAGGGATTGTAATCTTTCCATTTTTTCTTAAGCAATCAAATATTTACCAGAGGAGAAACTATAACTTGAGTACCTGCAAGATTTATTCTCGGGATCCAGAGTAACCCAAGTGCTCTGTGCAAAGTAGACCAGGTCGGACTTGAAGAACAATTAGCAAAAACCTCGTGGGGGTGGAAACAGGTCCCAGAACTCTGATTGTTCATTTAGAGTGAAATTGATACAGTGAAACCATTTCCACTGAAGGGTTTCAGAGCACTGAAACCAATATCCTGTGAGTCTGGTAGGTTAAGCAATAAATGCTGGAGTGCCCTAAATGCTGACTTGTTGCATTTTTTCCCTTGATCTTGACCTCAGCCTCTTTTCCCAGCTGATTTTATTTGGCAGGCTCAAGCAGTCTCAAGCTGAACAATACTTCATTTTTCCAGGAATTTGCTGTCCAATGCAGTCAAACAGACTTTGCCCCCCTGTATTCTATAGACTTCTCTTCTGGAGTTTGTAAATGTTTAACTTTTCTGGCAGGTACCAGACATCAGCAGAAGGATGGAATCGTTTCCACAACAGCAGGCTCTTCTGTTGGGACAACACTGTTGGGACACTCAGGGAAAGGGGCATTTTCATATCTCTGCTGGGTTTTCTGGTTGATTTGTTCTGTAGGGTTTTTTGGGTAAGGCTTCACCTGCATGGTTTTGCATCAAAGTTGGGTCTCTGTTGGCATCATCACCATTATTTTTCTTGTTAAAGAAGCAGAGGATATTTTATTTGGGAGTCCTGGTCCTGTGCTATGTAAAGAACAGATTACACATTGGAGTTTAGGATCAAGGAGCTTCCATGTCTTCAATTTTGCCTGCTGAGGGTTTTGATCAGTTGAGCATTAAGCACAGAATGGCCGAGGTTGGAAAGGACCTCTGGAGAAAACAGCAAGGAAGAAATGTTCTGTAAGACCTGCCAGCTTTCCTCTTGCCTTGTTTTCCTGTATGATTAGCAAAGTTCAATGCCTCCAGACCTGCATGAAGGTGTTTAATGTCAGAGCTTAATAATACAGCATACATTAAAAGTATAAATACAACATTTTTGCAGCTTAGAGAAAATATTTGCCCAAGACAAGTTAAAACTCTGTAGCCATATCATCTCCTGTTTTGCTGGATATAAAATGACCCTGTAAAGCCTTCTGACATTCTCCTTGCAGCTGAGGATTGAGGCTATGACCTTTGCAAAGCCTTCTGGAGAGCTTCACGGGCAGCCAGCTCTTACAGAGAAAGTTTCATTAGATGCCAAAGACTTTTTTGATAAACGTGGTGGCACAGTTGCCCCCTCTCATGAAAAATGGGCAAAATCAGTTCTTGTTATTTGAAAAAAAATCAGCTGTTTGAGCTGAATGACTTCAGAAGACTTTTTTTATAATTTGAATCCAGCCTCCCACACAGGAAGTTTTAATTAACTGCAAGGAGGGGGAAATTACAGTAAGGGACCCAGAGAGGCTGTGGAGTGTCCATCCCTGGAGTTACTATAACACAACTGGAGAAGACCCAAGCAACCTTTTCTGGCTGAAGCCACTTTTAGTAAGTCTGGGTGACCTCTAGAGTCCCCTACCAAACTAAATGAGGCCACCAGCCGAAGTTGTCACCCTTCCTCCTCTGCATTTGCAGTGCCAGGAAGGAAAAATCTACCTTTAGCTGTTGAGTTGCCAAGGATGGCTGAACTGCAGTGAAGGAACCTGTCAAAAGCAGGACAGCACAGGATGGGACAGATCTGAAATCTGAAGCTTGACACTCCAGAAGGCATCTGTCAAAGAGGGAGGGGTTCCCACCCA
Source organism: Vireo altiloquus (assembly GCA_013396875.1). NCBI lineage: Eukaryota > Metazoa > Chordata > Aves > Passeriformes > Vireonidae > Vireo > Vireo altiloquus. The sequence goes on from VZRF01006968.1 coordinate 78,098, forward strand.
GCTGGGAATAGCCATAGTACAGATGTTGTGGAAAGGTTATCAGCCTCCAGAGCAGCTTTGACTTTGTGCTGTCACTGCCAAGGCACAATCCTGTTTTGCCAGCACTCACATACTTGTTCTTAATTGCTCTTTGCATAAAACCAGGAATCAGTTGTTACCACAAAGGAAGGAAAAGGGAGCACAGGAAGGTAAATGGAGCCCAAATCTCTGCGTGATGGGTTTGTGGCAGAGGGATTTGCATCTGCTGCTCAGGTGCATCCTAAAGGCAGGAACTCATCTGCTCCAAACACACCACACCACAGCTCTGGTGGGGCTGCATCTTGTGGTTACTGAGGGAGGAAAGGAAGTTACCACAGGCTGCCAGTTAAACAAATAAATGTCATTCTGCTGCATGTTGGGAGTTAAACCTCCTCCCTGTGTTTGTCATTAGGATTGGATAAAGCAGTGCCTGACAGCAGAGCCCTGTGAGGAGCAGAAAGGGAATCAGGCCATTCTAAACAAACACTGCTGAACGCCTCAAGCACTGAGTCTGCAAAGTAACTTGAATGCTTGAGAAGGCATTCCTGTGGGCTGCTTGCTTAAATAGCAAAAGAAACCAATTCTCAAGAAGAAATGAAACAATCTACTTGGTAAAAGACAGCATTCAGTAAATAAACTTACGCAATAACACAGCAAATAATCAGGAAGATCACAATGTAAATATCAGTTGTCTTTCTGTTTCTTTTTTCTCGCTTTCTGAGATCTCTTTTCCTCTCCTGAAGCCTTTTTTCCATGCTTTAGTATGCACCAGACAAAGCCTTAGATCCTTAGGCTTTGGCAGAGAAACCACAGTCTCATTTTTCTGTTAAGAGTATCATTTTTGGTTCTGTCAGCCCTGCGGTCCTGAACATGCCAGCCCAGAGCCATTCATTTCTGCAAAGTCATTTTGGGTTTTTGAAGGTGCTTTGCGGTGGCCCTGAGCAGCCCCTGGGCAGTGTTTCCACTCTGATGGCAAGGCCCTGTGGAATTCCTTACTCCCTGCTCCCTGCCCCATCCATTCCATCCATCCCACGCCATGGCACTCAGTGTCACCCTGCCTGGCTTGCAGAAACCACCTCAGTGTCACTGCTGCTGCTCACACCCTGGAGAGGCTTCTCCTCCTGCCCTCACTGATGGGCTGCCAGCTCTGGCTCCTTCTCATCATGCAGGATATGGAACTAAAGGCTTTTCCCCCATTGTTTTTTTAGAAGAAATGTGCTTTTATCAGTAAGGCACTGTCATTAGCAGTACTATCCATCTGTATCCAAGTGTAATTTCCCCAGGTAGGAACCATTTTTCAGCTGGGGATTGCTGGAATGTGGTTCATTAGAGCTGCTGCTGGCACACCCAGAGGTCCCTGTGGTGGTGGTGGAGAGAGATTACAACAGTGCTGCTCCCAGTGAGAGTCACAGCACAGAGCAGGGTAACACATCCACTGCTTTTACTGGCGTTGCTAATTGTGAAAGGGACATGATTAAGGGGCAGTTTTGCTCCTTCTGTTGGTTGAACCCCAATATATCCAGTGAGGGTGGCACAAAGCAAGCACCAATTCATGCCCATTGGAATAATTTCATAACCACTGTCTTCTAGAAAGAGAAGCACAGCAGGGGGGTGACAAAGCCTGCTGCCCCTGGTTGGGCTGTTTTTTCTTCGTTTTCAAGGCTCCATGCCAGGGAAGAAAGGAGTCACAAGTGCAGCTTCTGTTCTTCGTGTTGTTTATTAAGTTCTTACCTCAATTTCTGTGTGCTGCTCCTGCCTGAGCTCAGCACAATCAGAATCA
>VZRF01006968.1:80211-140533 GCA_013396875.1 Vireo altiloquus
GGTCAGGAGAAGTTTTCTGGCTTCCCTGGGTTCCAACAGGGGAGAAACAGTCATGACCATTTTTTTTCTGTGAAATGCTTGTGGAAAATTCAGCTACAAATGATATTTTCCCTGTGTAACTTCCCACAGTGGTGGTCAGCACAGCCCTGGCCATCACCAGGGCAGGCAGGGCACTGAGCCCTCAGCTCTGCTCACAACGGGTTCTAAAGGCTGACCAGAAACACACCTGTCAGGTGGACATCTGCAAGGTCTATTTCTGCAAAGAAAATAATTGAAAAAGAAACCTAACATGAAAACATTTCTGCGAGGGAAGAATTTAAACACAGAGGGCTTCTGTGTTTATTGCTAGGCCTCATTTTACCTCCCTGATTAAATAAATCTCCTTCACATGTCTCAAAAATATTCTTTCAAAAGAGATTTTAAAATGGGGTTGCTCTCACAGAGTAAAATCCAAGACCTAGTGGGGTAAACTCTGGAGAGGAGGCAGAAGGGGTTGGTTCCAGCAGAGGGCAAACCTGGTGCTCAGGAGCACTGTGAAATTTGTGGAGAGAGGCTTGGGGTGAAGTCACTGAGTGCACCACTGCCCTCAAGCACAGCCAGTGCCTCCTGTGACTCACAGAGGACAAAAAAAGAGTAGGTTCAGCCTCTGAGAAGGTTGTTTGATGCACTTAATCCCAGCTCCCAGGTTCAGGATCCGTGGGAGGGCTGACCCAGCTGGTGTCAGGGCAGTGGCCAAGGCTGGGGCATTTGGTGGCATTTCAGTCCTTGCTGGAAAACCAACTGTGAGACAAGAGAAATAATTTATGGCTTCTTTTCTCACTTAAGCACAGAACCCATCAGCATTCCAGCGTTCTCCACATTGATTTGTCATCTGCTGAGGACAGGGATGTTCCCAGGGGTGTTGTAGCAATGGATGGAATGCTCTCACAGCAGTGCAAAGGCTGGACCAGGAAGCTCAAAACACTCCCTGAGGTCTTTAGGACAGGTCTGATCCTGGCAGACCCAGCCTGGGATTTGCTCAGCTCTCCCTCTTTGTCCATTTCATCACTGAAACCAGATTTAACTGGAGAGGGAAAAAAATGAACAGGAACTTTTCAAAATATTTGGAACTGTCCAGGGTTCTTTTTGTTTGGGTTTTTTTTTTTTTTTTGCCTCAGAGTTTGGTAGCACAAGAAGGAATTTCTGTAAACCAGAGAGACGTGGCAGATTCAGGTAAAAAGATCTCTTTTTTAATTTTGACCTTATGAAAGTTATATAAAAATGGACAGTGGTGCTTACTTAACTCTCTGAGCTACTGTCTGACACCGAAATCTGGGCCATGGATCCTGAAATCCCAGACTCTCAGAGTGCCCCAGGAAGCAGAAATGTCCTCACCTGGAGGCTGCCACAGAGGCACAGAACTTCCCTGCACCTGAGTTTCCACCTCTCCAAATCAGCTCCTTTCCCGATGCACACACACCTCTGCAGTGCACTTTAAACACACCCTAAAGACAAACTCAAGGTCTTTGATTTACCTTTCCCTCCACAACTGAGTCACAGCCACCCTCCCACAGCACATCCACTCACTCACTCACATAAACAAACGAAGGAATGAAAACCTGTGAATTAACCAAGATGTTTCCCTGAAGACTCTGAAAGAAGAAAGCAATAGAAATTGTAAAGTATATTTCTGTTTGGGGGGCAGCTGGATATTGTCATGATGAGGCCATACAAACATATAAATATCTGAGATGAGAAGGAAGATGAAATGAAATGGATGGAAACATTTTGCTGTCAGTAAGATGAAAGAATAAAGTTGTGGGTGCAACAGAAATGATTCTCTAAATTAAACCCATATCCTCAGCATCATATTTAATATCCTCTCCATTAACCTGGCCAGGCCTTGCACTCATGTGACAGCACTGCCCACTTGAACATTGGTACAGCTATTTATTGCCCAATAAAATGCTTCTATACGTTTTAATTATAAGCCTGTGGCTTCGAGTTTTATTTATAAAAAGGGCATTAATTTCTATTCTATGTATGACCAATTTAATCCCAAAGTGAACTCCAGGTAGTTACTGTATTTAAGCACAATAGGATTCTGATTCTTTAATTCAGACCTGTCTCATTTTATCAATATTCTCCAAAGGGTGATTTTCAGCCCCTCTATACTTTCAAACTACAGGCACACTATAAACATTTGAAATAAGCAAACAGGAGACTGCAATTATTTTTCTAGCAAAGCATTTCCTGAAGAACAATAATAATTACAAACTATTCCCAAGAAGTTAACTGTTAAAAAAAAAGTTCCCTCCGAATTTTTTACCAGACTTCAAAATTAATAAACTATCTCTTAAAAAAAAAAAAATTCCCAAAAGTTCTGGGACATTTGTAAGCAAAGGTGATGGGAAATATATAATTTATGGCATATGGCATATGCTTTGGAGCTGGAAAAAACCCTTTTTTGACCAAGGCAATTAGAGAGTTTTCTAGCAACAGAAAGAGCCACTTCCTCAGCAAGGCAGCTTTCCCTCTGTAGGTAGGTACAAGGCATCCTTTCAGAGCCAGCACCCAGATGGGGTCTAAATTCAAGTGAGCTTCTAAAGGAGCCAACACTGTGAGTCCACAGCCCCCAGCCCAGTGTCTGAGCCAGAAACACATTCACAAGTGTTGTGCTCAATATGTGCTCGCAGAAAGAAGAGGAGGATTTGGAACTTATCACAATTTACAAGTAGACCCCCAAATATTTAGTCTAAAATGGTATTAGTTACTTGTTTGATGTTAAACAAACAAGAGCTGAACTGCACTAATGATTCCATTAATTTTGTCCTGGTTCTACTGGACTGCAGAAGAGACCAAAGGTCAGAGTGCTCTGCATCTGAGGGTCTGGAAATTTGATTATGGAAAGAAGACAAAATGCTAACAATCACGAGGTAAGTGCAAAGAAGATAAGGCTCACTTATCTCTTTATTGTGCATTCCTGCTTTTATCTCCTCGCAGTCCTTTCCCTCTCTGATCTGCAGAGGTGATCTCTTCACCCTGCTAAATCATCCTTATCAAGGCTCCTGAATGCAATAACCTCTTTGGCACATTACCTATCTTTTAGGATTTGTATTTAATATATCGTGCTCTTCTTTCTTTCTTCCCTTCCTAGGAGGTTACTCCAGAGCTCAGGATTGTTGGATTACTGATTGATTTCACAATTACTTTGTGCTGTGGGTTGTTTTCATCTGTGTGGCCAACTGCTGCAAAAAGTAAAAAGAGAGAAAATATCCCCTTTTCTTTCCTGCCTCTCTCTCACACACGTATAGACAGCTTTTATTTAATTATGCACACACTATTTCAAGTTGGAAAAACCTCAGCTTTCCTGATGTGTTTATAAAACAAAAGAGAATTCTGCACATTCACCATCAGACAAATGACCTTAATCCTCTCTGTCCATGTTGTTGCAGTGTTGTAGGATAAGTTTGTCTGCTACTTGTGCAATTCAGATTGTCTCCCAAACACCAGCACTCAGGTGTACTTTTAAGAAGCACAAAAGTTATGCTAAAACCTGTAGTGGGGGTAGAGAAACTCCCCTTCCATGCTGTGGTTTGTAAGTAAAGGAAATTATGTCCAAAATTAATGCTCAGTCCACTTTAAAAGTGTTTTCTCCTCTTGATTTAGGGCAGGTTTGTACAAAACTCTTACATTAGTGTGGGACTGGGCAGCAGCAGACTCCAGGGACTGGGATGTGCCCAGTGCCTCAAGACTATCTCTGCAGTTCATTATCAACAGGGCCAAGCAGGGATGCTGAGGATTGGAGAGGGAAGGTCAGGGTGTCTTCCCCTGATGGAGACAGGGATCAATACTTGGCTGGGCGAGACAAAAAAACTGGTTCTCTGCAGAGAAACCAAGATTTCACACTGCAACTAGTCACTGAAAATTGATATTGAATGTTCCCAGCAGGAATATTTTCTTGTTAAACACTTAATTGGGAGCTGCAACATCAAAAACAACAAAGTGGGTTTTATTTGGATTCTTACACAGGTCAAAAATAGGTACTGATTTTTAATAAAAAAATCCTTTTCACCAGAAACTTGATTGTATTTTCAAACTATTAGCATGAAACAGCTAAAACAAGCAATGCAGGCACAGCTGAGCAATACATCTGGCTACACTTTCCTATATATTTTTCTTTCTCTGTTGAGCTGCACACAGGCAGTTGTGTCCAAAGGCACCTTTGTCCCTCAAAATCCTGTGGCCATGCTCAGTTGAGTGATCCCTTAGGGTTTAACTTTTCTCTGTTCCCAGCCCTGCAGTGCCCAGTGTAACTCTGCAGGTCCCTGGAGCTCGTTCAGTGCTGTTCTCTCATGCTCACNGTGACCTCTGAAGGCCTTTCCAATCAATCCCTCCTTTATTCCTTTATTCCTGTCTGGTCTCTGTTTCTAGGGAGCCATTTAAGGCATCATGAGGGCAGTGAGCCCCGTGGCTCTGTGTGTGCTGGGTGAAATGCTCAGGCACAGGTGAGCACAGGGGCAGGGAAGGGAGGTGGCTCCTCTGCAGCCTCAGACACTTCCAGAGTGCCCCAGGAAGCAGAAATGTCCTCACGTGGAGGCTGCCACAGAGGCACAGAACTTCCCTGCACCTGAGTTTCCACCTCTCCTTTCCCGATGCACACACACCTCTGCAGTGCACTTTAAACACACCCTAAAGACAAACTCAAGGTCTTTGATTTACCTTCCCCTCCACAACTGAGTCACAGCCACCCTCCCACAGCACATCCGCTCACTCACTCACATAAACAAACGAAGGAATGAAAGCCTGTGAATTAACCAAGATATTTCCCTGAAGACTCTGAAAGAAGAAAGCAAGAAAAGTTCTTCCTTCCCTCTTCCTCTCATCAATTCTGTGACCCCTCCCTGAGGGTCTGAGTGAGCCCAGGCTCAGCCTGGCCCCTTGCAGCCTTTCATTTCTGCAGCACCATCACTGCCAGCCCTGAGCTGTGTAACTTCGCTGCTGCTCTGTGTAATCCTCACCTGTTATCTGCCGAGACACCATCCCTGCCCTTCCCTCCTTCACAGGGCTGATTTTGCACTGTGATATCATTTTAAAGACGTGATTGTCAGCTGAGGAGCTGTCTGTGGCAGAGCACTGTATCCCAGCAGAGTAATTTGTTTCCATTTAAAAAAGTCAGTTAATAATAATGCACTGCACACAATCCTCCAGCCCGGAGTGCCTGGCAGAGGCTTTTAGTGGGGGAATCAAAGCTGTTCTTCAGATAGCAGGGGCTCCCCACAGCTCCCAGGTATGGAACCTCCCCGGGAGGGAGCCAGCTCTGTCCTTGGGACACTCAATTCCTGCCTTTGGACCATTATTATTCCACTTGTTAATGACTCCTACACACAGGCATGCAGTGCATTTAGCTGTAGGGTTAAGGATCCTTTTAAACACCAAACCTGCTCCATTGTAGATGGGACAAGGGAAGAGTTAACTGAAGAATCAGCTGCCATAAAAGCATTTTTGTTGCTATCTCCAGTGCCCATATTTAAGGCAAGTTAAAAACAAAACAAAACCGAATAAATAAAACCAACACGAAACCTCTGGGATGTTTATTAAAAAACAGAGTTTCTGAAAAAAAAAAGTCGTATTTGAATGGGAAAAAAGGAGAGAATTAGTCCTTCCACATATGGGAGGGATTTTGCCCCTAATCATAACAGCACCAGAATAAATGTGACCCCTGAGACCTGGGGCCCATCTGCCCCCGGGGGTGGAACACAAGATCAGGAGAGGCCAAAACTCACAGCCTTGCACCATCTGAACAGACACCAACAAACACACTGCTCTGAAAAGAAATACCAAGAATTTGCCTCAACAGGGCGAATTTCCATGCAATATGTTAGGATTTCCTGTACTTTAATGACAAAAAAGCACTTTGGATTTCCTTGGTATTTATGATAATATAAACAAAGGCTCAACAGCTCACCAGAAGAAATGAATTCTGTATCTTCGTCTCCACAATGCTATAACTGGTGCTTTTTTGATTCATAGACAGACTTCCTAGGTGATTAATTAATAGCACTGAGAAATAGAATTTTGGTATTTTTACCATTTTTGTGTCATGTTCCACAGTGAACTGTAGAGTGGTAATACAAGAATAATTTAGAGATATATTAGCATAATAATTAGAAGCCTAGAAGTCTTTATAGTGTTTTTAATATTTATGCTTGATAAATATTGCTCTATTTGTCAGTTGATGCAGTATAAAGTGAACCTTAATGTAAGACGGTTATTAGCATAAAATTAACATAATGAATAAAAACCAAAACACAAAGGTAATCAAAAATAACAGAGGTTGTTTTCTCTTGCCTCTCTCAAAGGACGTACTTTACACCCAAAAATCTGTGTTATGGAAAACAAATTCCATTTAAATTAATTATGAGCTTCTATTATAGTTGTGAAAAATGGATATCTTTTAACAGTTCTTCCAGAAACTGCTTTTTTTGTCTCTCTCAAACTTTCACACAGCCTGGCCTCTTGAAGAATGAGATCGTTGTGGTCACATGGATTAGGAAAAATTAATTTCAGAGAAGGACATTTGTCCAATGTAGCAAGACCCTTTAGCTCTGAGCTGAGGAGGAGAGGAAAATGTCACAAAACCAAAAGGACAGAGCACAGGTTCATGCCTGCAGAAAACAGCAAACAGCAGCAGGAAATGCTAGAATTATCTGTAAGGAGATTTCTGTCAGCCAAAGGGTTACTTTTGACCATCTGAAGTTTTCGGGGGAGCACACCATTTGGAGCCTGAATTCCGTACACCAAAGCTCGTGGAGTCCAAATCCAACACCAGAAACCTGGCACTCGTCTTTGCTGCATTGTACAGCTCCTGGTGGTGCTCAAACCTCTCTTTTCCACCTCCTTCAGCTCCAGTTCCCAGAAGTTTGTCCTGCGCCGGTGAAACCATGGCTCTGTAACCCCTCTGTGGTTTGTGGGGAATTGGCCCAGCAGGGCTGGGAGCTGGGAGAGGTGGAGGGAAGGGAAAGGCTCCAAAGCACTCCGTAAGCGCCTCAGAGATGGCCCACAACAGGTTTCTGAGGGAAACATTGTGAAACTGCTTAAACCCAGCTGAAAGGGGCTTCAAAACTCTCAAGCCATTTTTCCTTGGGAGTAAATGTAAGAGGCAGTTAAGCTTCCTTCTGCTGGCAGAAGCCGAAAGGGCAGCAGACATCTGTGCAGGATACACACCAACCCCGGGAATTAGGGCCTAGAAGGGGAGAGCAGCCCTCGGATGGGCTTTGGGAAGAGCTGTGAGAGGCAAACAGGGAGGGGCTGTGCACGCAGACAGCTCCAGCCCTCACATTTCAGTCCCTGGGGGGTGAGGATTGCCTGGACTCAGAGCAGTGCCATCCCTGCCCCTGCTTTTCCTCAGCCCTGCCCACCGAGGGGGAGCCCAGGGAGCAGCCCATGGGAATCACTCCAGCAGCTCCACAGGGCCTGGGGAGCTCCCAGGGCATTCCAGACGTGTCCCCACATTTCAGAATGCCTTGTGGAAGAGTGGATATGAACATGTTTGTGTAAAGCCCACCCTGGGGATGTGCCCATTGATGCTCCCTGGACGGGCAATCCCAGGAAGCCACGTGTGGACACTCAGTGACTTCACCCCAAGCCTCTCTCCACAGCTCAACCCTCCCTGTTGCTCAAAAAGGGCACAAGCCCCCACCCTCAGCTGCCTTCTCTGACCCCTCCTCAATCTCCAGGATGGAAGTACAGGTGGAACAAGCTATACTGAATTTTTTTCTCACTGGAAAAAAAATTATCACGTTCTTGACATTTCTGCTGTAGTTGGTGCAGGGAGTCCAGGTCCTAAAGTCACTCACAAAGCTGGATCTCCGTGACAACACATACAGTAAAACACAGCTTGGAATTACTGCTTTTTTCTAATATTTTTATTATTATTTTTATGGTACCCTCTATAATATGAGTCATCAGAAGGAAATGTTGGTGCACACGGAAAATTTCTGATCCTTTCCAAAGCAGCAGTGTTGGTAAGATATCCTAATTACCAATGTAAGGATTTGTGGAAAGGGTCTGGAAATAATAGAAATAAGCCTTTTAACAGGCATGGTAATTATGCAGACACAACAGATGCTAATAACAACTTCATTTCTGTGGAAAAATGATTAAGGTTTAAAGTACAATAACAGAGAGGTTTAAGAAGAGTACAAGGAGGTGTAGATGACACAGACAACGTATGTGTGATCACAATTACTAATTTAAAAAGAACTTTCACGCTAAAATAATCCCCAAACCATCTTCTCAACAGCAATTTGTTTGCTTTTCATGCTGTTTCCCTGCTGCCTGTTGCCCTGGTTCAGCTATTCACCACTTCTGCTTCCTGTCATAGGCAAAACTACAGAGCAGGTGTCAGACCAGACTCTTTAATATCTGCTTGCTAATAATTCTTCCAGAACTATTCTGAATACTTTTCATATTTGTTTCCAGGCTCTTGGTAAACTCGATTCATTGCATATCAAACTTTATTTAGCAGCTTCCTCGGGGTCAGGAGCTGTTTGTGACAGGGTCCTGCAGCTCCCTGCAGGTGTGGGAGGTTCCAGAGCAGAAGTGGTTCTGTGTCAGCAATGCCTCAGTGGACTCCTCTGAAAAACACACACAGAACAAGAGATAAGGCTTTAAATTACCCCTGAGCTCAGGGTTTAATGGAATGAGTGGTGGAATTAAAGTTCATGGCTCCACTTGTGTTAGTGCTAGACTTTCTGTTAAGTTCAAAAATTGTTCATTAAGATAATTAAAGTTCTGGGCCATCTCACCCATCAATCAGTCTTCCTTCTCAGCACTTAACAGTTATTGCTGAATAGATTCTGAAATAACCCATTAACTCAGCACAGGTTTGCCAGAAATTATAGGTGCTTTGAGATGGCTGGGAATGAAAGGTGGCACATAAATCAAAGGCGTTGTCATCATCTGATGCTCCCAAAGCCTGCTCTGGAGGTACCTCAGTCATTAAGGGCTGCTAGCACAGCCATTTGCATTGGGAGATGGGGCTTCCATTCATTTCCAAGACCAAAAAGGGAGGTGATGAATCTGACAGCCCAGCAGAGATCCTGGCAAGGGATGCCAGAGCCAGGAGTATTTATGGTGCTGTCCTTCAGAGCAGAGCAGGGAGCCATAAACTTGTTAAAGACGTTTTCAAATCAAACCATTTCCTCCCCAAATGTCCACACGAAAAACCAGCTCAGCAAATTCCAGAGCACCGTGGAAGAAAGACTCAGCCCTGTGCACACAATATTTTTGGGAATACTGCACACCTCCTCTTCACACTATCAGCCACGGAAGCAACTGAGAAGAAAATTACTCAGTGCACTCTGTATTGAAATGTTCTAGGGGTTGTCTCAGTTATTTAATGGCACAGGGGGTTGCAGGCATCCAGCACACCAGAGTCAGCTTTAAAACAGGCACTGCCAGCACTGTCTCTCTGGTACTTTTGAATCTAGCACGAACTTGCCTCTTGATAATTTTTTTCCAGTTTCTTCACTGAAATTGGCCACTAAAGGGGATTGTTTTCATGCCACCTGCCCTGGTAACATGGACAAGGTTCTCCAGCACAAAGCTGATTTGGATAGAGATGTACAAGCAGTGCCACAATCCAGATGCTGCCTCACAGGGAAATTTCACGATGATTTAAGGAGTGCTGTGTTCACTCCTGCCCGCTGTGGGTTAACCCTGGGAGGGCAGATCAGGTCCCTGAGTCCTCTCAGATTGCAACTTTCCCACCATCTAGTGGCTGAAGAGTTACAGATAATAAAAACTCTTCACAGTTCTGTAACTCATGAAGGGGTTTTTAATTTATTTTTTTGTCTTTATTAATAAGGCTCCTTGTTTTATGAGGAAAGCACCAAGCAAAGCAACTTTCCAGCTGCCGTTTTCTGCTTCAGCCTCTATGTTTTCATGTTAAAAGAAGTTTCTTACTCCTAATTCACAGGAGACAGAAGCCCTGAATAAAACCCTTGAGTGGTATTGGCCAGCAGAGGAAAACAAACTTATTCCCAGGGGGGATCAGCCTCACCAACTTGTGATACCCTAAATTAAGGAATCAGTGCCTTAGTCACTGCTGCACTCAGCAAAGAGAGAATGAACACCACAGCAGGCAGATCATGTCAGAAATATCCTATTTGAGAAGACTTTGGGAGCTGTTAGGGCAGGTTTGGGAGGGTGTCCCCATCTGCTGAGGCTCCCCTGCTCCCACAGGCTCTGGGACAGCCCTTGGACGTGCAGGGTAAACTGGGATCTGTGGGTTTCTGCACCACTTCATGCCTATCCAGGCAAATTCATGAAATTCAAAGTTCAATCACTCCTCAGTGCTTTGAGAAATGTGTTCCAGAGATGTCGAAAAGGATGCTTTTAACTTATGGCAAATGCTGCCTTTATATATATCCTTCAAATGAGTGTCCTAAATCTGTTCTGTGAGCACACACAAAGAGTGGATATTAGCATTTCTGGTATTTCCCAAGATTAATTCTGGGAGTGTTTACGGAAAGTTATGAAAAATAAGACACAGATCTGGCTTTCTGTTGTTCCCTGGCAAACTTAGCAAGAGCAGCACATGAAATGCTCAGTCATGATCTATTCTGCGACAGATTTTTGCAGGAGTTAAAAAGTACAAAAAAAAATAATGCTGTTTTTCCAAGATGTCTCAGTAGTTTGTGCTGAAAGCAGCAGCCAGTGTGAGCAAACAGCCACTTCCTTTCGTGTTCCCAAGCAAACAGTGGCACCCAGTAGCTCTCAGCTGCTTCCTTGTGCTGGAAGAAGCAGTGTGAGGAGAAGGTTTCCATGGACCATTCCACCTGGGCAGGCTGATGGTGCCCAGGAGCTCACCCCTCAGGCAGGCACTGAATGGCACTGCAACACTGCAGTGGACAGCAAATATAATATTTGGGGGAAAAAAAACCTTTAAATTGGTTTTGAAGTTCTCTAATTCAACCCTTCATGCAGAATAAAAACATTTAACCACCTAAAGTAAAAAAGCAAAAGCTTTGCTCACCCTGCAGGATGCACCTGCATCCCCCATCAGGTCAAACTCACTGTGCAAACACCACCAGTTTTGGGGAAAACTTTGGGTAACTCCATTTTAAGTAGTCTCCTCTGCAATATTTATGAATTCTGGCCATCATTTTCTAGTTCAAAAGTAACACAAGATCCCCCATTTCTATTTGAATATAGAAGAATATTTAAGGGTACAGCAAAAAGCAATCCTTGGCAGTTGAGGTGCTGTAGACTCTCTCAGTAGAAGGCACAAGACTATTTCCTGTGGTCAAAAGTAATATTGAAAAATTAAAATTAAATATCCATATGTCCCTTTCTGCTGACTGCTTTGCCAGTGGAATTACTTCTAGTCTCAGTTTTCTACTTTAGAATTCTCAACACATCCACATCTACCCTTACACTGAACTGAACATACCCAGATTTCCAGCTCCTCCTCTCTTCCTTCCCATCTAGGACACTTCCATCTACTCTAATCTGTATTTTATTCACTGCAATGCTCTATGGTAGCATTTTTTGGCAGTGGTTTAGATGCCAAAACTTTTAGGTTCTAAAAGTGAGAGCTGGGCAAGAAAACATATTCCTGTTTCTTGCAGAGATGAGGGAAGGAAAGAGCACCCAAAAGGCTCCTTGATTTAGGATGATGAGGGCCATGTTTAGCATTATTTGGATTTATTTGCAATAAGGTATTTTAAGCATTCTCCTCTCATAGATCTGGGCATATGAGGAAAAGGAATATCAGAAATTATTGCAAATTAAATATTATGGATTATAGACACAAGGCAATCTCCTACCAACAGATCTTGGTACCTCACATGTTGTGTATCATCCTGTGAACTCCTCCTATGGCAAAAATAACTCAGGATATCAAACCCTTCTGTATAGATGACACAGAGATGCAACTGAAACACTTCCACAAAGCTATTAATAGTTCTTTATAGAACAGACCAGCTTTGAGGGAGCACTTGAGGACCAGCCTATGGAAATATTATATTTTTTGACCACTTGGTGGATGAGTATTTTTCTTTTCAGAGTTTTGGCATTAACTGGCAATCCTCAACAGGGCACTGGGAGCCTTCGAGATTTCCTGACAATGCTTCTGGGTGAGGAATGCAGCAGCTGGAGCATGCAGACAGGACCTGAGCACTGCCAAACCTGCCCTGGGACTGGGGCTGCACCTCCACCATCCCCACCCTGCCTGTGCCACGGCTGGCGTGAGGGGTGATGCCTTAGGTTTTAGCTTTTATATTTTTCAAATCCTGTACTGCTAGTGCAGCTCTGAAGTTTTCTGTAGCTCGTTAAGTACTGTTCTCTATGCTAAGGTAGACATAACAAACCTCTGTAACTCGCTCTCCAAGGACACCCAGAACAAGAACTGCAAACCTTCATCTTGGGGAGAGGGGGGAAAGCTTGGGCAAATTCCATCCTTGCCTGGCTTCTGCTTGGGGAATTTATGTTGATATCAAAGTGTGAAGAGCTCATGACCTGTAATTGTCCATTTTGGGATGCACTGAGACAGGACCCTCTGGAGCCCAGAGTGTGCACCTGAAGGCCTTTCAAATAAAACACCACTTTTTTTCCTTTACTCCTGTCTGATCTCTGTCTCTAGGTCCCCGGATAAGGTGTCAGGAGGCTCCTCTGCACAAGCCAAAAATCCCCAAAGGAAGGGACCATCTTTCAGGAAATACATGGAAAAGGGTCTCAAAGCTTTGAGCTTTGGGCTCTTTGCTTTTCCTTGCGCACCCCAAGGCAGAGCTGGANCTCTAGGTCACCGGATAATGCATCAGGGGGCTCCTCTCCACAAGCCAAAAATCCCCGAAGGAAGGGACAATCTTTCAGGAAATACATGGAAAAGGGTCTCAAAGCTTTGAGCTTTGGGCTCTTTGCTTTTCCTTGCGCACCCCAAGGCAGAGCTGGAACCAACAGCGCGTTCCGAGACAGCCCCGGTGTGTTCTCCCTCCTGGTGCTGGTGCTTCTGGCACTGAGAGAAAAGAGAACCTGATCTAGAACCACCAAATGGCATCAGTTCCCAGCCAGCAGCCAGGTGAGTGCTCCCAACAAGGACACCTCTCACCTGGGAAGCCTCCAGAGCCTCAGCACCCCCTCCCTGCTCCCTCGCCAGGACTTTGAAACAGCAAATTCTGGTTATGAACAGCTTTTGGAAGCCGTGTTCTTGTCAGCAGATGAGGAATTAATCAGCAGTATTTCCTGATTTAAATAATGAATAAAGAACTCAGCACGTTGTTACAGAGCGCTCACCAACAAAAAAGTGGCAGAGCTCATTTAATAAATTATTCACTCCGAATTCTTTTGCTAAATCTAATATACAGTCCCTATAGGTAGGGGAGGAGAGGGGGAACATTAGCAGGTTTTAGACGTATTTTAGAAATGTTCATGTCAATTGTATATAATTTTCAAGGTTAATGGCTTTTTGATACATAATAATGGAACTCCCATTTATTGTACATATCCTAGTTGCAAAACCTGTTTCATTTGCATAATCATAAATTGCAGTCAAGCAATCCTCAGCATGTGGTTATTCATTTGATGAAAATGTAAATTTCAATTTTATTTTTGTTCAATTGCACACACACTGCATTTACTGAATATGAGAAAAAGCATTTTAATTTAACCGGTGAATTCAGCTCATTACGACCTCTTAAGAACATTGAGTAGCCCAGAATTTTGAGACAAAATGCATTTTTAAGCAATGATTTACTATTAACTTATCTTTTTATTTTATGTTTTAACACCTAGAACACCTAGAAAAAGTTACTCTGTTTATTTTTTATGCAAATAAATTCCTTTTAAGATGTGAAATTGCTCCACTATTTAACATACAAAATTAGTGTAGTAGAATTAAAAAGAAAAGCACTCCAAAAAAAAAAAAATAAAGGCAGATATTTAAAGCTAACATTGAATGAAATCCATGGGGGAAAAAATTGTTTTTTGTGCTTGGGACCTAAAAGAGACTCTGATGTAAAAATGAATACTCAGATCAACTGATCTGCTTACACAATTAGAATTTTTGCCTGGCTGTGTTGGAAGAGTAGCTGAAGAGTAGCTAAAAAGGTAAAAGGAGAAGCTAAAAGCTGAAAACTTTTCTATTGCAAACAGAATACATTCCAGAGCCACCCCTGAGAGACAACAGCCCAACACTCCGGGAGAAGCCTGGCACACAAAGCTGCTTCCAGGGCTTTAGACACCTCCTCTGAGTGAAGAAACCTTGGGGAGGCAGGGAAAGGAGTTGGAAATGACCCTTGTGATCTGTCCTTCAGCAGTGCCAGCACCGATCCCAGGCTCCTCCTGCCCTGGATCCATGGAAATCTCATTCCCAGGTAATGAGAGCTCACTCAGCACCAGGATTTCCCAGCTCCAGGTGGGGCCTGGCATCCTCCAAGGGCCCCTTTGGTTGACTGAAATTAATTTGCTCTGACATTATAACTACTCCTTCTAATTAAGCTGAGTTCATGATCTTTATGGAAGAGAAGCAAAGCTTAAAAAGATGAACAGGCCCAAACATTTTGAGATAATATAAGTAAAAATTTCTACTGACACAACTTTGGATTTAATTAAAAATGTGTCTGATAATCACAGTAATGGGCCTTATTTTAATAAATAATTTTTATTGCATATATTGTGAAGATTAACCTGGATTCCATTTCTCTTCAGAGGTACCACCAGCATATGTAATTAAACTTTACAAATTCATAAAATCTAGCATTAGAATTCCATACTTGCTTTGCATCCTCCAGCCATTCCCTCTCCCCTCCAACAAACAAATGTTCTCCTCTGCCCTGTTGAGCTGCAGTTATTCCTCCTCCTGGCTTTAGGATAGATTATCTCTAGGAATAACACCACCACAGCCATAGGCGGCTGGGCATGCTGCTCCTTTCCATGAACTTTTCCTGACTGAATGGAGAAAGATGATTTGGGATGTTTGTTCATAATGTATTTGGTGTCACACACCTCAGCCAAGCAAATAACTGGAACATTTATAATTACCAGGAAGATTTAGTGTCCTGATGATGCCTTGGGTTTGAACTTTTCTCTGTTCCCAGCCCTGCAGTGCCCAGTGTAACTCTGCAGGTCCCTGGAGCTCGTTCAGTGCTGTTCTCTCATGCTCACACTGACATAACAAAGCCTCTCCAGCTCGCTCTCCAAGGACACCCAGACCCTCCTGGGCCCAACAACTGCAAACCTTCATCTTGGGGAGAGGGGGGCAAGCTTGGGCAAATTCCATCCTTGCCTGGCTTCTGCTTGGGCAATTGATGCTGATATCAAAGTGGGAAGAACTCGGGAGCTGGCATTGTCCATTTTGGGATGCACTGAGGCAGGAGCCTCTGGAGCCCAGAGTGTGACCTCTGAAGGCCTTTCCAATCAATCCCTCCTTTATTCCTGTCTGGTCTCTGTTTCTAGTGAGCCATTTAAGGCATCCTCACAGATCCCTTGATGGGGATAATGGCCAGTCCAGAAAACCTGACCTGCTCCTCACACACAGCCCATGTCCAGAGCTTTCTGGGATCTACTGGGTGTGCTCCAGCTGGGCCCCACATCTATGTCCAGCCCACCAGGGAAATGTGGGATTTCCTCTGCGTGGTTTGCGAACCAAAGGTCACCCACCCCAAAACTACAACCCCATGAGGGGAGTGCAGCCTTTGTGGGGTCTGCTCTGGTGAGGTCTGACAGGAGGGAGCTGAGGCATTTGGATCATGGCATGGGTGAGGAGCCAGCACTGGTTACAGGGCCCCACGTCCCTGCCAGGCCCTGGTAAAGCTGGTTTGAACAAAGGAAAAACATTTGAAACAGGAGAGTGAAATATGGACCTTGTTATGCCTCTGCTCCAGAGCTGAGGAGACTCACACACGTAAAGCCTGGTGGTGGTTTGTGGTTTCCTTTGGGCAACTCATTGCAGAATTTCATTTCCCTGACAGATCTCATTAAATTCTGAGGTGTATTTCTGGCAACACCCATGGATTTTGATGATTGCTGTACAACACAAATATTGATTACATATATTTCCTTGGTAGAAAAAGTATTTTCTTTTTTCTTACAACTGGTATTGCTAAGCAGAAAGCAATGAACTTAGAAAGTCAAAATAGTCACTGAACTTGTCTGAGGTATTGTTTTAGATTTTAAACATTTAACTAAAGAATTCAGAATTCCAACCTACTGTGCTGTATGGTGAGTTCCCTTATTTTTCCATCACCTTCAGTGAACTGGGAAGAGGTTTAGGTATATACTGGGAAATGCCTAGAAAGAAGGATCCCTCCTGGAGCAGAGAGACGAGCTGCTCGCTCATCTGGCATTTCCCTGGAATGCTCTGGCACAGCACCACTCCCAGCTCATTTCCAGGGCCTGGCTGAGGGTTTTGCTGGGCATTTTCCACACTGGGCTGAGCCTCCCAGTGCCCTGCAGGGCTCCCTCCATCCCAGTGCCTGGCCCCAAAGCCAGGGCACCCTTTGAGACACAGCCTCCCTTCAGGCCCAGAGCCACTCTTTGGCAAGGATTTAACACCTCCAGACCATTCTGCAGGAGCTCCATGGGAATCAGGTGAACTGAGTGACACCTAAAATCAGAGTGATTTTCCATGTGCTTCACACTGCATTATCCTGGGGAGAGCTGGATTGCTGAATTTCACAGAAAACAGTCTGGGGAAACAAAAATAATAGTTCATATAACCTACTAACCTATTCACTTGGGAGCACAGCTTCATTTTGCAGACCACATTAAAAGCTCAAAGTTCAGTTCCTTGTTTTATCTCTAAGCATCTCTTTGTTCAATGAAGACAACTCAATTAATTTGGGTTTTTTTCCCAGTTTCTCTTAAGTAGGAAACGACTCTATTATTATTCTGGGCAACACGGCACAACATAAAAATACGGATTAAAGAGAAAATGAGAACTACAGAAAAATAATGTCACATATTCAATATCAATGCCAAAACTGAAACAAACAAAAATATTCTTTTGGTATGAGCATCTTCAACCCTCACCAGGTGATTAAACAACAGAGTGGAGGAGTAATTGAAGCAGTGGCTCAATAACTTAATAGAGCAAACATGGTTAGTGCTTCTCCATCCCATAAAATAAACGATCATAAAGGTTTATTTATCCATCTCCATCCTATCATAAAGGGATGTCCAGGGCAGCAAAGCCNACAGTGGCTCAATAACTTAATCGAGCAAACATGGTTAGTGCTGGTTTCTCCATCCCATAAAATAAACAGGGATGTCCAGGGCAGCAAAGCCTCCCCCCCCTGTCCCCACGCAGAGGTGATGTCACAGGAGCCACCCTGTTTGCCTGCACAGCACCACTGACACCAAATCTGGGTTTGGGCATACAGCATAATGACACACAAAAATCCCCAAACAAAGCAACCCCCTGACCATTCATTGCTGAATTCCTGACGATTCCTCAGCAGGAATTTCAATAGCTGCAAAGTGAGAGCTGCCTGATGGAACAAAATGTAATTTCTGGAGAGAAAATGGAAGCAGCATTCTCATATAAGACCACCACGAAGTGCTTCAGCATTTATGTACATAATCCACCCACGGTGAAGTTTTGTCTTTGTACTTTCAAATAACCAGGGATTCCATTTAATTATGTACATAAATAATGGATAACATTCCTTCCCTTTTACTCCATTATTGCTATTTCTTTGTTTATTTATAAATTATTTGCCAGGTTCGTTCTGGAAAGAGAAAGGATGTTGTCTCCTCCAGGAAGTTTAGAAATTAGGCAAAGCAGAACTAGAAAAGGGAGGGAAACTCTGTGCCAGTTTTACTGTTTTGTGTCCAAACAGAAAAAAGAGGACCAGGGTATAAAACTTGTTCCAAATTGAAAGGCAGAGCCCCAGCTGGTACAAAATGCAGCTATGCCAACTGACCAGATCCAAGTGATGATATAGCCCTGGATTTTCATCCATCCTATCAAATGCTGTCAGCAAACTCATTTCATTAAACGAAAAAAAACCAACAACAAACCAAAAACAAACTAGCAACAAAACCAAAACAAAACAAGGAGACATAAGTAGTAAATTATCAATGAAATAAAATAGAATACTAAATCCCCTATCATCTGTGTGGTCTTGTTTTGATTGCACAGCCCAACAGTCCCCAGTTCTGCCATTAACTTCTCAGAGCTTCTTTCCTGAGAAGTTCTGGAAATGTTCTAGGCTGCAGAGCCCTTGGTAACTGGCTTGGACTATCAAAGATATGAATTTCACTGCATCTTTCTGCTACACTCAGGACTAAACCGAAAAGCTTTTTAAAAATAAAAGATTAAATTAGAAAAACAAACCTGTTTTTAAAATGGAATAAGGAATGTTCCATTGGTTATCACCTCGAAGGATTTTTGTCCCCCCCAGGATTACGATGGTGGCATGAACACAGTTCAGCTTTAGGTACAGGCAAGCAGGGCAATTATTCAAATGGAACCTAAAGTTTCTCAATTTTGGATTCTGCCTGTATTGAAACAGGAATGAAATTTGTGTAAAATTTAAAGGAATGCACTTGTTGGGACCATGGAGACAAACACATTCCCTAGAGCAGCTCACGTTGCTTGCTGTAACAGCACATCAAATACAGGCAACGTTTATCAGCAAAACTAAGATGTTTGGAGAACCTGAGCTTCCTTTAATATCCCATTATCCTTCATCCCTGAAGGAGGATAACACACTGCATATGGTTATGTAGCCCAGAAGCTTCAAAAAGGAAAAAAATGAAAAAGGAGAAGGTAATAGAAGACACAACTGGGAGAATAATTTTAATGATGTTGTTTCACCTTTACCCTGATGCAAAAATGTGAGGCTCTTGGATAACCATCTGGATTTACATCCTGTGAGCTGGAATATAATTGTGTGACCTGTGCACAGCTTCAGCATCTTATCAATTGCAGCACTCTGGTGAATCACACACTTCAAACCTCCTCATCTCAACTGCAAAGCAGCTTCAGGGGGCAGCCCAGACAATGGAGGATACGAGGTAAATTCATGTTTGTGTTGGGCCTGCAGGAGGATCTCTCACAATCTCAGTCCAAAATCTTCATGATTAAGGCACTTCAACTCAGCATTTTAACAATGGAACAGAAGAGGTATTTGTATTCCTTCCCCCTACAAAAGGATTCCAAGGCACCATCCCATAAAACCCCCACATTTTTTACTCATGTGTTATAAGCAAGAGAACATTTTTAGGAGATTTGGACCTTCTCAGGACCAAGCATAGGAAGCAACGACCTCCATATTTGAGAAATGCAAAATCTAAAGGGTTGTATGCAAGAGGATCGGGGGTTTCTCAGCTATTGGGAACAGCAACAATTCAAGACATTCTGAGTTAAACCAGAATCAGATACTGACAACTTCTGAGAATAAAAGGCCAAATCAATGCATTTATAACAGCTTTTGGCGCAGGCTCATCTCAGAGATCTGATTTCAGAATTATTGTGCCCCAAAACTAGAGGACAAACAAAGCTTCCAGCCAAAGAAATGTGACTGGAAAGAATTTTATTCAAGGATCATTTGTCAGGCATTAAAATAACTTTATTGACAGATTGATGATACTTGCCATAGGCAGCAAAGTTAGAGATTTCCAGAGCTCACAAGCAGGCTCCTGGTCCCAGCTTCTATTGCCTTGATTGAGAAGAGACAAGAACAGAGACTCCTGGGCTTTTTCAGGTATTTTTGTCTCTAAATTCAGAACCTGTGAAAGGGATCTGACTCATGATGGAGACTTGTTCTCTGGCTGCTCATACTTGGCCATGAGATGCACATTTTTGTCACATTTTTATGAAACCTGTGAGCAAAACTAAAATTACCTATTAAGCTACAGAATCTCCTGGGGTTTTGGTAGATTTTTGAAAGTCTCTGAAATATTCCCTTGGCTTCTGACACTCAAATTGCATGGATGGGTGGCAGTCCTTGGCGCAGACTCCACCTGACGTCCTGCTCTTGAGCCCCTCAAAGACTGATGTGCAATCCCAGCTTGGGCATGCACAGACTGTAAACCTCTACAGCAAGCTCTGAAATTTTAAGTATTCCTAATTCCATGTGAGGCAGCCCAGAGTTAAACAAAGCAGCCCCTGAAGTCGAGGACAGCCAGGAGTGCCTGGGTAACAGTGAGGATTCAGATGTTGCTGGTGTGTTGTTAGAGAGAAGGAAAGACAGAGCAGACTAAAGAAACCTCAAGTTTCTAATTAGAGAGGCTGTGAGGAAACAACCAAACGCAGGGTCTGTAAAATAACACCGTGTTCTTTCCAGCACTTTATATTCTCAATGGGCCTGATCCAATCCTTATTCAGAAAACATTTCACAGACTTCAGGCACGTTGCTATGCAGTGATCTGCGATCTGTTTCATTAGTCCAGAAAAATTCTAACTAGGAACACCACAGCCTTTGATAATCCCCGAGCACAGCAACAAAGAGGAGTGTTTACTACTGTCTAGTGAGCCATACACAATATAGCTCAGCATCAAACTTCCTTCCTGCACAGCACTAACACAAATCTGCAGTATCCCTTGCACCTTCCACAAATACCAGAGTTCTAAGAATAAAAAGAACAGAGCCAAAATAGATGCCATGCCACTGAAATAACTGCACCAAGCGAGGATTATAGAGTGAGGCAACCAGGAGTCCGAGGAAGTGCTCTTTGCCTGCTGCAAGGAGGTGGCCCTGGCTCCTCTCACTGGAGAGCTGGAGGTGTAAAACAAACGTCTGCAGAGAGCAGAGTCTCAGTGCTGTGGTTCCCTGGCACAAACCCCACCTGCATTACACCCCCGGGGCACAAAGCGCCTGCCTGGAACAGGGAATCCTTCCCAGGGTACACAGGCAAGGATTGTGATGGGTGTGGTCTACTTTCCTACAGAACATTCATTGTTATTCTAATATAAAGACTCTTTCTGCTCTATATCATCGAGCAAAACATTTAAAGTACAGACTAATTATGACTGGCAGGCTGATTTAAATAAGAACTGGTTACAGTTAATTATAACAAAAATAGAATATTGTGGTTTGTATATTTAGCACTGCACCATCTCCCTTTACAATTGTACCTTTAGAGTGCCTTTGCTGAACTGTCTCTGAAAATCCTCTGATGTTAAATTGTTTTATACCATCTTGCCTCAGACTTCGGTGTGTTTTGGAGCTGAAAAAAACCTGTCTTACTGACTGCAGGATACCCTTCCCAATAGTGCAACCCATTCCCTTCTCACTGTGCTCATCAGCATAAAGGTAACTTCCAAACCCATCTCAATTAAAATAAAGGTACATAAACAGCAGCACAAACAAAAGTGATGCCTTATGCTTTAACTTTTCTCTGTTCCCAGCCCTGCAGTGCCCAGTGTAACTCTGCAGTTCCCTGGAGCTCGTTCAGTGCTGTTCTCTCATGCTCACACTGACATAACAAAGCCTCTCCAGCTCGCTCTCCAAGGACACCCAGACCCTCCTGGGCCCAACAACTGCAAACCTTCATCTTGGGGAGAGGGGGGCAAGCTTGGGCAAATTCCNTGCCATGGACCTCAGGCATTGAGGGAACCAAGCCCTGGGATGGTTCCCTGCAAATCAACAAACAGAGTGAGAATTTGTGACCTGTGGACTCTGCAAAGGCTGCAGGTACAGACAGAGCTGAGCCCACGTGTGGTAACATCAGCTCGGGGCAGTGAAGGGACAGGGTGGCTCCAGGGTTGTTATATTTGAGAAACACACATCAGATGAGGCTCCTGCCTCTCACTGCTCTTAGCCCAAACAGCAAATTATGGAGGAAAAGGGGGAAGAGTGTCTGGTGATATTTCTTTGAAGTCTGAATTGCATTTAGGCAGTCTGTGCTCACCTCTCTTGCATTTACATCTCATGAATGATCTCAGAAACAAATCTGCCAACAAAATGTCTGCAGAAACTGCAAATTTTGATTAAATACTGGAGCACTTGCAAAAAAAAAAATGAATTCATAATTCAGAAACACCAGATATTAATGATGGAAGTCAACTTAGAAGTTTTATGGTCTTGGAACACCAAACATACAACTTTATAAGTTCAATCAAAAGACCCAGTGCAATTCAATTTAGGTAAACCAAGCACTTGTAATTGATTTCTTCTGCCTTTAATTTGCAGATACAGATTAAGATTTGTTAGTTGACATGATTCAGAGCAAAATAAAAAGTATATATTGGTTGCTGACAATTTATAAAGAGAAAAAGTGCTGAAAGAGAATAACATAAACCAGTCACTTTGAATTACAGATTTTCTCTAGAGCATCTCCTGGGAGGCATTTCTGGGCAGACAGAAAGTACAGTTTTGTTTAATAACATGGAATGTGCTAGACTACAAACCCTGTATTCACAAACCCTGCCCTTCCCACGATGTCAATGTGGCTGGACACGTCTCCTAACTCACAGGTTATAACCAGCACAAAGTACAGGTTTTTAAAGTTACTTGTGGCTCTGGTATTTTTCAAACATGCACAATGCAAATATTTCTGCAGGAGCCAGTTCTGAGTGATTAAATCTGGCATTTCCAATGCTGACAGGTACTGGGAAAATTCAATAAAACAGAAGCACTCCAGGCTCACCCATCTCCTGTAATCACCAGGGAGAAAAAAAACTCAATGTGTTTTTCCTATTAATGCTAAAAGACTTTTTTCTTGAGTGAAAAATAAAGTATGTGTTGTTTAGAAGGATGTGGGATATCAAAGTATGTGTATATATGTATATATATGTATCTGTGCAAGCAATGCATATATTGCTGTTATTAGCTGTTCACCAGGAGTGTTTGTTTCCTGATCCCTTAAAGAGCACATCCATTAATTAAGAACAGACAACTGTGACACACAAGTTCAGCTTGTGAACCTCAGGGAAGGTCTGGAGTGAGCAAGGCAAGAGATGGGGTCTGGAAAAGTGTGGCTTTCCTTCTAACCTGATCTGCTGCATGACCAAAGGGAATCAGTTCCTTCTTGTGCCCCCTGCCCTGTCCTTTGGGATGGCAAACTGCAGAAGGGGAGTGACTGCTGGAAATTCCCACCCTCTGAGGGATCTTACAGGCTCCAGAACCACAGGGATCCCACTCAGGTGATAAACAAAGGGATGTAAATCCATTTCCATCCCTAAAACAGAGCTCCCCCAGGGAAACCCAGTGGCACAGCACACTCTGGGAATGCCTGTGCTGGGCACAACTGGAGCTTGGTCTCATGTGCACCTGGAGTGCTTTGGATCCATAACCTCCGGGACAAAGCCAGGAGGGAATGTGGGAAATGCAGAAGGTGAGAAGGCTTTCAGTTTGAGTGAGAAAAGCAGGTTTCAGAGATAAAGCAAGGATTTTAGGTTCAGCTGCAACTGCAAAAACCAGAATGTAGAAGAAGATACAATAATCTAGACTGCAAGGACATTAGAACAAAGGTTAGTGTTCCTAGATTTGGCTCAGAGAAGTCTTGGTGCTGCAGAAAATGTGCTTAGCAAAGGTACTGAAGTTTTAATCTTAATAATGGAATATTGTGCATTATTACAAGATATACAAGTGAATATTGTCTGTAACAGGCATACATGTGCTTTCTAGTGACTGGTTAGAACACTTGTCTGTAAACTCTAGAAGCAAGCTTTTGGCTGAAAAACTTTTAAGAATGTTCTGTAACTAAGAAACCTTGGGTTGTCAGCACAGGTGTGAGCTGTGTACATCTCTTGTGTACATGAGGCTGATGCCTGAATGAAATAATAAAAAGCTTGTGGAACATCTGCCTGCTCCCCCATCCTGTTGAAAAATATACTCCAACAGGGGATCAGGAATTCCTTGCACGAGGGGGGATGCAGAGTGGAGTTTCTGAATTCCAAGAGAACCATTTTCTAACCTCGTGCCTATGAGAGCTGCCTGGTGGCTCCTGAAGTGATCAGCAGAGCTGCCTGAGCACACTGAAATACTCTGAGCTGCTTCCAGTGTGTGTCCTGCTCAAGGGGCCAGAGAGATCTCTATCAAAATGCTGAAACTCTCCAAGCCCTCCCATACCAGGGGGCTCCAGACCTCTTCAGGGCTGCTTAGTCCAGGCACTGTCACTGAATCCATTGCCACCTGTGCCCTCTAAAATACAGATTTTTGTCTCAAATGGAAAGCTCCATGCAGTGCCACACTGCCCACAGGGAGCTTTCTGTAAATCCCAAACCAAAGCTGCTCTTACAGGCTCCTCCTCAGCAGAGAGAAGGTTTTGGAAAGCATTGCAGTTAAAAGGCTGCACATGTGCTCCCAAATGGGGCATTTCTCCCCTTTTTCCTTTCTAATTAACCACGATTACTTTAATGAAGGCTGAATATGGGAAAGATGTGTCCGTTTTATTCATTGTTCCTCATCTGAAACTTTAATTATAGCTTCAGCACTCCACAATTATTATTAGGTAGTGATGACTGCAAGCCCAGAGGAGGAGTAGCCAAAGAGATCACAGCATTCAAATATTCTGTGACTCTGCAGTATCCTAAATATTTTTGATTTAACAAGCACAGACAGGGAAAAGTACATATGTCAAATAATCTGAATTTATCAAGTCTTCCATGCAATGCAAATGCCCTTAGAGGTGAAAGAGTTTTGATTAGGAGATGCAGAGCATTGCAAAGATGCTGCATATGCAACATTTCTCAGACTAGGTTCACAAAGTAGCCTGCAAACTATTTTCTTGTTAGAAATTCTCAGAAACTCTGACAAACTGCACTGCAGGCATGGCACACTAAGTCACTAACACTGTAATTAGCTGCTTTATAACGCAGTGTGACTACAGTCCTCAGCTGTGAGATAATGAAATAAAACATTCCTAATATTACTCTCACAAATATTAATACAAAAAGTGGATATATTAGCTTTCAAGCGAACAGAGAATTAGCCTGGCATGGAAGCACTGGGAAAAAAAACAATGGAAAAATAATTTCTTTTTGGCAGCAATGAAGAGAGGTCTCAGCATGAGAAGGTAAAACATACCCGAGGAATACAAATCACTGGATACAATTTGATGATCATTTCTTTCAGTGGCAGAACATCCTTCTTCACCCTTGTGCCCAGAGCCCTGCCCATCCTCCTGAGGTGCTGAGGAGCCCAGCCAGGCCAGGGCTCAGCTGGGGCCGTGCTGGGGCTGCAGGGTGAGTGCAGCCCTGCCCTGCTGACCTCTCCCTGTCCCTGTCCCTGTCCCTGTCCCTGTCCCTGTCCCTGCCCCTGTCCCTGTCCCCAGCACGAGTCCCTCCAGCCCCAGCTGCTGCCCACTGACCCTTGGACAGGGGTGGACACAGCTCCCAGCTGTGTTGTTGAGTCCTGGGGACAGAAAGGAATGCAGCATGGACTTCAGATGAAGAGAAGTCATAAAAGCCATCTATTGAGAAAACCTTGCCTTTTTTATAGCCAGGGTCACTAGAGCAGGACACAGGTTCTTGGGTGAACATCTCCTTAACATCACTGATTAGTTACACTGATTAGTTACAACAACAAGTTAGAATAACAAAGCTTAAAAACACCACTTGTGAAATGTAGTTTACAAAAACACATAAAATAGTTTACACAAAACTTCTGCTGGTTCCCAGCTCCACCTGTGAGAAAGTAACTGCTTCTCACAGACAGGGCTGAGAGATGGAGAACTTCTCCCTGACCAATTTGTCAGTGTCCACACAGCTGGACAGGGCAGGGAGCCCCTCCTGGGGCTGAGGCACTGGCCCAAGCCCCAGGGCATGGAAAGGGAGGTTCTCCAGTCCACCCTGGATTTACAAGTCCATCTTTAGACTCTGTGGCTCTCTCACACATGCACTTGAGCACCTGCAGCTGCCGAGTAGGAACTCCTCGCACCAGAGCAGGGGCACAGAGGGGATTTTCTGCACTCCAAGAGAGCCTTTTCCAGCCCCATGCCTGTGAGAGCTGCCTGGTGGCTCTGAAGCTCTCAGCAGGAGCGCTGAGTGCAGGGAATTGCTCCTCTCCCCATGGGACAGGCGAGTCCAGCCTCTGCAGGGCCTCAGCCCTGAGCAGGACACGCTCCCAAATCCCAGGTGTGGAGTGTCCCCAGCCTTGCCCCGTCCTCTGCAGCAGCACAGCATCCACAGGATCTGCTCCAAGGCCTCTGGCACATCCCTGGAGCCCGGGGTGAGTGTGACTGACAGCTACACACCAGCGAGGGCTGGAGATGAAAAGGGAAGCAGAGACAAACTATCTGCGAGCAGCTGATAATACTGCAGGGGAACAGGAGGAATAAAACACTGCAGAGGAGTTGTCAGCTTCCCTCTCTTCTTCTGTGGTGGGATTAGCAGAAAAGGTTAGACTATACATTATCCAAGAGTCACTCTAATGATGTATCACTCTGAGGTTTTCATAAAATTAATCTCTCAATAATAAGACATAATACAGGTTTCATGCATACTGGGTAATTAAAGAGCTTGATGAATAGATGAAAGAGTGAACGTTCTGGATCCTTAAACAAATCACAGCTTTAAATTTCATTAATTTTAAATTTACTCCAAGACCTAATTTAAAATTGGCAAAGCTTCTCTACCACTGAAACCAGAAATCATTAAATAAAACTGAATTGTATTATTTATTGTTGTGTCAGGCCAATAAAATACATCAACTTACAATGTCGGGACGGCAAAAATATGACAGAACTCTACAATATTAAAAATAGTTTGAAAAATTCACTGCAGCTCTTGGTTGAAAATTTAAACAAGAAAATCTATTCACAGGTACTTTCTTGGCCTTTTCATTCTCTGTCCTGTGCCTTGGGCTACCACACTGAAAGGTTTGCAATAATTTAACCATCCTCTGCTAGAGTTTCGAGGGAGGGGAAGGCAAAGAAAGAGAGCAGTGATTCTGTGCAGTTTTAGGCAAGGAGACCACGCAGGATGTTTACTGAAGGCAGCAGAGGATATCTGAATGTCTGCAGCACTCCAGAACAGCACAGCCCAGGTAAAACTGGGCTTGAAGCACTTCGGTGAGGGTTCAAATTGTCACCAGAGTAAGGACTGAAAACTGCACACAGGGAAAGCCACGAGAGAACAGTGAGTCATAACTGGGAAAATAGTGAGTTAAAATAACTCTTTTACTATGAAATCAGGAGAAAACTCACAGGAGATTGCAAAGTAATCCAAGAACAGAGTGTGACGATGACCTGTGTGGGGCAGAGCTCCTGGCATGGCACCTCAGGTGTTGGTGTTGGTGTCCCAGCCCAGAAGCCCCAGGAGTGCCACCATCCCATCCCTGGCTCCAGCCCTGACACCAGCAGTGGCTCACTAAGCCAACAGGGAGCTCTTGCTTTGCCAAACTCCCTTCCTGGGGCCCCTGGAGCAGCAGGGTGGCAGTGATGGCTGTCCTGCTGCCCTCCCCATGCACACACCGACACAGCCCCAGGGACATCCCCTCCCTCCAGGGACACATTGTGCCCTTCAGATCCAGCCCCAAAGCAATTAGGTGCACCCCTGTTTATCAGAAATACAGGAGTGATTAAACTCTGCCCTGGTGCTCCTTGAAATTCAAGTTTAACTGCGTTTCTTATGTCTACTCCTTGTGAGATTGGTTGCTGGTGTTTCTCCCACAGAAACACTCCACAATCCACACAGGAGTGGCACAGCATAAACTGCCCCTGTGTGGGCAGTGCCTTTCCAGGATCCATGCCCTTCATTTTAGGTCGATTTCCTTTATTTGTTTTATTATTCTCAGAGATTAACTTTCCATATTTTTGCTTTTCTTC
This sequence comes from Vireo altiloquus, assembly GCA_013396875.1. Taxonomy (NCBI): domain Eukaryota; kingdom Metazoa; phylum Chordata; class Aves; order Passeriformes; family Vireonidae; genus Vireo; species Vireo altiloquus. The sequence continues at coordinate 107,911 of VZRF01006968.1, forward strand.
AGCACATCACCTACGGAAGGGAACAATTTTCTTAGCCTTTTCCTTATTCTCTTATGTAAACCCATATAAAAAGATTATCTCCAGGTGTTGACATAACTCTCTCCCTCATCCCAATGCAGCAGATGAAGGCAGAAAAGCAAAGAGTTTTCAGAAGTGGCCCCTGCTGGCAAATATCCAGCTTATAGACTTCCTATTGTTTTGCTAACAATTAGAAGCTTGAATTATCCGTTTGCTAGAACTGCATTTAAAGAAACCCTTCTGGGTTTCATCACTGGTAGTCCCTTTTATTTGATAACAATTCTCATTCCAATTTAGCAATTTCCCTAAACTGTAGGACTAATGGAGAAAGGGAACTTTAGTGCCTCAGTGCTTCAGTGAATTCCAGTGTGAATGCAGCTCCCAGTCCAGCAGCTCCCACTCTTGAAGGGCTCTTGACCAGAGCAGTTTCATGTCCTAGAACTGGAATAAAGCAGATTGACTCCCTAATGTTATGAATAATTCCAAACAAACATTTGGACAGCCAAAAGGATCAAGAGACACTGAAAACCGTGCTGATAAACAAACACAGCGAGAATCTGTGATGCTCATGAGATGAGTAAGTGGCTTCTTGCTGAAACAAGAGAAGCTGTGGGTCATCTAAAAGTGTGTGGAAAAGAAATGTGGGAGTTGTGATAACAACAAGAAAAGAATGAGCACAGGTGGATTGAAATACATGGTCTGTGGATCTTCAATTAAAATGTTGAAATCGGAATTCTTTTCTGATTTTCATACCTGAAGCACTTTAATAGGGAATTCAAACAAGAGACCCCTAAAGACCTGTTATCAGCATGCTGAAAATCCAGATATAAAGCACAATTCTGCTCAGCAGCCAAGCCCAAATCTGGATAAAGAAGAACCAGAGTGTGCTCCAGTCCTTTTCTCTTGCCAAAAAACGAGTGTTGCTTGGACCACTACTGCAGAGCCTCTCACGTGTTCACACCTGACACAAAATTACAGGGAAATGTGAGTCAGGGATACATGAGAGTGACAGAAGGGAACATCCCATTGCTCCTATGATCCCATGAAATATTACTGCTGCATCCATCACTTGTCCTGGGCTGAAATAGATGGAGTTACTCACATGTGTTTTCACAAGGGCCATTAAAAGCAATTAAATTCTGAAAACCCCACATTTTCAACTGGCTGAAATTGCAAGTACAGGGTAGCACCAGCTCCAGACTGTACCCAGATTACTGCTGGTTGTCTTGGACTGAATCCAGGCAACACCATGGCATTAATGGCAGATTGGAACAAGCAGGTGGAGAGATTTTATCTCCCTTTTGATGGAGGAGCACATCTTCTTGACTTCCCTCAGCCCAGAGGCTCTATTGATCCTCACAGCTGTCCCTCAGTGCCGTAGGACCTGCTGAAGATTGACTTTCATCCATCTGAGTCTGGTGAGGAAGGAAAGACCTTGGCTTTCCAATAATGAGACCTGTATCATGCTTTTTACTTTCACAGACAGACTTCTTTTAAAAGTTTTAGCTCTGGATTATCCCTTAAGAGGGCAAGCACTAGACTGTGGTTTGAGTTTTTAGTCTAGGAGTTTCCAAGTTGCTTTTAAAGAGTTATATTGATTTGAGAAGTCTCAGGGTGGTTCAGATGGCACCTATTTTGCTATGTAATGAGTTGGCAGTTATGGACAAGAGAGGCACCTAATATATTTAATCTCCTTTTTCAAGCACTGCGTAAATTGTTAGCCAGCATGCAGCAGTCACATGTGGATGCTTATTATTCTCCCAACAAATACTGTATTTCATTCTAGTGTGCTTGGTATAAACAGTTCACAGCACAATCTTTGTCACTTATTTCCTGTGTACATTGTGAGCACTTCCAAAAGCTCAGCAGGATGCATTAGAGAAACCTACAGAAGGAACACAGAACATTAATCAAATTACTATATTAGATACTATTAGATGTCTTCAAGTTGGAACTTGTATGCACTGATTTTTACAGCTTTCTTTTTAGCGCTTCAGAAGAGATCAAAACAACTCATTAAGTCAATTCATCCTTTTTGCTGCGTGTGCTGATGGTGCAGGAAAGTGCAGCCTGTGAGAGGGAATGTGGGAAGGGGCTGTGCCAGGGGCCCTGGGGAAGGGAGGGCAGGAGAGCCCTGCTGTGGCTCCCACTCTGCATCCTCCCTCCTCTGGCCCCGGGGATGGGATCCCAGGGCTCCCCTGGGAATGGGACATGGTAGCCTCAACGTGCCACAGGTCACCAACATCCACCATTTCTCTGGGTGACACCTGTCCCAGGGCTCCAAACCTGTCCCAGGGCTCCAAATCTGTCCCAAAGCTCCAAACCTGCCCCAGGGCTCCAAACCTGTCCCAGGGCTCCAAACCTATCCCAGGGCTCCAAACCTGCCCCAGGGCTCCAAACATATCCCAGGGCTCCAAACCTGTCCCACAGCTCCAAACCTGCCCCAAAACTCCAAATCTGTCCCAGGGCTCCAAACCTATCCCAGGGCTCCAAATCTGTCCCAGGGCTCCAAATCTGCCCCAAAACTCCAAACCTGCCCCAAAACTCCAAACCTGCCCCAAAACTCCAAATCTGCCCCAGGGCTCCAAACCTGTCCCAGGGCTCCAAATCTATCCCAGGGCTCCAAACCTGTCCCACAGCTCCAAACCTGCCCCAAAACTCCAAACCTGCCCCAAAACTCCATACCTGTCCCAGGGCTCCAAACCTGCCCCAGGGCTCCAAATCTGCCCCAAAACTCCAAACCTGCCCCAAAACTCCAAACCTGTCCCAGGGCTCCAAACGTGTCCCAGAGCTCCAAATCTGTCCCAGGGGTCCAAACCTCACCACAGCTCCAAATCTCTCCCTCTTCTCCCTCTTAGCTTCTTCCATCATCCTTTTGTGTTTCTGTGAGAAGAAGAGACTAACAAGTGCATTTTAGGTGTTCTTTCTCAGGCAGACCAGGATCAGCAAAGCACTTCCAGTTCCCCAGACTTGCCTTCTCTGTTCTCAGCTAGAAAGAAGGGACTGTGCTGGAGGAAATAGATCAAAAGTCCCTCCTACCCTTCCAAAAGAACAAAACTGTATCTGAAATTCCTCTGTTGGGAAAAATTATTTACTAGATTTTATATCTTTTGACAAGTAAATTATGCAGTTTCAAAATTTACAATTAAATTAGGATTCAGCCAATTATTCTCCATTCACAGCCTGTTGTAATTTCTTCACTTCAGGATGTCGTGAAAAGTTTTATATTCACTGAAATTATTCAATGCTCTTGTTCAACTAAATCTCAGCTTTCCTTTTTGCATTTTTGTACCAATGTCTCTGCAAACACGTCAAGAAACTCCCAAAGTTAGGATAAAGAAGAACACTGTCAGTGCTGAGATGTGCAGATAGAAAAAGGAGAAATTTTAAGTCTTTTTAGAGTATTGCGAATACAAATTCTGTGTAAACGGATTTTTGCTCACACGTCTGTTTTTCTAGTTCTACATTTGTCTCCTGATTGCAATGACGCACAGGCAGGGTATGGACAAAATTTACTGGTAATTACAAAATGTTTTAGAAAATATCTGTGCCACAGTTTATCTCCATGTCCAGGTGATTACATAAGCAACCAGAATTGATCAGACAACCTATAATGCTTTTTGGAAGCATGGGACAAAGAAAACAGCAGAAAAAGTTGAAGATGCTGCTTTAGAACAGTGAATATTAGTCAGAGACAGCAGCAGCAGATCAGGAAGAGACACGCTGGATTTCAAAGGCACCAAAGGAGCAGGTAAGGCTAAAGGGCTGAGTCTGAGCCTTGGCAATGCCCTGATTTTCAGCAGCAATAAATACGTCCTGACATGTTCACATCCCCACATCACCTCCACACTCCTGCCTCAAAGCCACCACTCTCGCCAAGGAGAATAAAACAAAGGCTTTTAGGAATGTTCCATTTTAAAATCTTGGCCTAAAACCCAATGAAAGAGGTGTACAATCAGCGTGTAACCCGTGGCTGGGGCAGGTCAGAGTCCCTGAGCGTGACTCCTCGTATTTCACGGCAGTGAACACATCTGCACGAGGATCTGGCAGGGACTCCTGCCCTTCCCTCAGAGGGAAGAGCCTTCTCCACAGGCTGGCCTTTATCTCCAGCCTTCCCTCCTGCCATCCCCAGATCCTCTGTCCCAGGATGAAGCTCAGGGGGAATTGTTCTCCTTTGCACTGCCCCGGCCGAACACGTCCAGCAAAAGGGGCGAGTGATTAATTATATCAATTATTTAAATCACAGGCAGCAATGTCTGCACACCAGCTGGACTAGGAGAGTTTATCCAAAAACCATCACGGAGGAATCTGTAGCTTTGAAGTCAGTCACTGAAAGAATTGGCAATGAGTAATGTGAGCTGACAAGGAGAGCGCTTTCTGTCAACAAGTGATTTGCAAACAGGCTATAAATTTCATTAATTTGTTCATTATTCGTGATCCTTGAAGAATGGTGTTGTATAAGTAAGTTTCAACTTGCAATTAGGTGTTAAGAATGCCTTTTGTTTATTACATTTCCCTGAAGTGATGTGTCTGGCTTTCTAATCAGCCTGAATTTTGGAAATTCAAGTGCCCCAAACTCAGCTTTCCAAATTGTTTTTTCTGCATTGACTGCAGAGTTATTTATAGAGACAAAAGCTTATGAATGAGCCACTAAAAGCATTTTTCTCAAAAATAGATTGTTGTATTATAATTTCTCTTTTCTAATAACTGTTTTTTGAATTTACTCAGTACGTAAAATGTCCAAGGTTAGGTTTCTGTGGGATTTATCACTTTCCAAAGCAGCAAGAACTTGCAGCTTTGAATGAACAGGTTCATTCTTCTCAAAAATCATGGCTCTTATTTATGTTTTTTTCTACTTCTCCCTAGGATAGGAAACCATATTTTTTTGTTTTAATAATAAAACATAATAAAATCAAATTCTAGAAAATTACTTTCACAATTTTTATGGTTTTACATCTATAATCTCAATAGGGAGGAACAAAAAAACCAATTCCTGAATTCAGATGTGACGCCTGACAAAGTGTTTTATTGTCCATAATGCTGAGTTAAATTAGCCATGGTCACTGGTGCCCAAAGAAGCCCTCAGTGCCAGGCTCTGTGCAGCCCAATAGCCTAGGACTGCTGTTATCAGACAGACGTTTTTCTACAACAGGTACCCTAAAAGAGAGCAAGACCCCTCGCACTGCAACTTGTTTAAATTCATCCCAATAACCCCACAGGAGCTCCTCCTTCCACTGCTGTAGAGGTCTCACACTTTGCACCGTCAGAAAATCCACACTGTGTTTCCTCTCAGACTGCTTAAAGCAAGAACAAGGACAAGTGCATGCACTCTGCTTTTGTCCACTCCCAAAGTTCTGACTCCTTCAGAGCACTCCTGGGCAGAGCTATTGCCCAATCCCACTGAATTGTCATATTATCAGCAAACACCTACAGCTACAGGTGGGCTGGAAATGGCTCAAAAAAAAATTCAATAAAATTTCAGCTTAATTTCAGCTTAAATTTAAGCTTAAAACAGAGGATCCCCTCTGCTATAGCAATGGCAGGTCAGGAGTGAGAGCACCAGGAAGGAAAAGCAAGGTCTGGCACCTGCAAGCCTGCAAGAGTCCAGTACTGTTTGCACCTTTCTGATGCAAGGAATCCTTTGAATTTATCAAACCCAGGGTTCCAAGCAGGGCCAGCTTCCAGCAGAACAAAAAGGCTTTGCTGCTCTGAGCTGTCTGCGTTTGCTGATGAGGGCAAACACAGCCTGAGCAAACTGCAAAGGCCACGAAGGACCAGGGCTGGGTGCTGTTGGTTTGTTTCCATGGTGGTTTCTCTGCACATCATTCACCAGCTCGAAGCTCCTTTCCTCTGTGTGCTGTCGGTAGCAGAATGAACAAACAGCAAACCAGCTTATAGCCCAAAAACCTCACCATCAGTGGAGGCAAGTGACCCTGCACAGGCAATCAGGGGATCTCCCTGACAGGTGCCTGCAGAAAGCAAGAGTGGAGCAAGTGCTGCTCTGTCAGAGCACGGAGTTAAGATATCTCCCCTCCCTGCATTTGAAACAAGCTTCAGGGCCCATTTTCTGTGACCTGTGCCAGCCCTCCCAAAGCTGAAGTCTGCATTTCACCTGGCAGTAGGAGTTTCCCAGCTGCAGCCACCAACAGAGGCTTTGCACAGATGCAATTTGCAGATTCTCTCTTTACTTTTCACAAGTGGAGTGGAGGTGAGTCAGGACTTGCTGGTTTCCAGGCCATGCACCTCTTCAGGTTACAGTCTGGGCCTCGGAGCTGCTCTGTAACCGTGGCAAAGATCCAACTGCTCCCTGTTGGCACAGCATTTTGAACACGTGCTATTTATTTTTTGTAGGTTCCTTGCCACAGGATGGACAAAAAAGTTTAGTTTCTCACTCGAAATCCTGCAGAGGATGAAGTTTCTTCGTTGCTGTATAACAAAGTCAGACATGAGAGCTCACTGCAATGATCATTACAACAAGGGTAAGGAGAATGCTCCTCTTGCTTTCACACAGATATTTACAACAGAAATCCTTTCCATGGTAATGTTTTACAAAAAACCAGCAAAATCCAGGTTGGATTTTGCACTGGAGCTGAAGGGAATGACACACCCAGGCTGTGCTGAGGTTGGCAGTTCCCTGTGCTCACGTGTAAATCCCAGCTCTGTCAGCCAGGTCTGCATGGAGAGATGTCCACACAGCTGGAGAAGACAAACGAGAGAAGCAGTAAAAGGAGCACATCAGGAAAAGAAGCCCAACTAAATCTGGGCAGACACTACAGGGGGACTGAGGTATTTATGGAAGGTAGCAGGCAGGTTGCAGCAGCATTAGGGAAGGGAGGGAGGGAAAGGCAACAGAGGGAAAGGCAAGGTTTGGGGATTTGTTTATTTTTAGTTGTTACATTGAAAATATGATAGTTTTTATTTCACTGGAACCTTTTAACAAGAAATGACATGGGTTACACACCCTGATTATCTACCAGAACACCTTGTAGCAGTCAGAAAGAGAATGACCTCCTGGCCTTTGTCCAGCTGTAATGACCCCAGATCCCAAGAAATCCACTTGCAATTTTTGAGGACTGGGAGGAGGGGGAAAACCCCAACCCAAAACAAACACCAAAGAGAGACGAAAGCAACAAAGCCCTTATTTTTTAACCACAAGTCATGAACTTTGAAAGGCTGCAATGATTCCTTTTGGTCTGCTGTGCTATAAAAACCTGAGAGACTTTTGCTCACAGTTTACGATGACATAGTTGAGCCATTGGGTACTTATGTTTATTCAGTGCATAAAATGTCTTCTTTAAACGCATCCCAAAACAAATCTCTTAACAGAGCACTTCTAAAATAAATATTCTGTTGCTCTGAGTGAAGAGATTTCATTTCTGTAGTCTCATTGGCACATAATGGACACGGAGTTTATTATCCTCGACTCCAGTGCCCTCAGGGAATGCACCTTCCAACACTGTTCTTAATCTGCTCCTAAAGAAATACAATTGCACTTGTTGTAAAGTACAGCATGATGTGACAGCACCGAATGAAACCGTAATTCTGTTTACTAGATATTATTTATGCTGTGGAAACAAGAGGATTGTGATTTCTAGAGGGACTTTGAGGATCACAAACCAGGCATTTAACAGGGGATTTTTATTATATTTTCTTTTATTGGTCTTTACGAAATCAAAGTTGCAGATAGGAAAATAAAATAACATTTTTATGTCTTCTCCCAATACCAAATTTTATGATTAGATGTTACACTATGAGACATGTTGATACACACTTGGCCAATATATATGGTCAGAGCTAAAGAAAATATTCTGTTAACCTCTAAATGGTATTACTAAAATGGCTGAGTTTTGGAGGGTTTTGGGGGGGGGTTTTGGTATTTTTTTTAGCATGCAGTGAATGTGTTTTGCCATTAAAGTAATGCTTATGGCCTTTGGTTTTTTTGCATTTCAAGAACTCTGCTGTCTGATGCTCTGAGGCAGAAAAATTATATTGGGCTTAGAACTCTGAAAAAAGGGAGGAATAAGGTTTTCACCTGTTATATTTGACAAACTTATAAGATTCTACTGGCTCTTGCTTAGATCTTGAATGAGTCAACAGTGATGGGAGCCCAGGGTGCTGGGAACCAAATCCTTTAAGCCTCAGTGGAGTGTGGAATGAAGGGAGACTTGTTAGGAGGGTGAAGCCAAGGCTGCAGCTCCAGCTGGAGGTGTGGATAGGGATGGATCTGTGAACTGGGTGACAGGGAATTCATCCCCTTGGGAGACAGAGAGGAGCAGAGCTGGACCTGTGTCCCCTCTGGATGCCCTTTTACACTGGCTTATGTTTCCATTGCAATTCCAACCTTTTCCCACACTGGCACCTGGCAGGTTTTGTTGAAGAGTTCATTTGCAGTATAATGAAGATGCATTTACTTCAACAGCACATCATGCTTTGTTTTGCCTTTTTATTATTAAGTTGTCAAAAGAAGAGATATGGCAATAATAAAATGGCAAAATACCATGTTAATTGTTGAAATAAATGGGATGTATAATACATCAGGTAATGGCAATTAATTATATGGCTGATGTACATAATGTCAGTTATTCACTACTACTCTCAAACACTCACAATTATCCATACTTAAAAGTATTGGCAATCATATAAACAGGCTTAATGAATTATAATAATAATGTGTTCTAACAGCAAAAAAAAGGTAAATAGCCAAACTGAACCTATTTGAGGGAAAAGGCTTCTGGGAGGTAAATTATTGCAGAGTCAGATGGACTTTAGGGTTAAAGTTACACGTTTGTCTGCCTGTTTTCATTGGCCATTTGTAGAACAGTAACTGGAGAAGTTTTATTTGACTATTAAAACTAGTCAATATTTTCCACAGTCTATACATTTTATTTTTGCCAAGGTTCATCACCAGGGAGGTGGGGGTTAGAAGCAAACTGCTTATTTAAGTCAGGCATTGTTCTTTTCCAAATATGTATGCAAATTTATGCACCAGGGAGCAAAACTGGGTGTCCAGTGCCAGGCTTTCAGTTTTGGCATCTCTGTCTTCACTGCTCCTCTTTGAAAAAGCCATGTATAAAATATTAAATTCTCTGAGAACATCATTTTAATTACTCTTGAAAGACTTATCCAGCTGTTAAATGATCCAGGGTTAACCGAAGGGCTACTGCTACAAAACCATTTAAACACACCATGGTGATTTTATCAAATTTCACAGCTGTTCCTGCAGCAAATGCAGCTCCTCAGAACACAAGATTTCCAGTTAATCTGTTAACAGTAATTTTGGAGGAAATTTGCATCAAAGGAGAAGTTGCTGCACAGGAACTGCCTGCCTGGATTGGACCCACAGCCAGCCCAGCCCAGAACCTGTCTCCAGGATGAGCCAGCACCAGATGTTCCCATGGAAATAAATATAGAAATACATAATACACAAATGTAATTCAGCCCACAAAAGGTCACTCTGCTTAATCACTAAGACATTAAGTCTTTCCTTTTCTCCAGTGTGATTTTATTAGTGTCACATCATGCACAAACCTTGTTATTCATAGAGAAATAACCATGCCTTGAACCCAAGTTTCTTGGCTCAGACAATGACAGAATCCACAGTTTGACAGCACAGTTTAAGACATATCCTCCCTTATTCACTCAAGATCTTTCATATTTCCATTCTACTGCACTTTTATTGGGTGATAATTCCTCAGACTCCCTATTTTATGGGTTTTTCTCTCTCTCCCGATACTTTTCATGCCTGCAGAGGGAGCAGGCTCAGTCCCTCTCTGTCTGGGAGGCTGTCCCTGGGTCTGAGCTGGTTCCTGGCACCCCTAACCCACAGCTGAGGGCAGCCACACACATCCCTCAGGATAACAAAATGGGGCTGTTTGTTTCTGTGTGGGATCCCCAGTGCAGCTATCCCTGTCTAGCTGCACCTCAGATGCTGTGTTTAGGCTGTATAAGGGACTGAACCTGGGGAAGAATGTGGATTTTCCAACCAGACCCTGTGGCTTGTGTTGGCTCTGGGGTGGTCTGAACGAGCTCTTTGTGCACTTGGCTGAGGCCAAGACAATGAGCCCAGGCCTGTGTCCATGAGACATAACAATAATAGTAATAATAATCAAATCATTTTAGCTTTTCCAGCACAGTGTTCTCACCACAGAGAAGGCAGCTGGGCTGAAGCTTCCAGGAGTTTTATTTCCCTCATATGCTGTCAGACCATGTGCCAGGAAGGAAGGATTCAGGATGGAAGGCCTGAGGAAATCCTGCTGGTGAATTACCTTGGTCAGAGAGAGGCAAAGCTGTTCAGCTACTGCCCACCAGTCTGGAGAAGGACCTGGATCCAAAAATGCTGTGATAAGTGTGTGGGGCTCATCCTTATCCCACAAAGAGCCCTGTTCACAGTGTAGAAATGATGCCTCACAGAAAACAGTGAGCAACAAAATCAAGGTGCAGATAAACCTTCGGATTCCCAGCCCTTAAACTTAAATCCCATGCCAAATTCAGCTCCTCTTGGGTGACTGATCTATTTATTAAAAAGCATTTAACAGCACTCACTCATCAGCTTTCTGAGCCTGCAGAACCAGCAGGAATTAGCAGTGAGCTTGGTCCATGGGGTGTGTGTTCCCCAGACCCATATCTCACCCCAACTGTAAAAAACTCTCCACAGGTCTAATCCCCTCACTGACAGAGCAAACAACCACGGTGACCCTATTCCCAACTCCACAAACCCACAGAATGCAGCAATAAAATGAGCTTGCAAACCTTTGATACTCTCAAAGACTAATTGTAACTCCCATCTAACTTCCAGAATGCTCATCCTCCATCTCTCAGGGAAAACAATAGGATACAATAATCAATGGGGCTCCAGGAACAGGTAACATAAAGCAAAGCCATAAATTTCAAGATAATTCAAATAATTGGAAATAATTCTGCTTAAAACTATATATGAAAGCTCTCTCTTTGTTAGAAAGGTCTCTGGAACACAACCTGGAGCATAAATTTTTCCTTTATGTATGTGCTTCAGGGAGTCAGGCTGCATTTGGAGACATAAAAATTACAAACTTCCATATTTTTTTTCTTTTGATTTATGGGACATAATAGGATTATCCTTCATATTATGGCTGTGAAGCTGAAAACTACTTGTATTCCAGCAGCTGCATGAGCCCCCTCACATAAATTCAATCTACCAAAGTCACCCAAACCATGAAAATTCCTGTAGAGCAGTACCAAGTTAGGTTAAGGTCAGCTTCTCTTCCTCTTGTTATCTTCCTAGACCGTGATGGGCCATTAGAGAACTCTCTTTGTTCTTACTTAAGCTGAATATTTTTTGGCCCCAAATGTGAAGTGCAGCCTCACAGCTCGGGCTGGCAAGTATCCACATTTGTGTGAGGAATGGCTTCTGAAAGAGGGAATCAGGCTCTGATTTTTCTCCCCCTTTGTGCTCCCCGTGTTTTGCTGCTTCCCACCCCAGCAGCTGAGCTCTGTAATTTATCAGCTCAGCACTGTTATTTATCAGCTCCCAGACCAGCAGTGAGCCCAGGGCATGCCAGTGGCTGTGCAAACAGGGGCAGGGATGAAGCACCACCACCACCACAGGCCTGTTTGTCCTGACTGCCTCAGATACCCCTCTAACCAAGGGACTTCACACCAGCACTCATTGCTTGGGTGATTGCCATTCTCCTTACCTGGACTTTCCCCACGTTGTGCTGAACAAGCCTCTCCTTTCCAGACAAGCTGCTCTCTGTGTCCTGTGAGCCTGAAATGCCACAGCTGAACTCCTGAGTGGAGACTGCAGTGGGCATGGTATCCAAATCTCCTGTCAAATTACTCTACAAACTCAATTTTCGGTGTCCTGAGCTGTCAGTGTTTTATTCTGCTTGCCCCAAACTGTTGAATATTTCTTCTAGTCGTGCATGATAATGCCAAAAGCCACTGTGACAAAAAATACATTTTGAACAAAGGCTAAACAACATAAACGCTTTTACTTTGCAGATGGCTCTCAGAACTCGGCAGATGGCAAAAGAAATCCCACAGGATGTTCTTCTCTCCCTTCTCTCCCCCCACAGATATATATGAGAGCATGTGTGTGCACAAAGCAGCAAAGTGTCCTGAGGAGATACTTCTGTGAAAGCCTTTTGAGCCTCTCTCCTTTGAACAATATCTCAACGCCTGCTTTTGCAACAGGGAAGATCCAGCCAGGGCAGGGTAGCAGAGAGGGAATCAGGGAGCACCTGTCCATCCATGGGTTTGCCACTCACCTGTGATATGTCTTTAGACAAGCAGCTTGGTTCCTTTTTCTTTCCATGCCAGGCTCGGTCCTTTATTTTAATTCTAGATCCTCAGGGAGGAGATTCTTCCAGTCTCTGCCTGTTAAGGCTGGAAACAGCTTGTGCCGTGCTGGTGCTCCTCGCTCCAGCTCCTGTTTCCCAGGAAGCACTGGAGACACAGCACTCCATGGCACTCACTGCATGTCACAGAGCTGGGCATGAACCTCCATGAAATGGAGCTGTGCCTGATGGAGGGGAGATATGGGCAAGGCTAAACCGCAGAGAATCCACAATCCTCCTCGTGCATCAGGTCTGTAATACAGGCAGGGGATGAATCCTTCTGGCAGATGTGAACAGGCACCACTGCTCCCAGTGCCCTCGGCCACAGGGCAGCTCCTGCATGGGATCATTTTGCATTTACTCCTGCAGGTTTTTACTACCACGTTTTTACCACGTTTTTACATTTACTACCCTCTAATGCAAATGCATCCCAAAACTCCAAATGAACTCTGCACTTACACCCAAATCCCTCCCATAGTAGAAATGTCCCTCGCGTTGGAAGCACCAGCAGCTCAGAGGTCACAGCAGCACCAGGCACTGGCTCAGGGCAGGGCACTCCGTGCTCACCTGAAGCTGCAGGTGGGATTTCCAGTAGGCAGCACTGCAAAATGCAGGCAGCATTTGGTTTTGGTATTTTCCAAACCTGAACCCTGGCCTGGATTTTTCAGCCAGCCTCTTAGTTCTGGAAGGAAGCAGCACATCATTGCCCATCACGAGATTGTCCAGCATTTGCACAGCCCCACCATGCCCTGACCCACCAGCCATACTCCCCACAGCACTAAATTCCCTGGGAGTTTACAGTCCTGGAACAAACTGGCTCGTTTGAACCAGTCACTACAGTCACTACGATCACTTTGCAGCTCCACGTTGCTGTGCACAACACCCAGGACAGCCCTCATGGCTAAAGCACTGCAGCTCCTCACAAACAGAAAGCACTGCCAGCAAATGCCTCTCCCTGTTGGAGCCAGGAAAAGTTTGGAAACTTTTCCTGCTCCTCTGAGTGTTTGTTTTACCCTCAGAGCTCCNTCTTCTTCTTCTTCTTCTTCTTCTTCTCTCTTCTCCTTCTCTTCCTTTTTCCCTCTAACATGAGTTCCTGTGATTTGATAATTGGTAGATAGAATTTAGTGTAGAGGAGACATGTCAATGAGGTTGATATTCACTGGTTTTGGGAACAAAATAAGATAGGTAAAGTTTTCTAACTGGTTGATAATAGATATAAAAGCTACCTGCTTTGGGTAGCCATTGCCATTCTGCCCTCGTGTTCCTGGAGGTCACAGCACAGTCTGTGCCTCTGAAACTTTGATAAGAACCAGAAATAAACAAGTTCTGAAACAGCAGAAAGAAGCCTCATTTCATCTTTTAGGGACATGGGACACTGAAACAAGGAACACAGCTGGGCCAGATGTCAGGGTCCAGAGAAGAACCCCTGCCCCCTGACATCTCACTCTCTCACCTCCAAGGGGGTGGAGCTGGCTTTAGTTGCCTCCATCTCTCAGTCTCTGGTAGAGGAAGTTTCTCTGATACAAATCTGTGCTCATCTCTGGAGGATGCACGCAGAAAGGGCTGTGAAACTTTCCCTTCTGCCAACAGAAACTGGGCAGGGAGATCTGGTGTGGGGCTAAACCAGCATGGACAGGACTGGTCAGACACAGGACACAGCAAGGTGCCAATATTTTTTAAAATGCCATTAAAATCTGAAGTTGGTCACAGAGTCTGAAAGGACGACAGCAAGGGGGGCAGGGTGACAAGCTGAACTGTTCTCAGGTTCCTGAATCACTGAACAGATGGACTGGTTTGATATAAACCTTCCATAGCCTCTCCAAAACAAGGACTACCAGACATATGCACAGAAAATTGTACACACAAAAGTGTGCTCAGCTACCCTGACGCTCACAATTTTGGCAACTCAGAGACAAATCTGTTGTTTAAGCAGAGAGAAAACGGCTATTTTTTTTTTGCTCTTACTTTCATGGCAACCTCGTTGTCTGCAGCAGAGATGATTTCAGGTGGAAGAAGGTTGTTCTGTATCTGCATGACAGTGAGCACAGTGTTACAGGGGAAGACATCGCCAAGCACCTCACACCGTCACCTCTCCAGCTCAGGAAAGCTTGGAATGATCACACCCAGAGCCCTTCACTCCAAAGTACCCTGCAGCCTGTCTGTGCACTAGGTCTAAAAACAGTTCTGCAGCAGCACGAGGGACATGAAAGAGAACAGGTCCAGCAGTGGGAGCCAGGACGACCTCAGAGAGGCACAGAATCTGCCCCTTCCTGGGGAAGAAGATTTAGGAGTGGCCTGGCTTTGAGTCTGTGCTTTTCCTCCCTCACCAATGCAGTGGCAATCTCACCTACAACTGTGCCTTCTTCCAGCAAGCACTGGCTGTTTTTTCCCACTCAAATATCTCTATCAGTCAGAAAAATTTAGCCAAGGGGGTGAATTTTTTCCAAGTGAGGGGATATCAAACAGCTGTGATGTTTTATTGGTTAGTTCCACAAAAAATCATACGTGTAAAATGTAATAGAGACAACAAAACTTCCCAATGGCTCCGTGGTCCATGGACACAAGGTCCAGAGCTGGGTGTGCAGTCCTGGTCTGAGCAGGACCTTCCTTGGAATGGGAACATGTCAGTCCCAGAGCAGGATGTTCACTGGTGCTTCTCTCCCTCCTCTCTGTCAGCCTCAGCCAGGACGAGGGAAATGCTGTAGGAAGGAGGCAAGAGGGAGCAAGGAGGATGAGAGCACCCATGGGAGCTGGACATGCAAGGCTCTCACTGCTCATCAGTGCAGCAACCGAAAGGTGGAAGCAAAATAAAGTTGGAGGCCCCACTGGAAATGGAAGAAATAAACACTGAGCATTACTTAACTACAAATCAGATTGGTTGGGTCAAGGAGAGGTTCAGAATCCACAGGAAACTCCATTGCTATATATATATTGCAACCTTCTATATTTTGAGGGAAACTACTCGACTTTGTTATTTAAAATTAATTATACCATGACAATTATTGTTGATATGGGGTGAGTTACAGATGTAAAAGCTGTCTGAGCTATCTGAATTTCGACAGTGAATTTGAAACTACTCAAAGCTCAGATCCAGGGGATTTATTTGGGCTCATTTCCAGTTAAAACACACAGCTGAGGTCACATGGTTCCATGGAATAAGGCAGTTTCTAATCAAATCACTGCAGTATTAGCAGCAGATAGCTTCATGTTTCTGTCAGGAGACTTATTATTTTTGCTCATTATTTTTCCTGCCTTAAAGGAAACAACCAGAGCTGCTCTGGCTGCCTCTGAGGCTGGTGAACGAGTTCCATGAAACCTTTGTTTAGAGCAAATACACTGGCTCAAACACTTTGTTTCAGGAAGAATCCTACCCAAGTAAGAGGCTCCTATCTCAGAAAAACATCTTACAGCACTCTACATTAATTAAAGATAAGGTGATATCATTACAGAGATAGACATTGTTATCTCCCCTCTAATGTTATCAAGGCTGGTTTTATGTCTGCAGATGAACATTTCCAGACAAAGATATTTTTGAAAACCTCCCATTGTGTTTGAAAGCATCTGCTGAATGGAATTACAAAGTTTCACTGGGTAGCATATTTTTGGGTGTGATCCACAGCTCCCTGAAGTCAAGAGGAAGGCATGAAAAATTCTGCTTAACTGTCTCTAATCTGGAAAGTTGGTTTTTTTAGCAAGTGCAGGTATAATATTAAATGTATAGTGAGTTTCCCTTATTTTGTTGGCTCTTAAATAAATCATCAAAGGAGACATTTTCAAGAATCTACCTGGGTTAAGTTTGACCAGAAACACTCACTGGGGCAAGGGAGGAAGAAAAGGTTGCAAAGGTTTTAGTTACTGCCAAAATTTCCAACATTTCAGTGCTGAAAGCACTGAGAACATAGGATGCATTTTTTTCTTCAGCATAAAAAAAAACTTCATTTCTTTATATTAGAACCAGTAACCACAGTTGCAACCAGTATCTAACAGTGCTTGAAGTGAGAAGTTTACACATCAAAGCAACTTAACTTTGTGGGGAACACGAGAAAAAGAGTGCTCAAAGTAGGTGAGGAGGGTTTGTTGGTGTCGGCTTCGCTGAACTCCTGGGAAAATAATTGTTATTATTTGAAACCTAACACAAAGCCACTCTCAGCACCTGGCTCCTGGCACGTGTGGGCTCTGCAGCATCTGCTGAGGGGCACACAGGAAAGGTGCCACCAGGAGGCACTCAGACACAGCAATGGGTGCCCCCCAGAACGGGGAGCTGACCCCTGTCAAGAGATGGGCTTGTTGAAAAGAAACCAGTGGTGAAAAGCAGATGGCGTTTGTGTCGAACTTTGTGTGTTTACAGATAAATTCAGCCTTGCCTTGGTGTTCTCCAGTGCTGCTCTAACAGAGAGCAGCTCTGAGTCCCTGGCTCCCAGGCAGCAAGTGCACAGCATGGAGCAATCTCTGCACGTGCCTGCATTCAGGTAGAGAAGATTTGTTCCCTAAGTGTAGGAGCAGGGCACTCACAGGTGATTAAGCCCTTTTCTCTCTCAGAACTCAAACCCTGCACTTTCCCTTTCAGTTCAGACAGACTGTGAGGTGTTGCCTGATGGACCTCTGGGGTTTTATCCCTCCTTCCCTGCTAAGGCAAGCAGCTCCCATCAACTCTGCTTCTGGGGCTTAAGGGAGATCCAAGCTCAAGGGCACTGCCTGATTTCCAGATTTAACTCCTGAGCATCCTCTCATATGGAAAATTCCAATCATAAGCTTGAGTTGGTTCGTGCCAATCCCAGTTCACAGTGAGGTTGGATAAAACCCACGGCAAGTGTCCTGGACATGAGTTACCGTGGTTGCCATGGCATTTCCCCAGACCAAAGTGACCCCTGGCTCTCAGCATGCCCTGAGTGAGAGCCCCTACACGGGATAGTGACAAACAGAGGTGTCCCTGCCAGGAGCTGTGCTGCTCTCAGGTAAAAAACAGGTTCTGGGCTCAATGACCTATTCCAAAACACAAAACTGCTTCTTGCTCTATTTTCAGAAACACGTGGCTGCTATCAGCTATCAGTTCACACATTTCCAAACTGATTCTGCTTAAGATTTAGTGCAGTTTTCCAGCTAGCACATGTTGGGTAAAATACTAATGAACTTCAAACTATGCACATCATGGAAAGGGTCAGACCATGGCAAAGGGGCTACTAGACCCAGCCAGAATCCTGCTGCACGCCTGGTGGAGGAAGAATTCAAGGCTAACATTTAAAATGCAGGGTGAAAAGCAGCTGAAATTATCACCTTTCAGTTTGGAACTGAGGCAGATTGCTGGTACTTACATGCTCCGTGACGCAGACAGGCACTGAGGGCTTTTTCCAACAGCATCTGAGTGGAGTGCCAAGATGAAACACCCAGACACTCTTTAAACTCCCCAGACACCCCTAGTCCTGCCTCTACCCTAAAAATCTGGGTTTTAATGGATTGCATCAACCTGTGAACAAAAGGAGCCCTGAGACATTTTAGCAACCTGATTATCTCCAAAGGATTTGTATGCTACAGAATGATAATAATAATACCATAGCAACAGTTTGGTGCTCACCTGTGCTGTAAGTGCATGTGGAGGATCCTTGCAACTTGGAACACAACCCTGAAATCTCCTTGATGAGATAAAATTAAAAGACAGATTAGAAAGCTACGGTAAAGTTGCTGAAATTCATGTGTTTCAATGACCTTCTTGAGATGTATTCCTTACTCTGAGTCATTTGTACATGTCTGCATCCACAAAGAACCTGGAACAGAAATTATTCTGTGTACAGAGGCCAAAAGCTGACACAGTTCCCCTACAGAGCTGCTGAGTTCTTGTTTGTGTTCTCAATCTCTTTCTAAGATTTTTAAAAACCAAAGTGTCAGAGAGGTTAAAACTACTTTTTAAAGCAATAAGTTCTTCACAACCTCTTTGGAAATCAAAAGAAAATTGTTACAAGTGTTATGTTTTCTATGCTGAACTCTAAAAACGAAGTGCAGAAGTGGTTTTTTTGCTAAATTTAGGGCTAGCTTATGGGAAGATTTTTCTATTGCCACATGAGCTGTATCAGTTTCGGGGCCACACATGAGGTCAGCACAGATTAATGGCAGGGGTGCCTCCTGTCAGCAGCCCCTGCTCACCTTTCCTGTGCCTCGGGGTAGCTGAGCTCACCCTGATGGCACACAAGGGCAGGAGAGGGCTGGTGTCTCTCTCCAGTGACGTCTGAGAGGAGACATTTCCTGTGGCCAACCCCTCCATGGCCTCCTCCTCCAAAACCCTTTTAACTGTGTGTGTTTAGGAGAGACTGGTGCAGACATTGGCTCCTAAACTAGGGCAGAATAAATTCAGAATTACAGAAAATGGGCCCTGATCCTCTCCTCCCTTTAATGTCTGGCAGCTCTGGGAAGGAAGCTGCTCCTTCCACTACAACCTGGCCCTGCACCCTGAGCTGCTTTCCTACCTCAAAGATGAAATATTCCCACCGTACCCAGCCCAGGGATGGCTGCAGGATGTGCTGGGAGCCTGCCCCAACCCCACAAGGACTCCACTGACCTCTCAGGCCTTTTTCTACTACTCTTGCCCCACTTTGGGCAGCCCTTGCCACCTTTGGGTAGCCCTTGCCTCACTTTGGGTCACCTTTGCCCCACTTTGGGCAGCCCTTGTCCCCGTTTGAGTAGCCCTTTCCCCCCCTTAGGCAGCCC
The DNA here is from genome assembly GCA_013396875.1 of Vireo altiloquus. Lineage (NCBI taxonomy): Eukaryota > Metazoa > Chordata > Aves > Passeriformes > Vireonidae > Vireo > Vireo altiloquus. Next base: position 126,942 of record VZRF01006968.1, read on the forward strand.
TTGCCCCTTTGGGCAGCCTTTGCCATCCTTTGGGCAGCCCTTGCCCCACTTTGGGTAGTCCTTGCCCCACTTTGGGCAGCCCTTNTGTACCCAGCTCAGGGATGGCTGCAGGAGGTGCTGGGAGCCTGCCCCAACCTCACAAGGGCTCCACTGACCTCTCAGGGCTTTTCCTGCTACTCTTGCCCTCCTTTGGGCAGCCCTTGCCCACTTTGGNTCTTTGCCCCCATTTGGGCAGCCCTTGCCCCTCTTTGAGTAGCCCTTTCCCCCCTTTAGGCAGTCCTTGCTCCACATTGGGTAGCCTTGCCCACTTTGGCTAGCCCTTGCCCCCCTTTGGGCAGCCCTTGCCCCCCTTTGGTTAGCCCTTGACCCTTTTTGGGTAGCCCTTGCCAACTTTGGGTAGCCCTTGCCCACTTTGGGCAGCCCTTGCCCCCCTTTGGGGAGTCCTTGCCCCACTTTGGTTAGCCCTTACCCCTTTATGGGCAACCCTTGCCCCTTTTTGTTATCCCTTGCCCCTCTTTGGGTTGCCCTTGCCCACTTTGGTTAGCCTTTGCCCAACTTTTGTTAGCCCTTGCCCCTCTTTGGTTATCCCTTGCCAGCTTTCCCTCTCCAGGAGCCATTTCCCAACCCCAGCTGTTTCCCCTGCCAGGCTCCACCTGCACTCTCTGGGTTTAGAAAGTTTTGTTGCAGATATTTGAGGCTCATCTGTGGAAAATGCCTCAGCCACAGCGATGCTGATTTTGTGACAAGTGACTTCTGAAAATAGTGCATTTATTCAATGAGCTTAAGCACAGCAGTCCCAGTTGTTGGTGCTCCTCATGAAAATATTGATTCTAAGCTCCCTAACTTAGAGTGTCTTGATCCCCATTCTGGGCCTATTGATCTACCTTTGATACTTCAATCAAACTGCAGTTTATATCAACAGCAAATTCATCTGATCTCTCCAAAATAATTAGATTAATCACAGGAGGATCTACAAAAGCCCTGCTTTGATTGATTATGTCTTCATGCTCTCCTGGGGAAAGCAGGTAAATTTTAAAATGTAAAAAAGACAGTTGTTAGCATTTCATTCTGGCATCTTTGAAATATTTTTAGTCCCACTTTTCCTTTTATGATCTCAGGCTTTTACAAGATTGCAGGCTCGCAGCGTGCTTAGTTATGATTTCTTCAGTGCCTGACATTTTGCAACACATGATGATTTAGCCAATATGAGCAGAACTATCATTACACAATTTATTGTTCCCCAAAGTATTATTTGTTATAGAGACTATTAAGCCTAGGAGTTACATGTTACAGAATTTTTATTAGAATTATTTTGAACTCCAAGGAAATTAATCCCTCTCTTCACACCTCCTGCTCCAAGATTTCCATTTTGCAAAGCAAAGAAAAAGTATTCAAGCACAAAAGTGGTGGGGGTAGTACGTACTTCTCCTGAAATCATCAGCACTTTTCTTTGCATAAAAAGCAAATGAAGACCCCAGGATTTTATTTTTAAAGGCAAAATTCCCCTTTCATTTGCACCACAGAAACACCAGCGTTGCCAATGGGATTTGTGTGTGAGTGCTGAGCCCAGCTGAAAAAAACAATGGTGGCTGCAATGCCACTGTTCAAAAATGCATTTTTTATTTGATGAATGAATTGCTAGAGGGAAAAAAAAAGAAAAAGGCACTAAAATTTTTTCCCTTTCTGGAAACAATGACTTTGTGCAATAATCCTATTGTTCAATCATCACTACAGCCTCTACTGGAACCATGCCCAGAAGGACTAAACATTTTGTGCTAAACCTTTTCTAGGGCCCTTCCACATTAATCAATAGTTTTGATTACTCAATCCTATGATTATTCCATTTTTCTGGAACAAACCATTAGGGTTATTAATTACACTGAGGAAGCTGTTTATCTTCCAGCAGAACAAAAAGAGCTCATCCTGCCTCTGCCAGGGAGCTGTTTAAGGCACTGTGACATGTTGAACTTGACTCAGCTCCTTGCTCCCTCCCTCTCCTCTGGTGGTGCCACAGGATGAAAGGATCAGACCTGGGCTTGGGGAGCCACGGGAGGCTTCCCTGAAGATCAAAATGCTGCTGCTGCTGCTGCTGAAGGTAACTTTTGGGAACCTATTTCTCAGTTTGAGCAGGAGCTGGAGGCAGTGGAGGGAAAACAAGGCTCGTCTGATGTTGAAAGTGAGCTGGGCCAAGGGCACATTAAAAATCAGGGAATGGACACCAAAGGAGGGATGGATATAACTGAAAAGGGAGAAAAGTGCACAGAGGAGAAACATTGCTGATTTGGGGGGTTTGTTTGGCTTTCTATGCATGCATAGTGAGGGGTAATTAGCTGTGCCTGTGCAGCGAATTTCTGCTTCTCAATCAGCACACAGGAAAATCCTGGAACTGCTCTTCAGCAAGAGGAGAGCAACATCACAGAGCTCAGTGGGACTGGGATGGACCCAGAGAAATCACTGTCTGTGCAAGACCATGCTGGGGGGCTGAAAGAGGAAGCACAAGTGCTGCAGTGCCACACGTAATGATTCTCCAGGACGGGAAGAGAACAAAGGAGTGGGAGGTTTCCAGGCTTTTCCTTTCCCCAGGAAAGCAGACCTGTATTTATGGAGACAGTCACTCCCCTGAGAGGACCACCTTCTCTTACCTTGCTAATTATGTAAGGTCCTTGTGAATATTTTAGTGAAGAAAGCAGGGCCTGTTTGCCTTGCTCAGAGCAGGAATCATCCTCTGGGTGTGTAACTCAGAACTTCCCAGCCAGGCAGGTCCCACAGCTGCCGTGCTGTGCTCAGGGGATGTCACCCCTCTGCAAGGACATCTCCTGCCTGCAAACAGCATAGGGAGCTCGGGACAGAACCTTCAGGGCCTGTCCAAGGTGTGCAGGGAGGGATCCAGCACTGCTGGGGAGGAGGAGGAGGAATAACCCCACACATCCTCCTTACCCGGAGCTCACACAGCTCAGCCCATCGAGGCACTCACCTGAACCTCACACAGTGCAGCAGCCTGCTGCTGGTATTGTGGAAGCCATAAATGTTCTGCCTTCATCCCTTTGGAAAGGTTTCATTCTTTTCCAGGGATCAATTTCTTTTTCTCCATGCCATTCGCTGGATCCTCTCCTGTCTTTCTTCTCCAAGTGATTTGGCATCAATGCTTCAAGCCCTGGTTTCAAAAAGCCAGGCTATTTCTTTATTCTGTGTGTCTACAGCACACAGCACGACAGAAGCCCTTTACATCCTTCTAAATATTAATAAAAAAAGAACAGTATGGAACTTCACTTGGATTTGGGAAAGGCTGCGTTGTGCAAGATGCTAAAACCAAAGTGGTTTATCCATTTCTGTCTGAAACAGTTTGAGGTTTGTACGGCTCAAGAAGTGAGGATAAATTTACAGTCTCATTTTCTAAAATGAACACTGAAAAGTGTAAATAAATTAAGAGAATTTTTGCAGCTTTCTTGGATTCACATCTCTAAGGTTTTACACCAGCTTTTCCCTGTGATGTCTAGATTGACAGATTCAAAACTTCACATTGTATGCAAGTCAGAAGAAATCTCAAGGATATATATATTGATTTTTTATAGAGAATTTGGGGTAAAACACTTTTTCTCCTGCTCTATTAAAATGAATCCTAAATATTTTATGGGATAAAAAAATCCCAACAGAGTTGAAAGTAACAGCAATAAGAAAGGGCCTGCTTTAATTCCAGTGTGCTCCTTCAGGAACTGGGAAGAGATGACTTTTCATTTATCTAAAATTTTCAAATAATGGGAAGAATGTTAAAAGTAAAAAGCAAAACTCCAGTGCTCCCAGGCTTGGAGATCACCACACCTTCAACCAGGCCACTGCTGCTGGCTCCTGAGCACCCAGAGCACTTCAGACCACAGCATTTTACAGACCCAATGGACAAATTACTTTTCCCTGAATAGTTAACGAAGCAGCTCTGCACAACCCTCTCCTTTCACATATGGCAAAGAGAATTGAAACCACTGGCATATTTTAAAGATTCTGTTTTGAAATGACATCTTTTGATATGCAAATATGAGGGCAGAAATAATACCCCTTCTTCCATTAATGCTCTAGTCCTTTGACTTAAGGAAAAGAAGAATTAAATCAATAAACAGCTTCAATTTCTACTCCTCTCAAGGTTCTTTTAAACCAATATGCAGCTAAAATCTCATAGTCAAATACACCAGGCCTACTTATTGCTTCAATTACTGTCATATAGCCTCTTTCAACTTGGTATCCATTATCTTATCTCCAGTGGATAAATACTCACCCTTGGGAAAGGACCTGTGCATAATAAACAAGAAAATTGAGTTGTTCTCTTACGACAGCTGTCACCTGGAATGAGAAGTGGTGATCAGATGATCCAAAATGGCACTTAAGCTGATCAAATTAAGGAAGAAGCATTTTTGCTTTTATCTGGTTTTTTTTTGGTCCACAGATGTCATGTAACAGGGTCAGATCCTCCTACCTGCTGCTCCTGAAAGCATTAGTTCCTACAATGCAAGTTTTAACAAATGTCCTTCTCTGGGAATGCCTGACCCCACCTCAACAGGCACAAAATCTGAGGTGCTGGACAAAAGGAATCCAGGCAACGTAAATAATGTGTTAAAGCCAGTGCAATCTGGATAAACAGTAGATTCATATTTAGACTTGGCAGGAAAATCAGAGGGAGAGGCCTCTCCGTTTTGCAGGGATCTGGAAAAAGTGAAAAGCCTACGGAAGGCTAATAAAACTTTTCTGGCACACCATCTGGAAGTCTCAGCAGTTTCTGATTTCGGAAAGAATGCACTCTGCTTTTAACTCCACACAATGCCTCATGGCTGCTTTCATGTGCTCGAGACCAAGGAGACTTTCTACAAACGGCCCAAAAATCAATACATGTTATTCTGTCTCAGCCAGGTGTGTGCTCTTTGAAAGCAAACTGAGACATCACACGATGGCTCAGCCGCTCCTGCCTCCAGGAAGCGAGGCTGCAACACAGGCAGGACCTGCAGGCCTTGGAAAGGTTGTGGAGCACTGGGAATGAATGGAGGAGGGAAAAACAAAGGGAAGAAAGCCCTTCTTATTCTCCTCTCAGGGGACACAACCTGCAATATGACAGCTTTCACCTATGACATCAGCCAGCCTGAGCTTCAACCCAGCTGAGTACTTAACTCATACTTTACTCTAAGCCTGTGAATAGACTGAATTCCTCCTGATTTTGAATAGAAATTCATACCTATTTAGTTATAAATGCCTGGCCAGATCAAGGCCCAAGTCACGCAGATGATGAGTTTTATTGCCAGACTGTAGAAAGAACAGGAGCAAAGGTTATGCAGTTTCTTATTCCTTGGCTGGAAAAAGGATGTCAAAGAGAGATGAATGCAGGAAATATTCCCTAAATACAGAGCCCACAAATGGCACTGCCTCCTAACAAACCTTGACACCGCAGTTACAGCTCTGCACACTGGCTGGTGGCTGGAGCACAGCCAGAGGATGCTTTGAGAACTTACTCCCTCCTTATGAGAATTAAATCAAGGAGAAACCTGGCTGAGAATAGCCTGTGTGCCAGAGCCCCAGCATCGCCATCTGATGCAGGACAAATGGCACCATCCTCCACGAACCCAGATGCTCCTCTGCTCTGGTTTAAATCTGAAAACAGATTTTCCACCAGTTCAATTTACATGAAGAGTTCAGAAGGCTTATTTTTCATTCCAGCAGAGAATTAACACAAATGTCAGAAGTTGCCAGGGAACAGACTGACACCCTCCAACTGCCTCCCTCCTTCAAATACTTGGAGGATATTGTACTTCGCATATCGCCCTTTAATCCTGTGTTCTGCTGCAGCTTTTTAATATGTACTCGCTGTATCTGTACAGAATCTGAGAATGCAGGCTCGCCTAGCAGACAGAGCTTTGGCTTGGGATTTAGGAGACCTGCGAGCTGTTAAAAGCTGTTAAGAAGGCTGCTGTGAGTGACTTCCTCACTCTGCTTCAAGCGCTAGAGTTTGGCAGCGTAAAATCGACACGCTTTGAAACTGGTGGATGGAAAAATCTCTCAGACTTTAAAACACAGGAGAAAGCTTAAACACACCCAAAACACACTCTTGGTGGAAAGGAAAGATGCAAGCAGCCCATACAGAAACATCACCAGGTCAGTTTGCAGCAACAGCAATGCACCACTTCCACAGGTCATTTTTTAGAGCACAGAGCCTTGTCCATTTCTTAGGGTACATCACCCCTGCTCATTTATTGGGGTACATCAACCCTGCTCATTTATTAGGTCACACCATCCTTGCCCATTTATTAGGGCACCCAGCTCTGCTCATTTCTTGGGGCACACCAACCCTGCTCATTTCTTGGGGCACACCCGCCTTGCTCATTTATTAGGGCATATAAGCCTTGCTCATTTATTAGGGTACACCAACCCTGCTCATTTCTTGGGGCACACCATCCCTGCCCATTTCTTAGGATACACCAACCCTGCACATTTATTAGGTCACACCATCCCTGCCCATTTCTTGGGGCACACCATCCCTGCCCATTTCCTAGGGCACCCAGCCCTGCAGTGCCCAGCGTTCCCCTGGCTGCTAGGACACCTCACGAGGTTGCTCGAGGCTACCCATGAGCAGAGAGTCTCTCACCATGGATGCAGCACTCACCTGAAAACTCTGGGTTTGCATTTCCCCATGCTGCCCTCAGTGCCCAGCCAAGGTGGTGTGAAGCCAGCCCAGTGATTCCCTTGGTTTCCATTTGCAGAAAAACACAGAGAAGGTGGTTCAGTGTCACCAACACCGTGCTTCACCTGAGACCTCCCAAAGAGCCACAGCTGACACCTAAGGAGGACACTGTTCCAGGAGAATCTCCAATCTGGCCCAGGGGAAATGCCAAAGGAAGCTGGAATTCCTCACAAGCACTGAAGTGAATGGCTCCCAGCTCTGCTCTCTCTTGCAGGGATAAATGAGCAGCATGAGGGGTTTATATCACTGTCCTCTGCCAACTCCTTCTGATACAGCAGGAGCAACTCATGGAATGCCCACCTGTGCTAGGTGAGCTAACAGCATGTTAAAAGGTAAGTGCCTTCACAAAACACTGCTTTATTATTAACTTTATTAACTCAATTCATTATTTACTAAAGCTCACATTTCACAAGTGCTTTCAAGGTAAAAGACACTACACAGTTTAAAGCCTGATATTCAGCATTTAGACACTGGCAGGTCTAATCTTGCTAAATCTGGTTCTTTCCAGCTCTCTCTCCCTGTTTCTTCTCCCTTAAATCCCCAGCTGAAGATGGCAAATTTCCCCACAATAACAGCTAGCAATGATAGGCTGCATCCTGATGGCCTGTGCTGCCAGAGCCAGACATTACAGTTTGAAATATGAAAATACATCACTAGAAAACAACCTTTGAAATGGCACAATATATCTGACACGAGCTTGCAGCCTCTGGATTGTTCATTTGTATTCAAAGGAAGCTTGGAGTGAGGGAAAATTCTGCCATCTGGCAGAAGTTAAAGCAATCCACGGCAGGGGTGGGCAGGTGCTGATGTCCCAAAAGACTGTCCCGAGGAGCAGTAACCCTGGGCTTTCTCAGCTGAGGTGAAAAGGCTGAGCAGACCAGACACCAGGCTGCTCATCCCACCTCTGCCAGTGCCCAGAGGAGAAAAGACAGAGCCCATGAGCAGGGCAGGGACACAGAGCCCTTCAGGCTCCTCAGTGTTCTCCACTGGAAATGGGATGAGTGCTGACAAAAACTCTGTGTGATGAGATCCAGGCTGCTGGTGTCAGCTCCAGTGACAGTCACATCAGGCTGCCTGCACAGACATGTGCAGAGTTCATCATCTCCCAGACAGGTTCTGTATTTACTTCTTCTCCAAAGCAATCATACTGAAAGAAAATTTTTTTGAATGAACTATACAGCAGGTGACTCCAAAATATCATCTGTGTTTTCAAGAACTAAGGGAGAGAAAATAGACAAGATTAGATTTTGAAAGCACTAGATAAATGCAATTCCTATGAAACCCAGGAATTGCTCTTGTCCTTCTAGAAAGCCAGGTCTGATGGGGTTGCCCTCATGAATCACTTTTCATCTGATTCTCACCACAGCCTTGGTTAAAGGAAAGCACAAGGTTGGTCACCTCTCTCCCACATCCAGATGTTGCACTGGAAAAACTCTGCAGGTCAGAAGCTTCCCCAGGAGCACTCAGGACTCCTCTATCCAAGCAACAAGGTGAAGATGCTCAGGGAGTCAGACACCCGTTCCTCCTACAAACAATGGCTGGGTTTTCCTGCTGACATAAGAGCCTGCTTTTCCCAGTTTGGTAAAGCCCTGGTTTATCATTTTAGGACTGTTGAAAGTCCATTAACCAAACAGGAAATTTACTCCTTTTGGATTTCTTAGTCTCTGGGCACCCGAGTCCTCTGGGCTCTTTCCCTGCAGGGGAAGCTGATCCGGAGCAGCTTGTTGCCTTGTCGCCAGGCAGATCTGTGTGCACCATGTGCTTTACATGTTCCATAACTTACATACACAAAACCCTCTTTTCCCCCAACTTTACAGCATAATATGCACGTTTCATAATTGTGCTGCATGCAGACTGTCGTGGGACAACACAAACTGCACAGGCTGCACAGCTCACCTGCCAACACGACTCGCTGGAAAAATTCCTGTTTCTGTCTCCAGGGAGGGCTGATTTTATAAAACAAACCAACAGCCTAAAATCTGGCTCCATAAGGGCCTCCACACTAAAACCTGGAATGTACTAACATATGTTTTGTGTGTAAAGTGTGACAGAGCTGTAGTCAGCAGAAACTGAATTCAGAAGTAAATACTTTGGGGAATGTTTCCTGATATGCTTGGAAAAGGATGCTGTCTGGAGAAAGAGCACATTTATTTAGAGGTCAAGAGCACAGCTCAGTGTTCTGCCTCCCAATGCACAGAGAGGACTGTGCTGGCCACAGAATAGTTTTCATCTGTACCTCTGCTGACAATGTCATTGCTGGAGACTTTATGATATTCGTGACAGGTCTTGCAGGATTATAATACTGTTTTCTTTCTATTTAAGTGATTCTGGTAGATGCTAAGTCCATTCAGAGAGTGATGGCTGCTTTGGAATAATTCAGAAAGCTCTGCCCTTTCCAATACAGCAAAGCACTCCATAAGTGTCCCTGTGAAAGATGAGGCAATTCTGGGGACTTTTACAGACAATAAAAACAATGTATTTAATAGTAACCAAAATGGACTTGAGCAACTTGACGACTTTCCAGTCTGAAATTCTAAGAGCATTTATGGATGCATTGTAAGGAGAAGTAATTTAGCCATTTCAAAAGCCCAGCCTGGTTAGTTTGGACCATGATGACAAACTGGTCAGGGAAGATGGGCCAGGTCCAGGGCACCTGTAACCTGCCTCCTAACACACGTTTTGTGGCATCTGCCAGCTCTGAGGCAAGGAAAGAATGTCAGCTTAGAGGGAGAGCAAATCCAGAACCTCAGCACACCTAATGGGTGGGAGCACAGTTGGGGCAGCTGCCTCTGCAACCCTGAGCTGGAAAACCCAAAGCTGAGCTTTCCCAGGAAACCAAACATTTCCCTGCCTTTCTCCACGTCCTGAAGAGCCCCATGGCTGCTACCAGGAGAACCCTGAGGGAAATGTGATCATCTGACAAATATATTACACCTTCCAGTAGTTCCCAGCTGTAGTGAAGCTTCTGCTGAAGGAGAAGTTCTCCCGGGGGCTCTTCAGGCCTGACAGTTCCAATGATGCACTTTTAAAAGTTTCACTTGAAATGTTTCAAGTTAAAAATGCTGCAAATTCCTTCATGGCAGGAAATTACATACTTAAAATTAAGAAGTGAACAAAAAATCATCCAGAGCTGCCTTGCAGTGGATCCAAACCCAGGGAATCCCTGAGCAGCCCTGCCACAGACGTGTCCTGCAGTGACACTGCACAGAGCCACCCCAATTCCTCTCTGCCCAGGAGACAAACAGCTCTGCCACCCTTCCTGCAACAGGTACAACCTGAACTCTAAATGCTGCAGCCTCTAAGGCTCAAGAGCTGCATCTTAAACAAAAAACAATTTAAGGAAGTTCCTCGAGTAGATAAAAGTTGTCTTGGTACAAAGGGAGATGTTCACTCAATTAAAAGCACAAAGCCTTCCTCAGATATCTCCCTATAAAGGGAACTATAAATCCATTTTATTTCTCTGTGTATTCAGGCTGGGCTTCCTTTTGATGCCAGCCCCTTGCTCCCTCCCACAGAGGGAGGGATGGATTAGCAGGAAGCACAGACAGTGAGCCTGGGACACTCTTCCTGCTCAGCCAAAGGTGTAGGAATCCACAGGAATAATAATGTGATAATGAAACAATATGACATTTTCCCCATGCTTATGTGTAAATACTGAACCCAAATCCATAACTTGAAGCATCCTTTGAGGAGAAGGGGAAGGGAGAAAAATCAAAAAAACAACTCAGGTTTGGACAGCATGAAAATGAGTTCTGGCTCCTTCTAACCAGAAATGGTGACCAGGTGAAGCTTTGGGATTTTGCATTACTGCACCATTTTACAATTTGCCATTTTTTAAAAAAGTAATTTTTCTAGATTTCAAGTAATAGACACTTTTGATATTTTTTCCTCTTGATCTCCTGAAACATCTGTCTTTGCATTTTGCCATTTTTTACCTCTTCCAAAGCAGGTTTTTCTCCTCCTTCCCTTCCCTACATTTGGAACCTCTGGGCTCTTTACCACTGAAAGGAAGAATCCTCTTGCTGCTCTCACAGGCACTGCTTGTTCCCTGAATATTTAAATAGCCCTGCTCCTTTCATGAGATGTAAGACACCTACATCAAGGACCAAAGGATCTAAGCAATGACCCTGATATTTAGATCTAAGAACTTGTTGATAGCCAAGTTCACCCTCAGCGTAGCTTCCCTGAATTTGAAAGGCTCACACATGGGATAGATTTGGTCCTCTGTGTTAAAGTTGTAGGGCTGATCTAGTGATACATAATAAGCAAAGACATTTGAGGGAGTTCAGCATCTTTCAGGGGAAGGATTTTTAGATCTGTACCTTTGTTCCCAAAAGAGTTAAATGAAAAATGAAATCTCCCTGCAGTGAGAACAGCTGAACTTAATTCAGAGGAAATTTCTCAAAGAACTGCCTTGGTGCCTCACAAATGTGCCTGTCAGAAAGGGCTGCTCCTTCCCAGGTATTTGTTTTGGAAATTCCCTGCCTATAGGATTACACAGAGCAGCTCAGAAGAGACTTATGCTTAAAGAAGGTTTGCATTTTGTAAGTTTAAAAATTGTGCTTTTTATTAGCATAAATGTGAAGCACTTTAAAGACCAAATTCTATTTTTAAAAAATTGATTTCAAGTTATTAACTCTTCAGATAAACAAAATACAAACCTCTGAAGTTCAGTACAATTTCTTTGAGCAGTTAATTCTTTCTTCTCTACAGTTAACAACCCTCAATTTAGAGTGCATTTGTAAAATTGTCCCTCTATCAGATTTAAGGCTTCCATTCCTAGGCTTCAAGTGTTTTGAACAAATTACGAAACAACCTGAATATCTGATTACACAGTCCATACCTCAGGAGAAAGTTACACCCTTGGCAAATTAGAAGGGATCAAGTCAACCCAAGTCAGCCCTGGTGTCATTCCTCACCACCACTAAATTGACCTAATAGTGGAATTCTGACATATTTAACTTAGGCAGAAATAACAATTCTTGTCTTAAATATTCAACCCAGTATAGCTAAATCTGTGCTAACTGTAGGCAGCAAGAACTACTGAAACTACCACCTCCACTTGTAAGATACTTTGATTTTCAGCTCTGCAGGAGTTACAGTGCACATGTAGACATTGTTTGAAAAGGCCACCAGCAAAAAGACATTTACAAAAGTGTAGCATTCTGATTAGACTTTCCAGACCCTACAAAGGTTACCTAAATATGGGACACTTAATCTTGATGGTTTTGGTAGGTTGATTCAACTTCCAAGCAAGAAAGGAGGTGTGGAAGTAGGGAAGCTGAATTCTCCCAGAGAACTCATTCCTCTGTCAGGTTCATTAAAGTTTCAGAGATTATTTCCAAACCACTGTTTACTTTTGTGTTTTCGTCAGCCAATCCACAGAAGGAAAACAAATTGGATGGACTAGTTCCAAGCAGCCTGCCAATAAAAAATTTAAGCACTACCATCCAGAAGTAAAGTTTAAACAGAATTTTAAACTAAATCAAAATGTCAGAGTAAAGGACCATCAATGTAACGAGCTCTGCTGCACTGCTCCTTACCTGGTATTGCAAAAGAACTTGCTGCTCCCCGAGTTTGAGAAGGCAGAACTCAAACTCTGCTGCCTTTGTGCTCGGTGCTCAGTGGCCTCTGGAGCAGTGAAAAAGCAGCCCAGCACTGCCCTGCTCCCCACAGGTGCCCCTCCAGCAGAAAACCTGGCAGAGGAGGTGCTTTCTCTAAGAAAAGCCCTGTTGAGGCAGGGGAAGCCTCGGATTTCAGCATGTGTGGAAGCTGGCAGTGATTTCTCCTGGCTGTCAGAGTGTCTGTGAAACCTGGCATCTGGGGCCACGTGTCTGAGCTTTGTCTGCACGGGAAGCTTCCCATCACTCATCATTATTATACCCTGCCAATTCTGCTGTGCTGTTCTGGTCTGAGTCCCAGTATAAACATAGCACGCTAAAGCAATTTTAGGGGTTTTTTTTCCCACAGGATAATTAGCTCCGGTCTGGATTAATCACTTCTATTCTGGAATAGAGTTTCTAGAGAGAGAGGTATACAAGGGAAACAACTTTGCTGCACAGACAGGTCTTAAAGAGTTTTAAAATTTGTTCCAAAGGAACTTCCACATCTCTGCGAAGTGCCAGTGCCAGCTCAATGAAAGCCAGCAGCAGATAAAACAACTTGGAGAAAGCAGGCTGGGGGAAAAAGGTTGCTTTAGGTATGGCTGTGAGAGCAAAAGGCAGGGATGTGAGAGCTACAGATCCTTTCTATAAATCACTCCGTGGTGTTCCAGCTGAGTTGAAAAATAAAAAGAAAAGCGCTGGGCTTTACAGCACACTTGGTATTGTTTGTTTTGTCTGCCAAGTCTATTCCTTTTCCTTCAACAGAGTGCTTGTGGTTAGGGAATGACTTTTTAGCCGGCTCTGTCTGCCTCCATCTGAGGCCCCAAACCCACATTTCTGAAGTGTCACATAAGTGGAAGTTTGTGCTGCTGTTCTCCAGCTTCAGCAAGCGTGAGAGTATTTGTGCCTCGGCGTTTATGCCATTTCAGCAAGTACTTAGAGAACGAAACCATCAGCTCTGCTGTGCTTAGAGAATGGAAACATCATCTCTGCCATGCAGGCAGGACGCTGACAGCAGAGCTCACTCCTGACAACACGAGCACAGGAGGCAAGGCAGGAGGCTCAGCAGTGCCTGCCCCTAACTGGAGCCATCCTGGCCCTGCTGTGGCTCAGCTGTGGCTCAGCCATGTGTGGTCACGACTTAGCAGTAGGTTTTTGAGAAATTTCAGAGACAAGCTGGAAAAAGCAATTTCTTTCTAACCTGTCTTCAGGTGTAATAGTTAACTCCATTTCTAAAGGGAGCTCTCTGTAGTTCCCAAGAGAAAAAAATGTAA
>VZRF01006968.1:147333-160663 GCA_013396875.1 Vireo altiloquus
AAGAAGAAGAAGAAGAAGAAGAAGAAGAAGAAGAAGAAGAAGAAGAAGAAGGAGAACAAGAACAAGAACAAGAACAAGAACAAGAACAAGAACAAGAAGGCAACACCCTAGAACGTCCATGTTATCCCCATATTAATATATAGAACAAAACCTAAAAACTACAACTCCACACTCTGTGGTGCACTAAACAAAAATCTTTTCATTTCTCTGGTGCATTTGAGTTCTCCCAAAAGTGAAGGGAGCCTCTCCCAAAGCTTAGCTCCCAGGCTGAGCTATTTTGAGGAGTTCTGGGGGTAAAACAAACACCCAGAGGAGCAGGAAAAGTTCCCAGGCTTTTCCTGGACTCCAACACTAAACAATGCCCAGAACTGGGAGTTGGAAGATGGATCCCTAAGCTTTGTTGCTCAAGCTGAGCAGTGTAGCCTGATTTTCATATTGATATGTAATAGTGTGTGTTCACGTATATATTGAATTATATGCTACTGTCAGATTTTAGGTAGGAAAAGTACAGGTTTTGACTTATTCCTAGAGTTTCTTAGGCAGAAAATCCTGCAGGCTCCTTGTCTTTCAGCACTTTGGGCCTGAGGTTTGTGGTTGTTCACACAGGCAGGAAGCACAGGCAGGCAGTGACAGACTGACAGCACGGCTTCAGAAATCAAAGATGCACAGGGAGAGCTTTGTTCTGTGCTGTCACATCCTGTCCCAACAGACCCCCAGGGTCTCCTGGTGACCTCGACCAAGGAGTTCTGTGCTTTGGGAAATCCTCAGGCCTTCCACGAGTTTCTGAACTTCACTGGGGAGTTAAAGCAGCACATTCCTTCCAGGCAAATTTCCTCTGCCCACCAGCATCCCTCAGAGCAGCCACTGCAGCTCCTGGGCTGAAATGCCACTCAGTTCTTCCAAAGATTTACCAGCAAACCAAGTAAAATGCAGTTTCAAACTGCCACTACTTCCAGGTTACTCTGTATGGGCTTTTTATTAAAACATGGACAATTAACAGTCTCCTTCCTGTCCATCCCTCCTTCCACTGGCCATATAACATCCATATGTTGCCATATTTGCCTTTTTCCCAGGTCACTGTGGCTCTTCCCTCTCAGGCTTATGCTTCTGACCTCAGTCAGTTCCACCTGAAAACATTTATTACTGCACTAACCAAGCTGTGCACAAAGCTGGTTTTCCCTTTAAATTTTTTATCTTGATGAAACCTTTAACTATTGCAGTATAATATTGATGATCCCAGTATTCCAGCCCTTGTAAATAAGTTAACGAGAGTGTTCTGTTTATACTTCTATGTATGTATAGCAAAATACAGAAAGAGTTAAAACTAGAAATTACTTTTAAAGTTTTTTGTCACATTAAATATACAGCTCCTGGGCACCTCCAGACCAACGGAAAAAAATTTTAAAAGGAAAGAAAAGAAGAAAAGAGAAGAAAAACAGGAAAAATAGCTTTAAAAATACATGTGCTCACGGTAGTGGTGAAATCAGGATCCACAGAATACCAGGATAGAGCTGGTGCAAAGAGAATGGAGCCATCGAGTTCTTTTCATTTGGATACCTTAGACAATAAGTGCTCACTCTCTGAGGAGAAAAATGCCAGTAATTTTTCAATTGGAATTTAGTTTTGGACAGAAAATGAAGAACAGAATGATTGTTAAATTGTTTAACTGAGCAATAATTCCCATACTTACAGAGACCAAGCCTTCAGCAGCGATGTCTCCCCTGCCTCATTTCCCAGGCAGGACAAAGAAAGAAAATATCAGGAACCTGCCAAAAATCCACCGCTCAGAACACTTTCCAGAATAAATTACTTGAGCTGTCAGGAGCTCTCTGAGCTCACCTGGGCAGGGGCAGGCGTTGCACATGAGCCAAAATTTCCCATTTTCACCTCAGAAACCAACCTGGGCATGGCCTGGGAACCCCCACGGGACATGGGGCTGGGTGGGGACACACGGGAGGTGGCATCAGAGTGACCACTGCCCTGGACACAGAGTGACCATTGCCCTGGCCACAGGATGACCACTGCCCTGGCCACTGGGTGATCACTGCCCTGGCCACTGGGTGATCACTGCCCTGGCCATTGGGTGATCACTGCTCCAGCCACAGAGTGACCACTGCCCTGGCCACAGGGTGACCACTGCCTGGACACTGGGTGACCACTGCCTGGACACTGGGTGACCACTGCCATGGCCACTGGGTGATCACTGCCCTGGCCATTGGGTGACCAATGTTCCAGCCATGGGGTGACCACTGCCCTGGCCACTGGGTGACCACTGCCCTGGCCACAGGATGACCACTGCCCTGGCCACTGGGTGATCACTGCTCCAGCCACAGTGTGACCACTGCCCTGGCCACAGGGTGACCACTGCCTGGACACTGGGTGACCACTGCTCCAGCCACAGGGAGACCACTGCCCTGGCCACTGGGTGACCACTGCCCTGGCCTCTAGGTGACCACTGCCCTGGCCATTGGATGAACACTGCCTGGACACTGTGTGACCACTGCTGCAGCCACAGAGTGACCATCGCCCTGGCCACAGCAAGCCCTCCCCAGCTGAGTGGTCATCAGGAGCCCTGTGCACCATAAATACTTGGCTCTCTTATGTTGTTTCTCTGCCTGTGGCGAGAGCAGTAGGCACATCAAAGCAGGCAACATCTCTCAGAGCAGAGTTATAAAACAAACAATTCGGAAATGGTTGTGCTCTCAGAGATTATAAACATCCTGGATGACAAATTAACTCCTCAAAGTGATAAAGTGACATGTTTGCACGATTTCTTTGTAGTGAAGATCAGGAGGCACAAACCTGACAAGGCTCAAGCATCGGCAGCACTTATATCAGCCTCTGATATGTCTTGGCCCATTTGTATAAATGGCTGTCACAGAAATCCTGTTTCACAATGCACAAAGCCAAAATTCAACTATCTTCCACTCAAAGACTGCAGCACCCCTAATTCCCACTTCAGTTTGAAAGGAAATACCAAATAATCAAAATAGCTGCAGATTATAAGGCCTCAAACACAGCACTCGTTTAGGAATTCAAATGCTTTCTTCAAGGGGGTGTGATATTGAGCTTCAGTTTTCCCTGCATTAAAAATAAAAAGCTGCACTGCCCCAGGGTGAGTGGATAGAGGAATTTTACTGAGATTTGAGGTGTCCATCCACCTCACACTGCTGCAGCTGGATTCACACTGGGATGCATGGAACAGACCTAAAAAGCTGAGGAATAACTGGAAAAGATGAGACTGGGAATGTTTATTCCCAAACTGGGATGGGGCACCAGGCATTCAAATAGGGAAATATTCTTGACCAACTTGATGAATGATGGCACATCTCTGCTCAGACCTGTGTTTAATCCATGAACTTCCAGCGACACTGTGGAGATATCCAGGTCAGCTTTGGGACATCCTTCAAAAGCCTTTGAAACATGGAAGGTCTGGGGACCCTTCTCACCCCAGTACCTGAGCAGTGACACCCAGAACATCTCAGAGCCACATTTTACATCTGCAGGGGAAGCTTTTGCGTCCATCAGCCCAAAATTAAGCAGTGTGATTCAAAACCAAGGATGAAGGTCAGGAAAAACTCTAAATAATGTATATCAAAACAAGCAAAAAATATGGAGAGACTGCAGTGCCTTTGACTAGAACAGAGAAAATGGCAGCAAAGAACTGTTCCTGTAAAATATTCCCTCCGTGCTGCATCCTCAAGCCAAGGCTCCTTTGTCATGCAGGTGCTTTTGGAATCTCTTGTCCTTCCCGGTCAAACAAAAGGAAGCAACTGAAAGGAGACCTGGAAAACTTGGAATTACAAGGGCAATATGTAAATCTGATCTCCTCTGCAGCACACTTCCCATATTTCTCAGTGCCTGGAAAGGGCAGACTGCCCTAAAATAATTACCCATGATACCTCCCCATGCAAGTTATGGAGAATTCAAGTGTGGAAGCTTAATCATAAGCAAGTGGATCTGCTAATTCTCCATCCTTCCCAGCCTTCCCAAAGGACTGACATCTATTGTACCCCAAATTGTACAGTTTTCATTTTGTTCAGTGCAGGCGAGTTTCAAAAAATATTGTAGCTCAAAGTGCAAGCAGGGCTGCAGATCCCAGAGAAAGAGCTCTAAAAAATCCCATCAAGGAATGCCTTGCACATACATACAAAACCTCCCAGTTCTCCACATTGTGAGAGCAGAAATTAGCAGAAATTAATTGCATGCATTGCTGCCCAATAGGGTGTGCAGGTACTTTCCAGCAGCTCCCAACATCTCTGGATCCCTGTTGGGATGTCGATGCCTTGAGTGGCTACCTAGAAACAGAGACTACAAAGGAATAAAGGAATAAAGGAGGGATTGATTTGAAAGGCCTTCAGAGGTCACACTCTGGGCTCCAGAGGCTCCTGCCTCAGTGCATCCCAAAATGGACAATGACAGCTCCCGAGTTCTTCCCACTTTGATATCAGCATCAATTCCCCAAGCAGAAGCCAGGCAAGGATGGAATTTGCCCAAGCTTGCCCCCCTCTCCCCAAGATGAAGGTTTGCAGTTGTTGGGCCCAGGAGGGTCTGGGTGTCCTTGGAGAGCGAGCTGGAGAGGCTTTGTTATGTCAGTGTGAGCATGAGAGAACAGCACTGAACGAGCTCCAGGGACCTGCAGAGTTACACTGGGCACTGCAGGGCTGGGAACAGAGAAAAGTTCAAACCTAAGGCATCACTGTGAGAACCAGCAGGAACCATTTGGGCTCTGACAGTTGTTTTGCAGGCCCTGCTCTGTCTCTGGCTCCATGGCCAGGCAGCTGCAGAGCTCCTTGCCAGCCTGACCCCAGCCCCACACCCAGCACTGATCTCTGCCGTGGCTGTGCCCAGCAGGCAGAGCCTGAGCAGGATCTGAACTGGTTTGTGATGCTGGGATAGGAATGCAGGAAGGCAATCACTGCCAGCCACCCCTGGAGAATCCCACATGAACTGCTCCCTCACTCTGCATTGGTGACAGCTACTACTTGCAGGGAAAAAAGAGACTTTAAACTACTGAAAGTTCAGCCCATAATGTGTTTTGTCCTATTGCCTTTAAGTGAGTGAGCCAGAAAAAAACAAGTTAATATCACATGATAATTCACAATACACTAGCAATGCTGTAAAACAAAATAAAGTTTGTTCCAAAGAGTTCAACATTGTTGGTTTTGGTTTTTTCTTTTAAAGAAGAATCTAAAGGAGCAAATTCACACACTGGTAATGAGACTTTCAGCATTCAGATATGCAGGAGACAAATGCTTTACCATGAGGAACGAATAGCCATGTCAAATTATTAAGCCTTCAGGAGGTTTTTATTAGATGATAACATAATACTGATCGTTATTTCTACATGTACAGGTATAGGTAATCATATATACATACAAGCAAAAAATTAAAGTATAGAAATATGTGATTTTTTTGAGATGTTACCAAATTGATTTTAGAATCAATTCCACAGAAGTCAGTTGGTATTGTGACTCAGTGAGTTTCTTTGAATAAAGTAACCTTTAGGTTTAAAAAATATGCTTTATCTCCACCCACACCACCACGTGACCCATGCATGGAACGGAGGAGACACTGATTTTACGAGACCAGAGTGTGCTCCTGCCCCAGAGGATTTGCCCAGAGCTTCTGCCCTGTATCCCACAGAAAACCTCTGTTTCCTGCAAACCACAAAGCTGGTTTCCTTACCACTCAGTTCTTTGCTTTGAAATTAATAACTCTACATCCTTCAGCTTCTGAGTGGCTCTGTATGTGAATAGCTGATATCCTTGGTGTCCATCCTTTGGCAAGTGACAACCAATTATTAAAGCACTTACAATCTTTATTCTGAGGGCATTCAGCTTTATTCTGAGGACATAAAGAGCTATACAACAATGACAGCAGTTAGGATTCTTAATAACCAGTGTTTCCTGAATACTTATTTTTCCTTAAGCTAACAAGGAGGAAATCATTGGCTATTATCTTAATTGTAAAAATACAATAGAACAATCTCTCTTCAGGGCTGGGGTCTGTGGGGCTGGAGTGTTTTCTTTCTTACAGAGGTCTGTAGAACTCAGAATAATCTGTTTCATTCAGAGTTATAGAAATTATTAAAAATCCTATATCTCACTAGAATATCTGCCCTTCGCCTTACCTGGAAACACTCCCTCAAAGGTGAAAGCTAAAACTCCAGTGCCCTTCAGAGAGTGTCCAAGGACACCCATGGACTGCAGGGCTCACAAGGGAAAAGATGTGTGCTGCCCAAGTCACCCAAAGAGCTGCTCTGGGTGCAGATGGGAGAGAGAAATGGAGCAAAACAACTTGGAAAAATTACCCAGGATTGACAGCTTACAGATTTAGGCTTTCCTGTGGATCCCTAACACAACCTGGCACTACTGCTGGTTCAGCTCACATCCTCCCCAGTTTTTGCATGAAAAATTAAAGTTTAAACAGAAAAATTTTTGGCTGTGAAGGAATGGTAGCTCCCTACTGCTTTTACCCTTCCCTCACACAATTCTCCCTCTGTATCAGGCCCTCACTTTGGGAGGCAGAATGTCTCCATGGGCAGTTTTAGGAAGAGGAGCTGCAGTGGTTTCCAGAACTCTCTTTGCACACTGGGATGGATAAGCAGGAATAGATGATGCATTTTTAGTGGGTTATTGAAACTCTTTTACTGTGTATTTTAACTATTGCCTCTATGTACCAATGACCCAACAGCCAGGCTTTCCCAAAATGCTCCTGGGAAGCATTTCAGCTTTATTTTTATAGCAGCCTTCAGGTTAAAGCACCTTGGGGCATCCTACAATATTAAATGAAATAAAATGTCAATGCATATAAAGTATGTTCAAAGTGCCATCTAAGATGTAACATCAGACTCCTGTCTAATTCCAAAAAGCTGCCAGTTATTCATTATATCTTAACAACAAGGGTAAAGAATTTCTCTGATAAAATAATGAAATTTAATATGACTGGGAGTCAGCAGAGGTCATCTAACTTATTTTCAAGGGTCTTTCTGAGTGCAAGGCAATGGTTGTCAGTGAAGAGCACAGAAACACAGCAATGGGTACAACTGAGTGGCCTTGAGAGAGCTCATGAGAAATTGCACTTACAGTTCTCAGGAACCCTTTTGCTCCCCACGACAAAAATTCTTCCAGTTTTAAACCTACCTTGGCAAGCTGAATCAGCAAACTCCACTGATTAGACAGCTTTTTGTTAATTCTGTTCATGTCTTTTGGATAACTCCTTTCAGCACCACGTTCAGCCCTCACCAGGAGCCTGTGTTACCCAAGGGCTGTGCTGCTGCTGCTGCCTTTCACTGCTCAGCCCTGGAGGAGATTTCTGTGCTCCACATGTTCAGCTGGAAGGAAACAACCAACCAACCAAAGCACACACACTTTTATTGTTGTTCCTGTCAGGCTGAGCAGATTCACAACATGATTCTTCCCAGAGTTAGCTGTCATTTCTCCAGGAGTGACAAAGTGGGCACCCACAGAACAGCTCCTGACTATATATATATATATATTACTGCTGGAAATAATCTTCAGTGTAATCCATACTATTAAACCCAGTAGATCTTCTGGCTTCTAAGACATTTTGATTTGAATCCAGTGGATGAACAGAGCCCATAATCAGCTTTGTGCCTGGCGTTAGTTTAAGCTGTCTGCTGTGATCTCACTGTGCTTGGCTGTGCCAGGCAGGGCTTCCCTCCACCAAGCAGTGCTGGGAGCACCTACTGGGAGAGCTCCCACATCACAGCCCTTCCTCCTCCTCCTCCTCATCCCTGCAATCCCCAGGGACTCGTGTTTGAAAAATTAGGGGTCTGTTCTAGCACTAGAAATGGCTTTTTACCACCGAGACCAACATAAATAAAAACTGACATTTTATTTTGTGGACAACTCATCACTGGTGTTCAGCTGAAGTCAGGCAGGACAAGATGAATAGCAGAGCTGCCCAGCTGGATTATTTTGGATGTTTGCTGTACTTCCTGAGTGGAAACTCCAGGGGACCTGCAAACACCTGATCATAAATGATGAGTAACCTATTAATAAATTTACTGCAGCCATACAGAATTTCAAGTGCACAGAACACAGGCTGCAAAAAATCTCCCCACAGCACCTGCAGGAACCATTTCTCCTCACACCACACATCCCTCCAGCTGCCTGAGCTCCTCAGCACTGAGACTTCAGCTGGAACAGCAGTGTCATGATGGGAGCCTCTGAGTCACAGAAAGAGGGAATTATAATGAAATTCTCCATAATGTCAAGCTTTCTAGATTTTTCCATACTCTAATGGAAAGATGTTTTAGGGTGAATGCTGTTCTTTCAGGTTTGTTATCAGCTCCTCTATGTGCTCTGAGTTCCTACACAAATCAGCAGCTCTCAATTCTTGGATCTGACACAACTGACTCTGAGTTAGATCATAAAGTTCACCAGATTTTGTATTTTATGTAGTCAATAAATTGTAGTAGGCACAGAAACCTGATAACATAGAGAGAAATAAATGAAAGAAATGTAAAGGGACCTTTCTCAGGGTGATATAATCCATGAACCTGCCCACATTCAGAGCCAAGCAGCAGAAAAGTGTTAACATGCCCAGGCACACCCAAATCTTCCTGAAACAACTGAAATTTAAAAAATGCTTAAAAGACAGCAGCACACACCACACATGGGCCTAAAAGATAGTCTTAGGCTCTCAGAAAAGTCAAGCCTAAATCTACAGGGAAAGGTTTCCCCACCAAGATTTAAATCTCTGGTAGATTCTCCCTGCCTCACACAACACATGAAAGATGCCTCTGGACTGGAGGATGTGCAAGCCAAAAGAGAGCACAGTAAAGGCTTTAAATGCTGCTTCTAGACATCAGCTGCACAAATAATCTTTCAGAACCACAGGACCCAAACCAAGCCCTTTCTGCAATTAAAAACAGGTGTAAAAAAAATTGATTTAAAGTAACAACTAAAGCAATGGGTTTGCATTAGTGGGGAACTCGTTTTAAACAACATTCTGAGAAACTATACCCAGGCTCTTGTTATTCCAGCATTACAGACAGCAATTCCTCTGCTGCTGCCCATGCACATCCCCAGCTGGTTTTATGATGCTGCCCACGGCTCCCAGCTCAGCTCTGGTGGGGTCAGGTGCTGTGCTCATCACTCCAACCCAAATGTTGTGTGTCAGGTCACCACAGTTTATTGTAAATGCTTCTGAATTGCACTAGAATTTCATTCCCAACCAGAAAAGAATTACAAATCCTAAGGTTTCCATGCAGAAGAACTTATGACAATAATGGTCTTTAGGATAAGCCCTGCTTAATATATCCTATTATATCTCATCTGTAAGACTTAATGTTATTAGGCACTAAAGATCTTTGCTGTCAACTCTCTCAGAGATATGCACAAAACAGATCTAAAATTATTAATCAGCAGGAATTATGAAATTACTCTCATTCCTCTTGCACACACATAACAGGAGCCAAAACAGCACTTTGGTACATTTTTTAACTCATTTTAATCCCAAACTCTAGACAGTAACAGCAGAGTGGAAATCTGCAGTACAAAAGCAGAGCTTTATGTCCCTCCTTCAGAGCAAAACATGGAAAATTAACACAGATAATACTTCAGTGTCAAAGACTTTGTTTTTTTCAGTTTACTTTTGCAGGTGCTGTCAACAAAACAAACAATAATATAGTATTTAGGCTTCACTAGGACTAAAAGTGACAACAAACTCTACAGCAATTGCCTGCTGCACTCACTTCCTAACCATTTGTACTTTCCTCCATACTCTAATTTAGAACTGCCATAAAGCCTGTCAGATTTGATGGGAAATGCCATGAAGCTGGAATACCAGCAGCTTACATCATGAAGTGGGATGCAGTTTCACCAAGAGCCCCTTTCCCTGTCAGCCTGGCTTCTTTTTCTCTTCCATTCCAGAGCTTCTTTCTCTCTCCTCTCTGTTTTCACTTCCCAAGCAAAGCACGAGATAATTTGGCAATGGTGCTTTCTTAAAGACGTGTATCCATATATATATACACACACATATATATTCCTTTTTCTGAAAATGAAAAGAGATTTTCAGACATAACCTTTCCCTGCTCTGTTCGTGGAAGAACATCACACACCCAATCATGCCCCCATTCTGTTACTGCAAGATCCTTGAGGGCAAAAAGGCACTGTAAAAGTGAAACTGCTCCTGGGTATTAAGCAGTGCCACAGCAATTATCTGGATTCCAAGGAAGTTTTTGCACCAGTAGATATGCATATGCCATTACTGTACACACAAATTACCCATGCAAATGGGCTGTGATTATTTCCATGCACAATTATCCCGTCTGCACCTGCAAGCACAACATTTGCATACAGGAATTAAGTTGGTGTGCGGGCTCTGTTTGTTTGGGTTCTCACACTTTGTCTGTGTCTCTGCAGTCTCCAGTGGGAGCCCCACACCCTGATGGACTGCTGGCAGTGGCACAGTGCCATGTGTGACCTGCCTGTCCTCCTGTCACGATCCACAAGTACAAGCAGGGGTTGTGATAGGTTCTTTGATCTCAAGAGTGCAAAAAGACACACGGGAAAACAGTATTAATCAAAGCAACAATGCACTTTTATTGTGCCAACATCAGCTTTATGCGATAGAGGGGAGAGAGAGAGAGAAGAGGTGAAAAGGATAGTGAGGAGAAAGAGGGGGGAGGGAATATAGCTACCAACGAAGAGAGGAGACCCCTCGTGGTCCAGCCAATAGGTCTGTCTTCTTCCATGGGGAGATCTCGGAGAGGATCTCTTCAAAAAGTCCCTTTATAGTCCTTTCTGAAGCGAGGGGCAGCTGGCCAAAAGGTGGGGAAATCCACTGCCATTGTTGTGAGGAGCCTGTACAGGACAGGTGTATGGGACAGATAACGAGGTACAGGACAGGTGTACTACAGGACAGATCATCAGGACGAGGCACAGGACGGGTGTCCTGGACAGATCAGTCCTTTTCGCTTCACTGCAGTCCCGCTCCATCTTGGCAGCCAGCACAAACGCAGTCCACGACGACCTGCACTAATTTCTTTAGGAATGCACACCAGTTCTCAGTGAGGCACACCTTGCAGGCAACACTTTGGCAGGCATCCCACCTCAGCCGGGCCAGCACTTCAGTCAGGGTCTGCTGGGGATCTTCAAAGGGTCTTGCAATGATTGTGAGGCAGATGAAGGATCTTCAGACCGTCTCTTACACCTCCCCTCCTCGAGAGGCTTCGCAGCAGAGCAGCAGAGGGAACTGGAAGAACAAGGACATGCTGAGTGAGAGCAGCCACACCAAACTCCTGGAGGTGCAAACAACGTTTCAAACATGGGTGAAATGGGGCATGTATAGGAGGAACACATCAGGTATCTCCCCGATTCTCACTGCAAGGCAGCTCCTTGGCTGGAGTAGTGACCAAAAGCACACTCCACACCCCCACTCAGCCCCACCCTACTGCAGAGAGACTCCTCAGCTCCTTTCAGGCCTCTCTCATACACCTTTTCATAATCTTTGCTCATCTCTCCGTTATTACAGTTATATATGCAATATTAGAGCATGGATTTACTCTGATTATTTGTCAATTAATTCTAAGAGCCTACATATGGTGCTAAAGTAAATAATTTCAGCCCTCTTTGTACAAATAACCAACTCAACCATTGCTTGTAACAGCAATAATGATTTGTTGAAATCAAGACTCATGTAATCATTAGTTTGTTACGAAAGAGTTTATTTCGTACTTGCAATGTTGCTCATGGAATCGAACAAAACCCCCTATAGTACAATAAACAGATTGTAAAACGTTGCATCAGAGCCTGGATCTTCAGTTCATTAGACATAAAAATTCAGTCCCATTAGCTCCCTCCTTGAAGATGCTCTCTCTTTTACACTAACCATGTTTAGCAGCAGTTTGCTCCAGCTGACCTTAATTTAATACATTTTTCACAGAAGGATTGCTTCAGGGTTAAAACATTTCTGTTGCTAACCACTGCACATGTTCTAGCACTTGGCCCTAAAGATCTTACATCTTCCTGAGAACATTTGCTGCGCAACACCACCATGGGAGTTATCATTTTTTTTAAAAAATATAAGATAATTGATTTGTAATTATCAACAGGGAGAAATGCCATCGCTGGTGTTTGCTAACCTAATTGTAAAATTTATTGTTCCTTTCAAGTCTTAATGTATTGCCTCAAGTGATCCCCACTTAGGCACCAACAGGCAGCAGTAAATGGGGTGGCAGCAGGAAGTCAGGGATGGAATTACCCACTTTTCACCATGATGAACAATGTTCTTTCCTGACTGTTGTTCAGCCCATTAATGTGATTTCTGAGGGTTTTTCCCCACTGAAATTCAGCCCCAGTGTCAGTGCAGTGCAGGAGGATCACACTCCGTGCCGTGGCTGGCCTTGCCGGGGATGTGCTGAGCTCAGGGTGGGGTTTGGGGGATTAACACAAAAATGGAACCTGGCAGTACACAGGGGAGCACCCACACAGTGAGGGCACCCACACACACACTGAGAGCACCCACAGACACTCTCAGAGCACCCACAGACACTCTCAGAGCACCCACAGACACTCTCAGAGCACCCACAGACACTCTCAGAGCACCCACAGACACTCTCAGAGCACCCACAGACACTCTCAGAGCACCCACAGACACTCTCAGAGCACCCACAGACACTCTCAGAGCACCCACAGACACTCTCAGAGCACCCACAGACACTCTCAGAGCACCCACAGACACTCTCAGAGCACCCACAGACACTCTGAGGGCACCCACAGACACTGAGAGCACCCACACATAGAGAACATCCACAGACTGAGGGCATCCACACACACTGATGGCACCCACACACACACTGATGGCACCCAAAGACACTGAGAGCACCCACACATAGAGAACATCCACAGACTGAGGGCATCCACACACACTGATGGCACCCACACACACACTGATGGCACCCAAAGACACTGAGAGCACCCACACATAGAGAACATCCACAGACTGAGGGCATCCACACACACTGATGGCACCCACACACACACTGATGGCACCCAAAGACACTGAGAGCACCCACACATAGAGAACATCCACAGACTGAGGGCATCCACACACACTGATGGCACCCACACACACACTGATGGCACCCAAAGACACTGAGAGCACCCACACATAGAGAACATCCACAGACTGAGGGCATCCACACACACTGATGGCACCCACACACACACTGATGGCACCCAAAGACACTGAGAGCACCCACACATAGAGAACATCCACAGACTGAGGGCATCCACACACACTGATGGCACCCACACACACACTGATGGCACCCAAAGACACTGAGAGCACCCACACA
>VZRF01006968.1:161018-187998 GCA_013396875.1 Vireo altiloquus
ACCCTCAGAGCACCCACACACACACACAGAGCACCCACAGACACAATGAGAGCACCCACAGACACCCTCAGAGCACCCACAGACACTCTCAGAGCACACACACTCTGGGACCCCTCCTGCAGGAGGTTCCCTGCTGCACCCACCTCCAGCAGCACCCCTGAGCTATTCTATCCACCTGCCCCTCTCTTCTCTGCTGTTCCCTGCTGAGAGCTCTGAGATTCTCCATCCCAGCTATTCCGGGAGCACCAATTTCCTCACAGCTAAAATCCCTCAGCCTCAGCACCTCAGTCACACCTCACTGTCTGTCCGGGTCACCAACAAAGAACAGAGAGAGAGGGGAAAATCAGCGATTAGTTGGCCCAAAGATGGCACACGGAGCACACCCTGAGCTGTATAAACTCGGATCTGTGGCCATGCTTCAGTGGTCTTTGCAGCAGCTCCTGAGGGCATGGCTCGTATCCACAGCATCCCTGTTTGATCAGGCAAAATGTGTCACCAAAAGTACAAAAATGTCCACTTTATTTGTAGCTTCTAGAGCTTTTTCTCAATACCTCCATCTTCTACCCTTCCAGCCTCTTTTTTTTATATCCGCTAACATGGACTCTTCTTTCTATTTTAGGTTCCTGGGAAGGCTGTGTGAAGAAAGGTCTCCCAGAGGATCGATTATGAGATTTTGTTTAATTTTTCTGGCCTTTTAATAAGACTTGAGCTAGAAGTCTTAGGCAAAATAAACTGTTTGAACTTGATAATGATTAGAATTTGGAGAAAAATGCAAGCTCTAGCACTGAGTGCCCAGGACTGCTTTTGTGTGTGTGTGTCTGTTTGTTCAGTATGAATCATTTTGGTGCAGACTTAAAAAACACTCAGGTTTTTTTTCACAAGCAAACTAAGTTTGCAATTCACTTGAAATATGATGTAGACATGGCAGATTTCAGGCCACTTTCATACAGCATTTTTTCAATCCTAAGATCCACCTGTCTGGATTCATCCCCAAAGACAACTTCCTCCTATTTGCGTGGATTATCAATATAGTATTTTATGAAGAGACAAGTCTTTTTTTTTTTAAATCAAGTCCTCACAACTTCCTAAAATAAATACAGCTGCATGATTTATAGACATTAGACCTTTATTAAACATGTATAAACTAGTTAGGAAATGAAAATTTAGGAAAAGCTAAATTAAATTCATAAATTATTCTTATGGGGCAATTTGACATTAATAATTATTTTGTTGATATAAATGGTCTCCTGGTCACTCTGGGGCTGCCATCAGTTACTCTCAGCGTTCCCTCTGTATCACCATACTAACCTCCAGGGGTGGAGTGAACGTAAAATTGTCCTTGCAGTGCCTTCCTGAGCCCAGAGGAGGTTCAGGCTGTCCCAGGGGCAGCTCACCACAGATAGATAAGGTCACCACCACCATATCACCATGGACTGTGGCCTTTTTCTGTTATTACTGCCCCGAAAATACCCTTGATGTAGAACTCCTGGACATCAGCCTGGAAGGAGGAGGTTGAGCACTGAGCCAAAAAGCAGCAACATCAGCTGCACCTGGCAGGAGCTTTTTTCTCACAAACTTTAAGAAGTCTGGAGCCATGGACAGCAGATTCCTCTAATTCAGCCTTTGGTGGACATCCACCCCCAGCTCCCAGCAGCGAATGCCCATCAGGGCAGCGACATCGGATCCTCTGCAGGGCCAGGAGGGCCTGGCCAGCCATTGCCTGGGCATCACCAGCTGGAAAGGGCATGGAAACCCCAATGCTTTCATCAGCAGCTGGGGCTCTGTGGGGAGGAGAGGGAATTTAGTCACGTGTAACTCATGTTCACATTGCGCTTCCAACACCACGAGATGCTTTAAACACAAATGTGGACAAAAGCTCAGCTGCCCCCAGAGGCTTCATGGCAGCAGAGGGGATGGGTTAGGGGTGAACTGCCCCTTTGGGAGGGTGCTTCACATCAGCATCACCCCTGTGCATAAATAACCTTTAGGAACCACAGTGGTGAGTTCTCACCAGGCTTTCCAAAAATACACCAGGCAGTATCCAGCCTCTCCCACATGGACCTCTGCCACCCTCCCCACAGTGAGCAATCACCCACTGAACGCCAGAACACATTGACCTCGATGGAAAAGAATGAACATCCAAGTTTCAATTGAAAGGGGAATTCCACAGCACCTTATACCTATTGATAAGACTGTTTTTCTCCCCCTGGTTCTGAGCTGTGTGTGTGGGAGTTCAGGGAGAGCTCCCCCCAGCCTGGTACCCTGCAGAGAGAGGGCACCCCACACACGGGAAAAATACAGAATCCAATGGTTTCTGCAATGGAAAAGCAGAACACAAAGTATTCATTTCAAAAATCTTGGTATGTGGCAGAAACAGAGAGAGCTCACATAGAGATCTATGCAGTGATATTCTGAAAATGCCAGTACACCTACACATCTACTGGGGAGTGACACCCCTTGTGCTTGCTGACCTTAGCACTTGGGCTTTTTCCCACAATTGTGCTTTAAAGGCGAGTTCTTGGCTGAGCAAACCAAACAGATGTTGGACTTGATTTTACCCTCTTTTTTTTTTTTTCCCTTTTTTTTTTTTTTTTTTTTTTTTTCATTCTAAGAGCAACCAAAACCTGCTTGCAATAAGGCATTTAATTTACTTATCTGTAAAGGGCAAAATATACATACAGGCTCTTTTTTTCCCACACTACACCCTACTTAAGCAATGAGGATATATAACACTACACTTCAAGCAGGTTCTGTTATGTTTTTATTTTTGTCCTTGTCATTCCCCCCCGTTTGGGGAGCAACACAGCCCAATCTCTATAGGTTGCTTGAAAATTGCATAACAAGCAGAGAAGCATTCTTTTTATCCACATGTATCGTTTTAAATATGATCCCACCTAGCCATTAACGTCTGCATGACAAACTAGCAACTTTAGCTCCTGCCATTAATCCCACATCTAGCAGCAATTTCAGCCCCCACTCGGAACCACTTGGTGCTCTAAGTAATGATGCAGTTCAGAAGCAGACTCTGACGGCTTAACCTGCACTGACCCACACATCCATAAAACCTCTGGCTTCTGCATTGCACTGCCTGGCTGGTGCACCACAGCTACAAAGTAAAATGCTTCAAAACGTCTCTGTCAGTCCTCAGGGGACTGAAAGAACATTTGAGAGTTGTTCCCACTGGTTCCTCATAGCCATACGAATGAATATCACAATTATCTGAACAGTTTTTGCAACAAAAGTTTGAAAATATTCTCTTAATAGGTATATTTTACACAGGCCCTTTTATTCAGTCTCCTCTGCCCACTGAAAATAAACCTCACACTAATTGACAAAACTACATTTGTGCTGTCCTGCAGAACCTCCAGGTTTGTCTTGCAAAAGGGTTTTACTGCAGATAGAGCAAACAAGAAAATGCCCAGTAAAGACAACTAACAAATGATTAGGTAGAAAATCCAGCTTTGAAAGGCAACCCTTCTGTTTGCTTTCTCAGGCCCCAGCACTTCTCACTAGAAAGACACTGGGAAGGACCTGCACATGATGCAGAGGAGCACTAAAGAAGATTAATCCTTAGCATCTTCCTCATGGTACCAGTCAGGGACAGTCTCCTGAAGGGGAAAAGCATGTGGTCGAGAACCACAAAACACAACCTCAGAAAGGTGGCAGCAGACACAGCTCCAAAAATGCTTTATGTAATGGAAAATGACACTCAGAGCTCTCCAGGCCCCCTCCTGCAGGGACCCATGTTCAGAGTGCAGCTGGGCAGCACAAACCAGAGATCATTTCAGTGATTTTTGGTCTCCTTCTCCCCAGACCAGAGAACTGAAGAGCTCAGCAGCCCCTGCACCACCACTGCTGTTTTGGGAGAGCTTCATTAGAGCTATTCAAATCCACAGGGCACTCAGCAGCTGAGATCCAGGTCTGCTCCCACCATGAGCTCTTGGTCTTCCTTGATTCCACTCTCTTAAGAGCTGAAGGGGCTGAGTCCAGATGACATGGGCTGTGTGCCTCTCAGAACAGCATATCTGTACGTGCAGAACATGTTTAGACTGTACATGTACTCCTCTGCTCCTGACACTTCCAAGTAGCAAAGTCTGGGTGAGCCCCAGGAGAGAACACAGCCCAGTGAAACACAAACTCTTCCTGCACAAACAGCTCCACCCCTGGCTCCATCTCTGAGCAGGACACTGCCAGCAGCAGCCCCAGGAGCCCAGAGCTTGTTCTTTACACGGACAGGAGCAGCTCCTGTTGGAGTCAGGAAAAGCTTGGGAACTTTTCCTGCTCCTCTGAGTGTTTGTTTCACCCTCAGAGCTCCTCAAAAAAGGCTTGGCCTGCGAACCAAGCTCGTGGGAGCATTTGCCCCAAATTCTGGGTGAGCTGAGAGCACCAAAGAAATGAGGAGATGTTGTTTAGTGCAGCACAGAGTGTGGAGTTGTGGTTTTTAGGTTTTGCTATATATGTTATATGGAGCCAATATGGAGATTCTAGGGTGTTGGCTCTTTCTTCTTCATCTTCTTCTCTCTTCTCCTTCTCTTCCTTTTTCCCTCTGACATGAGTTCCTGTGGTTTGCTAATTGGTAGATAGAATTTAGTGTAGAGGAGACATATCAATGATGTTGATATTCACTGGTTTTGGGAACAAAATAAGATAGGTAAAGTTTTCTAACTGGTTGATAATAGATATAAAAGCTACCTGCTTTGGGTAGCCATTGCCATTCTGCCCTCGTGTTCCTGGAGGTCACAGCACAGTCTGTGCCTCTGAAACTTTGATAAGAACAAGAAATAAACAAGCTTTGAAACAGCAGAAAGAAGCCTCATTTCATCTTTTCGGGACATGGGACACTGAAATAAGGAACACAGCCAGGCCAGGAGCCAGCAGGGTCCAGAGAAGAACACCTCCCCCCTGACAGCTCCTGCTCTGGGTAACCCTCCTCTGCCCCTGCATGGGACCTTCACACATGAATGTTCAGCTGAACAGATGCAAAAATATTCTAGAAAGTCTTTCAAGAGAAAACTCTTATTAAAGATCCTAAACTGCACAGTGTGTGGAACAATAACACTGTCTGCCTGAAAATGTCATATCTTTGTCTGAACAGCCCAAAACCTTATGTGCTCTGAATAAAGATAGAGATGTAATTGCTTTTCTTGTTACGACTCACTTGTGCATCATAGATTTTTTCATATCCTGCAGAACACATGTATTGTGGGAAGGGAGCAGGTGACAGCAGTAAACATATGTAATGTTATTTTTCTTTATGATAGATATGAGCAGGGAAGTCTAAATGATGCCTTAGGTTTTTAATAATCAACTATGGAGTCTTAGGGGGAAAGTGTGCATTTTGCCAAGAGCAAAATCATTAGAACTTTAACTCCAGCCATTGTGGGAAATTTCATTCAGCTAATTGTATCCATTAAGTGACAGGTTATGCAAGGAAATTCTTTCAGCCACATCTATGCTCAAAAACAGATTGCTATCAGCAAAGTAGCTTTTTCTGAGAGTGAATCGGGGCGAGAAATGCTCTCTGTTGTTGAAAGTCTGATGGGCTGCATGTGAGAGGAGCTGAGCTGGTGCCTCGTGGTTTTGGAAAAAACGTTGTGGAGATGCAGCAGTTCTGCAAGAACTGCAGCTGCAACACCTTTGTGCCTATATATATATATATGTATATGGAAGGTCTCTAAGCACTGTAAGCTAAATAATTCCTAAAATTTTGGTGAGGATTTAAAGCCACACCACCCAAACTTGGCACTTCGGGGCCTGACATAATAACAAACTGCAGGAAGAAATAAAAATTTACATTCTTGTAGCAGAGAGGCTCTTACACACAGACTGAAGATGATTTCTGAAAGCCTAGTTCAGCTTCCCACTGTCTCCTGCACATTCTCTAAACCCAAAAAGCCCTTACTGAGGGCACCTGCCCTTTCCTGGCTTCCCAAGCCCCATAAACTGAGGTCTGTAAGAGGGAAGGGTTCAGAGGAGAAGCCTCCCGAGGGAAACCAGCAGCCTGTGGGCTGAATCCTTAGACATGCACAGTGTGGAAATGCCTGGGATTTCCCCAGCTCTGTTCAGATCATGCTGCTCAACAGCTTCAATCGGGCTACCAGGCATCCTGGAAAAATGTGGGAATTCTCTGATCCACCTGAAAAAACTCCTGCACAGAAGTCACCAAACTGCACTTCCATGGTAGATTCCTTGGGGGATGGTGTATGCCTCACTCACTCAGTTCCACAGAGCCACAGTGCCAAAGACCAGAGGGAGAGGACAGAGCTCAGACCTGAAATAGCCACCAGACCCTTCCCAAAACCTGCCAACCTCACCCCAAAACTCTCATTCCCAGCACAGGCACACAGTACTGTCTCAAGGAAGAAAGGAACCCCTCGTGTTTCCTGCAGCAATGAAATCGTCCAAGTCTTTCTAGGGAAAGCATACAAAGCATATTAAGGCATTATTAATTTAATTAAAACAGATAATCAGCACTTTGCATTTGTAAATTATGACCTCAAAGTTTCCCATTATTAAACTAGAGAATCAGAAGGAAGAGGCACACCTGTATTGCCAGGGTTTAACAAGTTTGCCCCAAAGCTGTGTCAGGCCAGGGAGTGGTATCAACCCATTAATTTATATGATGATGCTTCTGGCTGTTGGAATCTCCCTCAGCTACAAATAAATTCTAATGAAAAAGAAAGCTGAAGCAAATTCTTCTGAAAGCCCCAAAGCTCTAGGCTGTTACAAATGAAAAACAGTGCTGATGAATTCAGAGTATGAGTCAATTCTAACCACATCCAGAGTGCATTAAACAGCGTGGCATTAAGATATTGTCCTTGGACAGGCTGAATTCTGCCACATCCATGGACAGTAAGGAGCCTCATTCTGGGAAGGAAGTCTGAGCATAGAACCTCCAAATGGTTTTCTACAAAAGGACTCAAGCGAGGGCAAACCAAATTATTTTGTTCATCCACTGTTGGTTTTCAATTACGTGAAGTTGTTTTATATAGATTGTATTTTGTGGTCCTAAATTCTGGTGGCTTAATCCTTCTCAGAGTATCTCACTGAATGATCCAAGTGATCCTGTTACAACCCCGATGGGAGACGAATCCTGGGTGCTTCTCTTGCTCACACATGGGGCCTTCACCCCTCTGCTCCATTCCCACCTTTCCAAGCCAAACCAGAGGCACCCAAGGCTCTGAAAGATACTGCAGGCAATATTTAAATTTTTTTCAGCCGTACAGTAATCCAGATGAAATCCAATGAAGTCCCTAATACTCCAGATGAAATCCAGTGAAATCCCTAATAAATTATTTCCTTTCTTCTTGTGTCAGACCTTGTGGAGCCTTCAACCCTTTAATGCTCTCAACCACTCAAACCCTCCACTTCAACTGGATGCACAATTCTGCCCTTGGGGACCACTGAAAAGGTCAATCCATTGCAACTTTGTCTTCAGCTTTAGATTTTCCTCTTTTTTTCCTCTTTCGTCCAAAACCAACTTCCTAAACTCGGCCTGCTGGTGAAAGCACCAACACAGAGCCCTACCCCTGTGCCCACCCTGTCCTTTCTGCAGCTCCCCCCTGCCTCCAGAAATGAAGAATTACAGGCAGTTTTCAGGCAGTGCCAGGTACAAAATCCTTCCCCCTCTTCACCAGTTTTCAGCTCATGCCCTCCCAGAGTCACAAGTGTCCCTGTGCTGTGCAGTCTGCAAAGCAGTTTCCTTCCACAGATGTTCCTTAATCTCCTGCCATTTTTTTCACATTTGAAGTATTCCAGTGCTCTACAGCGAGCATGGAAATGTTAAGAATTAGATATGCAGCTCCAAGTAAGAACAGCACAGCGGTAAGGATTTAATATTGTTCATATTTTTTGAAAATTACAGTTTTAAAACATTTTTCTTCTGAAAATGAAGATTATTTTCACAAAAGACAAGTACTGAGGACGGTATTCCTTGGCCAGAGCAGAGGCACATGACTGGGCAGATGGTTACATCACCTGTGATAAAAACCTTGTATTTGCAGATAAACAAGACTTTACAGCTCCTCTTGTGTTCCTGCATTAACTGAACTTCACCAAAAATTCTCATCTTTAGTCTCTCACATTCTTCCTCACCAGCCATGGAATTTAAACTCATGTGAAAAGCATGGTTTTAAAAGCAGGTGGGCAGAGATGGGCATGGACAGACACAAGACAAACAATCTGTAAATCATGATGCCCACCTTCAAAAAATGCAAACTCAAACCCCATTCTTTGCAATCAGACTGGCAAACAAGAGCAGTTTCTTGTCATTCTCAAAAATAAAGATAAAATCTTGAAATTTAACACAATTTAATTTAAACCTGCCAAACCTCTTAAGAAAATCAAGTTGAGAAATTTGGTTTAAGTGCTAAGAACTTCCTTGGCAATGCTAGAGGGAACTACAGTCATGGTGATTTAATTCCCTTGAATTTCAGAAAACTAATAATGGTTCTAAATAATTAGAAACTCTTATTACATTAAAATGCATGATACATACTGATTAGATCATATTAAAATGAAAAGAATAATTTGAATTATTTACACCAAAAAAAAAATCCCTCAAAGTGAGACAAATCTATGGACCATAAAGACAAAGAAAAGAATTCCTGAAACAGTAACAGCTCATTGCACAAGTAATTTTCATAAATATTAGTTATGTCTGAATTGCACCAAATAAAGAACTTCCACCAAAAAAAAAACCCAAAAGCATATGTACTTACTGACATAAAGTCATTTAATGCCTTGGCTATCTTGGTTCAAAACTAATTTTAACAAGTAGATGCAAGCCAATGATTTTTCATTAAATGCAAAATATTCAGTATATTACAAATTATCCAAGGCTATAATGTGAAATGCTTTTGTGACAGCAGCTTTATTTAATATTCATTGTCAGGTTCTCAGAGGATAGACTGAGAACTAATAAATTCAGAATATATTAGTATTATAACACACTACACAATTTATATTTAGTGTTTTATACAGGCTGTAACACTCAGTAGAAGGCAGGTACACCGAATACAAAAGATTAGATATACGAAATATATTAGGATATTAAACTAGATATTAAAATTTTCCTGCTGTACTGCCAGTTTAAATATGTTTGTTGAACAGGTAAACCCAGGACAACATTTCTGCTTTTTTGGTACCTTTTTGGTGAGAGCTGATGCAAAGCCTGGCTGGGGTTGGAGTCAGGAAAAGCTTGGGAACTTTTCCTGCTCCTCTGGTTGTTTGTTTTACCCTCAGAGCTCCTCAAAAAAGGCTTGGCCTGCAAACCAAGCTCGTGGGAGCATTTACCCCANAAATTTAGTGTAGAGGAGACATGTCAATAAGGTTGATATTCACTGGTTTTGGGAACAAAATAAGATACATAAAGTTTTCTAACTGGTTGATAATAGATATAAAAGCTACCTGCTTTGGGTAGCCATTGCCATTCTGCCCTCGTGTTCCTGGAGGTCACAGCACAGTCTGTGCCTCTGAAACTTTGATAAGAAAGAAAAATAAACAAGCTTTGAAACAGCAGAAAGAAGCCTCATTTCATCTTTTTGGGACATGGGACACTGAAACAAGGAACACAGCCGGGCCAGGAGTCAGGGTCCAGAGAAGAACATCCTCCCCCCTGGCAGGCTGGGGTTTGCTGTGCCATGGTGGCTCTGCAGCAAAGGCCATCACAAGGTGCAGACAGTTTGGTTCCCAGCCCAAGGAATGCACAGATCTGGAAGGAAATTGTTAACAGCTCTCTGCAGGTGTCTCCTGTGTGGTTTCAGATCACATTGAACCTGTAATTGCTTTGTGGGGTGGATGCTGTCTGCAGTCACTTACAGAGCTGAAGAACCCATCTGACCAAAGGGGACTCAACAACAAAAATGCTTTTTGAGAAAGCATTCCTGCCTTTTCCCCTGCCTGCGTGTGAGTTGCTGGCAAGGAGAGGTCGGACACAGCCCAGGGCAGCCATGGGCTGGCTCTAAGGTGACAGACATGGTCCCACCTCCTTCCAGTCCTTGCTGTCACCTCCCTGACTCCTGAGTAGCATCAGGAAGGGATCTTGGGCTGCTCTCTGAAGAGTGAGAGCTCAGGTGAGAGCTGGCCCTGCCCCAGCCCAAATCCCCACTGTGGGCAGCAGGGCAGGGGGGATTGTGCCCCTCTGCCCCCTCAGCTGAGAGCCCACCTGCAGAGCTGCCCCAGCCCTGGGCCCAGCACAGGGAGGAGCTGGAGCTGCTGCAGAGAGCCCAGAGGAGGCACCAGCGTGATCAGAGGCATGGAGCAGCTCTGCTGGGAGGAAAGGCTGCCAGAGAGAGCTGGGATTGTTCAGCCTGGAGAGGAGAAGCTTTGGCCTGAGCTCAGGGTGGCCTTGCAGGGCCTGAAGGAGCTGCAGGAAAGCTGCAGAGAGACAATTGCCAAGGGCTGCAGGGCCAGGAGGCAGGGAATGGCTTCCCAGTGGCAGAGGGCAGGGCTGGGTGGGATATTGGGAAGGAATTGTTCCCTGGGAGGGTGGGCAGGCCCTGGCACAGGGTGCCCAGAGAAGCTGTGGCTGCCCCTGGATCCCTGGCAGTGCCCAAGGCCAGGCTGGACATTGGGGCTTGGAGCAGCCTGGCACAGTGGGAGGTGTCCCTGCCCATGGCAGGGGTGGCACTGGGATGATTTTTAAGGTCCCTTCCATCCCAAATCATTCCATGATTCTATGATAATCCAACTGAAAAGGCCAGTCAGCTCAGACACAAATATAACAGAAATCTGCCTCCAGCAGCCCTAGTACTTAAAAAAATACTTATTAAACAGTTGTGGCAAGCTACTTTATTCTTTAGAAAGAATTATATTACTACTTATCTAAAAAGTAAGCAGCAAGCCTGAATTCATTTACACTTGTGAAATACTCAGGCATCTGTATCAAGAAAATGTACAAACAAATGATCAATAACAAGTCATAGATAAGTTTCCATTACACTTGTAGGAACATAATATATGTTTAATTAATTAACATTAATAATTTATTATAATCACTGTATAATTAATGTCTTTGGCACTCCTGGAAACTGGTTAGGTTAAAAACAAAAAACAAACAAAAAACTCCAACAAAACTACATCAAGAGAACAGATGAAAAACTCTTCCACCCCTCAGAAAAGTCATCTTTGTTCCCCTGCAAAATAAAAATTTCTTTGCAACTGTGGCAGCAGACTTAGATCTTGTAGAACTGATGTCATTTTACTCCAGTCAGGGGGCATCTCTTTTTCCCTCAATTTTCCACATAACTGACATCAAGCTGACTTACTTCTCTTGGGATGCAGATGGCTGGGACTGCTGACAATAAAATGTGGAGCAAAAGGCTGGGAAGGAAACTGTCAAGAAGGGTCTTGTACCAAATGCACTAGGAAAAGGTCCAAGGAAGGGAGATGAGATCATCCCCAACAGGAAGCAGTTAATTCCTTCACTCTGATGTCTATCCCAGGTTCTGAGACAAAGGAATGATGTGATTGATATGTGATGTGATGGCACCGGGCTGGGATTGGAAAGGGTTGTTCTGTGAAAAGGGTTTGTAAACCCTGTGAAAGGGTTTACAAAGTGAAAGGCTGGGGCAGCTCGAGTGCCCTGGGTGCACAGACAGTTCCAGAGGGTCCCACTGATGCCTTAGGTTTTAACTTTTCTATGTTCCCAGCCCTGCCCTGTCCAGTGTAACTCTGCAGTTCCCTGGAGCTCGTTCAGTGCTGTTCTCTCATGCTCACACTGACATAACAAAGCCTCTCCAGCTCGCTCTCCAAGGACACCCAGACCCTCCTGGGCCCAACAACTGCAAACCTTCATCTTGGGGAGAGGGGGGCAAGCTTGGGCAAATTCCATCCTTGCCTGGCTTCTGCTTGGGCAATTGATGCTGATATCAAAGTGGGAAGAACTCGGGAGCTGGCATTGTCCATTTTGGGATGCACTGAGGCAGGAGCCTCTGGAGCCCAGAGTGTACCTCTGAAGGCCTTTTGAATAAATCCCTCCTTTATTCCTTTATTCCTGTCTGGTCTCTGTTTCTAGGCAGCCATTTAAGACATCACCACCCTGCAGAAACACTGCCACCAGCCTAAGGCTGAGCAGTTCTCAGAGCAAAGCAGAGCCAGCCTGGCATTTGGGCAGGCTATGGCTCAGCGAGATGACATTCTTTAAAACTGACACATTCCCACTTTTAACAGGCACTGGAGCACAGGAAAGAAGAGGACATCTGCTGCCTCAAGACAGTCTGGCTCCTGCTGCACAAAGGTGGCTCAAAGTCAGCTTCAGAAGCACTCACTGACCACTTGAGCAACTTGGCAAAGTCTCCTTGCCACTTGTCCTCCTCTGCTGAACTGCTCACTCAGCTCACACCTCTTCCTTTCTCTCCTCTCCTTGGTGCAGCACGCTCAGCAAGAGCAACAATGTTAGCCCCAAAAAGAGGAGATTAAATCAGAATTTCCGTGTAAGTACTGCATTTCAAGAGGAGCCAGGTCATTCCCCAGAGCAGACAGACTGCCATTACAAGAAAGCTTGGATAGTTTTTCAACTTCAGGTCGAGTTTTCCTATGACAGACCTGAGGCTGAGAGCCTCTTTCACTGCACAAAATATATAGAATTGGCCATAAGTCTTTAAAGCCCTGATGTATTCCAGTCCATTAGTTTTTACAGTTCAATTTATGTTGTATTACGAGGAGATGTGCTGAACTGCCTGAAAGTACAGATTTGCCAAACTATCCAAAAATAATCTGGAAAGCAAGGAAGTCAGGATAGCAGCCAAATCACAAGCAGCATGGCCATTTTGCTACCAGTTCAGCTGGTAATAAATTTTTTAAAGCACTGTTAAATGTATCTAGATGAATTTGACTTTAAATCACACTTTCTGCCGTACATTTAAAGAACTATCGATCCAAAATGAATCACAGACAACTGGTACAGGTTCATGTGCTGAGAGAATAATGGCAACACAGACATCTCCCTGTCCTCCAGCTCTGCACAGCACACAATTAACCCAGCTCCTAGGCTGCCACACAGCAATTAAAAGTGATCACAGCTTCTGGGTGAGCTCTGCAAGATGGAAGAGGGAGCTGGCAGAGACAGAAGTCTCAAGGAAGTAGAGCTGGTGAGAGAAGATGCAACATAATTACCATCACAATGCATCTTCCCACCGTGCAGGAGTGGAGCACTGTTAAATTAAGCTTATCTTCTGCAAGTTGAACACATGTTGGGACTTTATATTTGCTTACTCTACAATTTACATGACAATTGAAGAATTACCCAAACGCAGAGTCATCCTAGAAGCAGGAGAGGGCCTGTGTGATCACTTCCATGTGAAACCCTGGCACAGGAGGTGTGAGTTATTCCTGCTCCTCCTCTGGGCACCACCTGATGGAGAACTGGAGGCTCTGGGGCCATCACTGCTCTTCAGTTCATGCACATTCACTTCCCTGGCTGGCATCTGACAGCTCTGCCCCGACTCCCCAGGTGCACAGCTCTCCCCAAATGCCCCTGGACAACAGGGCAAATTAAAAGCAGTACCAGGAGCATTTAACAACTGCTGGGCTCGCTACTGAAACACTAGTTTTAGTGAATTTTAAGGATTTCTTTATAAAATTAAGGTTTTAGTTAAGGGAAAGAGGTTTGGTTAGAACTAATCAGGGTAGGTAGCTGTACAGATAGTCTGTACTGAAAATAATTAGAGTTAATGATTAGTTAAGAGAAATTGGACTTAGGTAGCAATTTTAGATTTGGAAAATTGATTACTTGTCATCTATGTTTGCTTAGCTGTGCCTGCAACTAGGAATAAGACAATTGACAAATGAATCTAAAGAAATCATAAACAATTGAGAATTAGTGCACCTAGAAGTCCATTTAAGGGTCACAGATAAAAGGGATTGGAGTCACACCAAGAATCATTAATATCAAAGTTGAAAAGTTTAACGTGAGGAAGACGCATTTTACTTCATCACTTTGTGCCCACTCCCCAATAAAAAGACCACTGACCCAAAACAAGGAACTCACTGTGCATGCTTAGTAAGTATTCAGGTTAATTTCAATACGAAGCAGGGAAAGGGAGGTGTTATTGTAATTGCATTATGGATATTCAACACTTTTGTAAATAAATAGACTTTGGAATGATCTGTAATTTTGCAGCATGCTCTGGAGGTGACTCCCCTGCTGCCTGACGTCGTAATAAACATACCACTTTCTAACTTTATTGGTTGGAGAGTTTTTGTCTGGTGCGAGTTGGATATCAATATTAGATTGATACCCATATTTAATAAATCACTACCAAAGCCTTCCGCAGGGCTTTGCACAGCCAGACTGTGACACAGGCCAGCAAAAACAGGCTGAGGGCAACCTTGTGCTAAGTGACCACAGCAAATCAACAGTGAAGAGAAGCCTCACACAGACATACATCTGGAAACGTGCTCTGGAAGAATATTGACTACAAAAACAACAGATTGTTATTTGAAGATGATTGTATATTAAATACCTCCTCTTGGTCAGTATTATTTATGCCATTTAGAAGTAGTTTTAGCAATCTTGCTGCAGCGAGATGCTTAAATTCATTTAAATTTAGGCTCTTCAGGTCAAGGAAATGGACTTTTAACTAGTGGCAAATTAAAATGTCAAGAGCAATCATACAGACACTTGTTTACAAGACTGTTATTGTTTTGTTTTACAGGTCCCAGGTTTGTCTTTCTCAGTAATTGCAGCATTAACATTTTCACCACAAAAGAAAGGTACCAGATAACATCAACAAGTTTTTAAGATCTCTTCTAAAATTGCAAAGTTCTTAAGAGAGGACAGAGTTCCTCACAATTCCCAAATCTTTCACACAGTTACCATAGAGCAAAATCCTGTAAGCAAAGTGATAGGCATCTGCATTTTTAAGAAGTGTACCTAATTGTGTCTCTCAGAGGGAAGGTGAGGTGATGAGCTCAAAATCCTGCTGTTTGCAGCTGTCACCTTCTCTGGGCTCCCCAAGGGTGTTTAAAGTCTTTCCTGAGCATATTCATTTTCCATGCAAAAAATACAAAGTACCCTAAGTACAAATCCCAATTCACAAGCACAAGATGAACACAGATTTCAGAGAATCCTGAAGCAAATGAGGCCAGAGCCATGTCCTGTGCCATGTTTCACCGTGGCTCACAGGCTGTTGTTGGAGTCAGGAAAAGCTTGGGAACTTTTCCTGCTCCTCTGGGTGTTTGTTTTACCCTCACAGCTCCTCAAAAAAAGGCTTGGCCTGCGAACCAAGCTCGTGGGAGCATTTGCCCCCAATTCTGGGTGAGCTGAGAGCACCAAAGAAATGAGGAGATGTTGTTTAGTGCACCACAGAGTGTGGAGTTGGAGTTTTTAGGTTTTGCTATATATATTATATGGAGCCAACATGGAGATTCTAGGGTGTTGGCTTCTTCTTCTTCATCTTCTTCTCTCTTCTCCTTCTCTTCCTTTTTCCCTCTGACATGAGCTCCTGTGATTTGTTAATTGGTAGATAGAATTTAGTGTAGAGGAGACATGTCAATGAGGTTGATATTCACTGGTTTTGGGAACAAAATAAGATAGGTAAAGTTTTCTAACTGGTTGATAATAGATATAAAAGCTACCTGCTTTGGGTAGCCATTGCCATTCTGCCCTCGTGTTCCTGGAGGTCACAGCACAGTCTGTGCCTCTGAAACTTCGATAAGANATATTCTGGCCCTTACTCCTGCAGAGAACATTTTGCCCATTGCTGAGTCCTTTGAAGTGGCCTCCTCCTCCCTCTCACATGGCATGGGTGGAGGAGAGTAAGGAATTTCTCCATGGACTTAACCTGAAGTTTATTTGGATCAAAGGGAAAAATTCCATCTGGGTTACACCCAGTGCTGGATCCAGATCTTCATGGGCCCTATGTTCCCAACTCCTAATGACTGGAATGGGATGAGAAATTATAATTCTCCTACTTTAGCGAGCACAAGTGTGTGAATGAGGAGTGCTTACACAACACTACAGGAAAAAAAGAACTATTCTGTTCTTTATCAGCTCACATTACAATGTTAATTAAAGTGACACCACAGCATCACTTCAGTGGGAGAGCTTCCAGGAGTTAAACAGTTAACAACCTTTACTGACAGATTTGATTTCCCATCCTTTCTAGGCAGAGATAAAAGCACTAAAATGCCCTGTTTCAGTGGGGACTTCGCCTTGTGTCACTCGTGTTTATAAGAAATGATTACACCCTTATTTTAGGGGAGGTAAATCAAAGCAATTCACTTTGCACTTGGCTGTGTTGGAGGAAATGTTTATGGCACTATCTTAAAAACATACAAGTGATCCTGAAACTTTCATTAGAATCTCACTCCAGGGTAATCCAGCCCTGGAAACAATCTGTTTGCTTTTGAATTGACAGATAAAGGACTTCACTGCTGCTGCTCGCCTTGGCAGGGGTGAGGAGCTGTGATGGAGGTGGAAAACATCCAGTGCAGTTTCTGTCCCTCCCTGCTGTTTGAACAATGCTCAACATTCACATGGAGAGGGCTGGTTTGTATTGCTGCTTTCTCTATTTCCAATCTATATATCCAAATCCTAAAAAGGATGAGGCAGCCACTGAGACAACACAGAGGGGCAGATTAAATATTTTCATTTAACTGAAGCCCATATCCTTGCTTGTATTCTGTTTCTTCAGAAAACAAAATACCAAAAAAAGTGCTTTGTGGCTTTTGATGAACAGATTCTATCTCTTATTATATGAACTTTTCAAGGTTTACTGTAGATTGGTGCTTTGTATTTTACAGTGCCCTCCCTAAGCAATCCATGGCCAGGAGTTCTGATTATTCCATTTAACAGCTGTAACAGTGACCAGGAACACACTCAGGAACTTGGGCTCTCAAATGACACCTTCACAGATCACCATGTTTCACTCAGGGATTTTACAGCAACAAAAACATTAAATAATTTTCACAACATCTTTATTTAACCATTTCTGAAGGCGGAAAAAATTGAGACAGGGAGGTCAAACAAGCCTGTAGGAAAGTAAAATTCAAGTCTCAAAGCTCTCGCAGGAGTCACACAACCCCAAACACGTTGTGAGGCATTTAAAGGTATTACATTTAGTCCTCCCAAAGACAATCCAGGCACAGAATAAGCCACAAAACATCCTCTATGCCAATTCTTTCTTAAAACCTCTTTAATTTGCAGGTCAGTCACATAATAAACCCCAATGGCTCCCTTAGTATCCATCAAGCCACTGTGAGAGCAGATTAGGATTTTCTTTTTAACCAAACCTGTGATTATGTTCTAATTCCAGGTACTGCCATTTATTTCAGATTTATTTGCTCAAAGTAGGCCCTGAGCAGGTATT
Source organism: Vireo altiloquus (assembly GCA_013396875.1). Lineage (NCBI taxonomy): Eukaryota > Metazoa > Chordata > Aves > Passeriformes > Vireonidae > Vireo > Vireo altiloquus. The sequence goes on from VZRF01006968.1 coordinate 178,331, forward strand.
TAATATTCTCAGAGAATTGCAAGGCTGTGTTACCAGGCTTGGAAGTTGCCACTGACTTCAACAGAATTGCCCTAAAGTGAAGGGCAAATGAGAGGCAGCTCCCACATTTTGCCCACACATTTTCCATCCCCCAAGGCAAACACACCTCCCTGGGGGAGAGGAAGTGCTGGACAAGAAGCTGATGATGCAGAGGGGCTGAGGGCCTCACCTCCCCTGTGAGGTCAGTGGGAGCTGAGACACACAGCACTTGGCAAGATCCAGCCCAAAAACATCACCAAGGCAAGATTTCAGGAAAAAAAAACCGGTTCCATCTCTCAGATTTAACTGGGAATTGCATTGTCTTATTTAAACAGTGAGGAACCTCGGGGAGACTGAATTTCTGCTGTTACAATGCCTGCTGAGGACGTTGGAATGACATCAATTAAGAACAAACTTGGCAGGACGTAATCTGTTAATTTTATGCCATTTACATCCATTCTCCCAGCAATGCCAACTGTCAGCACTTGAACTGTTTAAGTTCTCCTCTTCTCCTTCTGTCTCTGCTGCACAGGACTGCAGAAGCTTCAGCTGCAGAAGGAAGCCTGTGCAGCCATTGTCACTCCAGACATTCCCATGCCAGGAGGTGTCCCTGGCATCACTGCTCCATCACTCTCAGGAGCACACTGCTATCCCCAGTGCATCTGTAACTGCCAGGATTACTGCCCTTGTACACTGCTTTTCCTCTGTACCTCATGAACCTCCACACCTCATGGGTCTCTCTGCCTCCACATATTTCCCTCTGCCCCACCAGAGTCAGGGGAACTGCTAAAAACATGCTAAAAACAGCAACATTGCAGCCCAGACAAAAAAAAAGGGACTACACACCATTTTAATGAATCAAACTCCCAAAGGAGATTGGTACAACATCATTTGGCTTCATTTGATTTTTTTATCTATTTCCCGGTGCTTTGAGAAAAGCTGCTTCAGGTCTTCCTGGAGATAGAACTAAGTTACAATCATAAATACAATAAAAATCTGGGAAAACGTTTCTATGACAGTCATGGGCTGCTTAATGCCAGAGCAACATCCCATATCACACCTGCAAATTATCACTGGCATCCACCAGCCTGCAGAAATATCCCATGGGACCATTGTCCAAACTCCCCTGGTGCTCACCCTCCTGAGGGCTGCTCCCATTCCAGGCACACCATCAGGATGATCAGCTCTGACCTAAGAGGCCAGAGTTTCCACTGCTGTAAATCCAGATTTAAAAAGGTTAAAACCACACTTTCACTAATCTCAGAGCTTAGTATTTCTGCCTGTAACAGCTAAAAGATAAACTAGAGATACAAGTGCATGTGGGTTTAAAAACTCCACAAAAAATAAGTTGTATTTCTTCCTTTACCATTGCTGTTTCTCAGGATAGTTCATCATTTACTTCTTCTTGGGTATTTCTAGTTCTTCACTTTAGTTCTTTCCTGCTTTCCACCTTTTCCTTCTCATCTCTCTATAGTTTCTCTGGTTTCCCTTTTCCTCATTCCATAAGGTTCTTTCCTTTTTTTTTGTCCCATTCTTCCTAATTTTTTCTTCACAGTCTCCTTAGCTGTTTGTCTCTCATCCTTCCTGCACCCACATATACTCACTTATCCCTCCTTCTCCTCCATGGCCACAAATCAGTAACACCAGAAATGTAAAAAAGGGCACCAGACATTCTCAAACTATTCATGCAAACATCACATTTCCTATTTTCACTCCAAACCTCTCATTGTTTTCTTCTTTCTCTTTCCTGTCACTACAAATACCTTCATCCATTCATATCAATTAATTTTGTACCAGATCACAGCTCCTAAACTTTTCAGATGTGGGGATAGGTAAGGTGGATTTTGAAGGGGAAGATTTCCTATTGTGCCACTCACTGTCTTGAATCTTTAAAGGCTCCACCCAGCCAAAGAGACACCAAATAAGATCTAGGAAACCTGTTACCTTTGCAGAATTTGCTCTCTTTCCAGGGAGGTTGCTCAGAGTCTAAACCACTTCTTGGTAAATAAAAGATACTATTGTGTCTTTTTGATGCCCTGCCGGTGCCACTGAAGAAAACAGGTATTTGTCCATTTATTGTTGCATGTTCATTTAAGCCACACACTGAAATACTGGCTGGAGGCTGTCCAGCCGTGTAAAGACAGGCATTAATTGAATTCTTTTTCTCCTAATGTGGGAAATAAAATGGTGGCTACTGGCCCTACAGGATAGGAAGAATAAAACAGCCTCTTGTGGGACTCAGAGTATCTGGAGAGCCCTGGTGGATGTTGTAATTTAGCTGCCTGTAATTAGCCCTTCTCGTTAGGGACTGCAGCATCAGTTTTGGTAAAGTGAAGTCAGTGGCAACTTCCAAAGCCACTAATCAAAAGCTTGTGATTCTCTTAGAATATTAAATGCCAGATCAAGACCTACTTTCAGCAGTTCTCACAACAGTTGTTACCCTGAAAGAAGGGACACAGGGGTTTATATGAGAGAAGTTTTTGTGTTGACCTTGTATCAAAGAATTGCCCTGTATGAAAGAGGATTTAATAGCTTGCATTGAAGAAAGGGTAAAAATATCCCAGGCTCAGTTTTAAAATATTCAATATTCCCAGTATTTTTGCTTACACACAGGATTCCTGTTACAGTTAATTCTGAGCCAAGGACATGAAAGGCAGGAGGATGTGGATTCTGGAGCACCTGGCTGCGATGGCTTCTGGTGGCAGTCACTGCTGGAATCCCCTCCTGGGCAGCACACACAGCCATGGCACGGCAGGAGCCAAGGGAAGAGAGAGAATGAGGAAGGAAAAAGGAAAAGAACTGCTTGGGTCAGCTGGGTGGCTGGGTCTGAAGCTGTTCCAGGAGCAGATCAGAGGAGCCTGTCACTGTCACTGCCACTGTCCCCATCCTCACGCCCTGCTGCTCCTACCCCTCTGCAGCACACCCACACACCCTCAGCTCTGGAAGCTCAGAGCTCTCCTTGGGACTCCTTTGTGCCACTGATGCCTTAGGGTTTAACTTTTCTCTGTTCCCAGCCCTGCCCTGCCCAGTGTAACTCTGCAGCTCCCTGGAGCTCGTTCAGTGCTGTTCTCTCATGCTCACACTGACATAACAAAGCCTCTCCAGCTCGCTCTCCAAGGACACCCAGACCCTCCTGGGCCAAACAACTGCAAACCTTCATCCTGGGGAGAGGGGGGCAAGCTTGGGCAAATTCCATCCTTGCCTGGCTTCTGCTTGGGCAATTGATGCTGATATCAAAGTGGGAAGAACTCGGAAGCTGTCATTGTCCATTTTGGGATGCACTGAGGCAGGAGCCTCTGGAGCCCAGAGTGTGACCTCTGAAGGCCTTTCCAATCAATCCCTCCTTTATTCCTTTATTCCTTTATTCCTTTATTCCTGTCTGGTCTCTGTTTCTAGGGAGCCATTTAAGGCAGCACCAGGACCAAGAAGTATCTCACAGAGAGATTTTTTTGTTGTTGTTCATTTGCTGCTCAGAAAATTGAGACACATTCCGGGCTTGTTTTACTGTTCCCACAATGACAAATTACATGTTAACGTCTGGAAGGCTACATTTTGTACAGTTCTGTTTCACACAGACAACGTGTTTGAAAAGCTGTCAAAACGCATCAATAACTTACCATTATCTCCCCTGCAGGAAGTATCAAGGTACTGGGAGAAGTCAGCATCTTAATATATGATAACTTTCAGGTGACTTAAGGGAAAAAAAGTGGCTATTAAGACATTATATTTATAGCATAAACCCTTAAAAATTCAGCAGAAAGCTTCAGCACAAAGCAGAATTTAACCTGCAGTTTGTGGCACATCACTTAAAAATTCATCTGGCTCAATTTCACTAACTAAACAACTTTTATCATCAATTCTGGCAAACACAGCTCCCCCAAACATGAGAGTTCCAATCTGGGCACATCCTGACTTGTATTCAAGGGAGCATCTCAAACAAGGATTTACTTTTAGAATCAATAAAGCTGTTGTATTAATCCAATTTCACAGATGCAGACAATTAATTACTCCAGGGAAAAATATTTTTCCAACCTAATGACGAACTAAATAAGCCTCAATCTCAACTACCCGTGATCAAAAATGTTTAGCCCTGGTAGCTAATTAGCAATATTTACTTGCCACGTCACAAGAGCATATCATGAGTTGGGTAAAACTGCTTCGATGAGCTTTTTTAAAGTCACCAAGTATCAGAGCAGTCTCCCTATTTTCAGGACTTTGACCACAAAAAGATGTGCATGTGAAGTAATAAATGGACTGTAAACAATTCTTAATGACTGTCCCATAGATATTCTGACTGTGCCTGGACAGGTGGAAGCTCCCTGAACTTCAGTGCTGCCATGGATTAACTCATGTGCTCTGCAGCACTGTCACACCACCACTGCAGGATTTCCCAAACACAAAATGCCAGCATTTGTGGAAAGTAGGTATAAAGTAAAAATCAGAGGGTTCTGCCATGATTAATCCCTCCAGATTTTACTGTCAGGGTGTCTTCCACCTCCACAAGGCATTTGCACCCTTCCATGCTGAGCTTGTGCTCCCTCGGAGAGTAGAGAAATGGCACCACTCAGAATATTCAGGCAATTTTGTAAGTTCATCACAGAAGTTTCCTCTTACTGCAGGTTGCTGACAGTGGAACAACGAACCTCCAGGGAACTTCTCCCGTATAAAGCAAACTGATTCTAGGTTTTGTTTAATTAAGTTTCCTAATCAGAGTAAGTGCAGACTCTAAAGTGCATCAAGGAATTCTCTCTTTTTCTTTTGCCCCTGTTATATTAATGTTTTAAACAGTGATTTCTATTTTTCCCCCAATTTATCTCTGTGATCTAAAACCAAAATTCTCAATTACAGTCTGAAGAAAAAGGAAAGGAAGATACTGCTGCTGGTTTTGTCATTTGCATACAGAAGAAAAAGTCTTAAAACCGGGTGAAAATATTCTGTTTTGTATTACAGACCATTACAGATTTCCTGCAAGGATCCATGTTTCTGCTCAGATTAACTGCTTAATATTCTGCTGGGAATGTATCACACTGATATCCAGACAGGAGGAACAGCATTTCAGCAGGGTTAAACAGCAACCAGTCATTTCTGTGCTTCGGTGCCCACGTGTGACACAGGGGCTCCACCAGTGCTGTTAGTCACCCAGTGTCTGATGCAGCTTCAATGAGCTTTCTGCTGACACAGGGGATGTGTTTAGTCCTTTTTTAGGGTGGGAGGGAGATGGCAGATTAGTAACCTTATGAAGAAGCCTGGAACATCTCTTTGGAAGGAGAATATCTCGGAGCTACAGCAAGGGCTCACTTTGATCCTTTCGTAAAAGCTATCAGTCATCAGCCAGTGGAGTTTGTTAAATGTATGACTCCGCAAGATTTCATTACCACCAAAAATTCCAGTCCCCTCAGCTGATGAATCATGCCTGACAATTTATAGATATGTTTAGAGGAAGTTTGTTGCTCCCATTTTTTATGCCAAATGAAGTTTGTCTCTCACCAAGCAGCAGCTGAGCTCCACACCCAATATCTCTCACCAGGCAGGTCTGTCACTGTGCAGAGCATTCTTCTGGGACACAATGCTCCTTGTAACCCTGAAAGAAACAAATGTTGAATAGATTATATTAGGGGCTGAGTTTTGATGCTACTTCAGATGAGCTGATAACCCCAAAAGAATATATTTGCTGGATTAATTTCCTGTAGTGTTTGTGGGCTGCTCCTGACTGTAATATTCCTGGCTGTAGCACACCTGGACTTGATGCTTTATCACCAGGAGCTGCCTGTTGTTGGAGACCAGCAAAGCTGCACAGCTTTGCCTCTTCTCCTGGGGACCAAATTTACCCCCAAAGCTCCTCAAGAAGGCTTTGCCATCGAAGTGAGCCCTTGGGAGAAACTGCCCCCACTCCTGGGTAAGCAGCAAACACCAAAGAAATGAAAAGCTGCATGTTTGATGTGTTATAGAAAGATAGGTTTGTAGTTTTAAGAATTGCCTCATGTATTACTATGGGACCAAGATGGAGATTTTAGGGAGTTGGTCCCTTCTCCTTCTCCTTCTCCTTCTCCTTCTCCTTCTCCTTCTCCTTCTCCTTCTCCTTCTCCCCTCTTCTCCTTCTTCTCTCCTTTTCTGTGACCTCAGTTCCTATCATGTAGCAATTGGTAGAGAGAATTTAGTTTAGAAGAGACCTGTTAATAATATTGATAGTTATTGGATTTAGAAACAAAATAATGTACACAGAATCTTTCTGTATCTACGGCCATTTGGCACCTGGAATCAGTGGTGACACTGTGTTCCTGAACCTTTGATAACTTAGAATAAACAACATGAAGCAGCACCGAAGTCATTTGTTATTTTGTCCTGAGATGAGAGATTGAGAAGAAAAAGCAGCCTGGGCAGGAACCATCCCAGTGGGGCCCAACCAGGATCTCCCCACCTGTGGGATTCCAGACCTCCCTGACCCTCTGTGTGTGACTGGCAATGCAAACACTCCTGCTTTTATTCCAATGCATCTTTTAACAAACATTAAAATGTAGAACTCCAACGTTACCTAGAGATACATCATGCTGTCATCTTCTCTTTGACTGAGCAAAAGGCTGCTGAGGCTTCCATTGCAAGGATTTAAGCCAGGGACCATCACTCTTCCTTAAATTTGAAGTCCTGGATTATAGAGTCACTGTGTGACCTTGCAAACTCACATTCTGCACTTGCCAATAGCATCCCAAAGTTTTGTCCCTGTGATGAACAGTGCAGGTGATTCATAACCCAGCTCATTAAACCAGCCCAAAGCTAAACATTTGCAACAGCCTAATCAAACAGCTATAAATTACCTGCCTTAATTGTGGGTGTAAATCTGGAGCAGCAGGCTCAGAGGCAGATCTTCAGAGGAAGCTCCTGTGGAAGCAGCCCAGGGGGAAATGGGCAATTCCTGCTCTCCCACAAACCCTGATCCCACCAGGAAACACAACAATTCTGCCCTGAACATTTTATTCCCTTACTCTGTTTAGACTGCACCATAACTGCTTATGTTCTTAGTGTCAACATGGTTTTATTAAATATCTGATTTGTGCTCGAAGGTTTTATTTGTTTTATGGTTTTTGTTTTCATCTTTTATTTTTCAGGGGCACTGGAGCATGGTTTTAGAGAACTGAGCAGGCTGGTCCCAGTAACTATGCCCACCATTCTTTACCCTTTATTTTTATTCCCACCAAAATTCAAAAATGTTTCTTTCTTTTTAATGTAAATTTAAAAGCAAGAGAAATAAGTATATACAAAGTAAAAATACTTTTTTTTTTTTAAATAAGGATTTATTAAATTCTTCCTGCAGATATTAACTCTATCTGTCTAGTTAATTTCTTTAATTGCTGGCATATGTTGAGACAGTTTAATTGATATCTGAATGAAAAAAATCAATACATTTTAGGATTCAAAGCACAAAAGCAAATGGGTTGTTCATACTGGCTTGTGGAAGGTTGCAGCTATGACACAGCAAACACTGAAAGTGAATATGGATAAAGTAAATAAAAATTCCCTGGATTCACCCCCAATTCACCTCAGCTGTGTGAGGCACTTAGCGACTGACCTCCAGCACTGGTTCAGGACTCTGAACCCTCCCTGAAGGCAGCAGAGCCCTCCCCGAGGAGCAGGGAGCACTCCCAGAGCTGCAGGAGCATCTCCAGAACATCAGGAATTGAAGGCTGAGGCCACAGGGGTGAGCAGCACACGTTCCCAGTGCCAGGGAGAGCTCAGTGCCCTCCTCACACCACGTCCTGGTCCTGCTCTCCCACTGCCTGGTCCTGCTCCACATACCTTGGATGAGTTACCAGAGGACAGCCAAGACACTGCTGTTGTTCATCCCTTTCTTCCCAAAAACAGGAGGGGAAAAAATACTGACCCAGCAGGCAAAATCTACAAGTCACCATCTTACCTCTAACAGAGTTTAAAGAAGATTTTGACTGTTGAAAGAGCACTGAGAAAAAAATGAGGTATCAAGAAGAAATCAAATTAAGTTAAAAATAAATACTATTAAATTAATAACCCAGAGTAAAAATGAATTAACAGCTCCACTGCTGTTATTAATAGGATGGAGTAATGAGTAATGTTCTCAAAAGATGAGAGAATCTCAGATCTGTAAGCGAGTGGCACTAGTGGGTATTTAAATGTTGAACCACCATAACTTCCCAGAGCTATGGAAAAATACAGCACAAGCCATGTTTTCTTTAGATTCTGAACTAAGGCTTTTAAGAGATCCTATTCCCTGATACACATCTTCTGATGGGGAACAAGAAAAAATAAAAACCCAGAGGAAGAAAAAATAAACCAGCTAAAAGGCACCCATAGTTGACAGCAAGAAGAAACTAAAGCTGAACAAACTCTCATTCACAGCACTCTGATGTTGTTGCAGTAAAAGGATGAGTCCTATTAAACCAGAACATCAGCATCAAAGGGAACGAGCAGAGGTTATGAGAGGAGCACAGAGGAAAGAGATGCATCTCCAAAGGATTCCTGCCAGCTCTCTCCACACACTCCCTGTCTCAAGGTTTAACAAAACACGTGGAATTCATTATTTTGCAAAGAGTGATGAGGTAATCAGGTGATTCTATCATATGATGCTGGCTTCTTGCAACACTGAAAATTGGAATTGTCACAATGCTACAGCTGAGGAGACGGAGAAAGAGAGACTTAGAAACTCATGGAAAGATGGAGTTCTGCCTTTTTCATTCAGAGCTCATAAACCCTTCTTTCTTTCCTCTTAGTCCCTGTTTTCACTCCTAAATAAACAAAGGTAAAACTGTGTGGAGTACCTGCCTCATCCTGTATTCCTCATGCAGCCGAGACTCCCCTCAGCTGCTGGAAATCCGTGACCCTTGTGGGCAAACACACAGCCAGAGTGTCAAGTGCAGAACTGCAGCTACCTGACAGTCAGACCCAGATCATCAAACAGATCTCAACCCAGGAGTGAAAAGAGGGAAAAAAGCAAACCAAACCAAACAAACAACAAAATCACAACAATTTTGGCTCATGGTCTAAACAAGCAATAAAATTGATAGGTTAAATTAAAAAAAAAATAAATTAAAATATTTTCACCACCACACCTGTTTCTTTAACATGTTATTTTCCATACAGTACACACACAACCACAAACAACTCCCTGGCTAATTAAGATCTTGTGTTTCCTCTGACTAAAGAGAGTCTGACCTGCACATATTTCAGAGGTCTGTGCTGGAGGGAAGCCTCAGCTCACTCCCACACCTGCAGATCAGACTGTGCTGGCTGGGAGTGCCACAGTGGGGAAAGGCAGAATGACCACATCCAGCCCTGGGAGACAGGACAGGCAGGACAGCCAGGACAGCCTAGGACAGCCCAGGACAATCAGGACAGCCTAGGAGAGCCAGGGCAGCCAGGACAGCCCAGGACAGCCAGGACAGCAAGGATAGCCAGGACAGCCAGGACAGCCCAGNCCAGGCCACCCCAGGACAGTCCAGGACAGCCCAGGACAGCCAGGACAGCCAGGAGAGCCAGGACATCAAGGACAGCCCTGGACAGCCAGGACAGTCAGGACAGTCCAGGTCACCAGGGACAGTCAGGACAACCAAGGACAGCCAGGGCAGCCCTGGACAGCGAGGACAGCCCAGGACAGTCCAGGCAGCAAGGACAGCCAGGACAGT